>LNAC01000891.1:357018-404096 GCA_002007465.1 Ailurus styani
AAAAAAAAAAAAAAAAAAAAAAAAAGAGAAGAGAACAAGCAGGCGGAACAGCAGAGGAGAAGGAAAAGCAGGCTTCCTGCTGAGCAGGGAGCCCAGTGCAGGGCTCGATCCCAGGACCCAGGATCATGACCTGAGCTGAAGGCAGTCTCTTCCCCGACTGAGCCACCCAAGCGTCCCGTCAGCCTCGGTCTTGAATTAGGATCCTGCCCAGCCAAGCCCCAGCCAACACACAGTCGCTCTCTAGCATGACAGGAAATAAATGTTGTTTGAAGCCGTAGTTAGGAGTTGTTTTTTACCACAGTGTAATCTAACCTGTCCTGACTGATTCCACTCTGGCAAGAGTTTATCAAACTTTCAACACATGCTCTCTGTCCTGCACTGCAAATTCTATTGATTTCTCCCATGGCCCTTTCTTTCTTTTTCTTCTTTTTTGAGGAGGGTCAAATCCATTTATTTGTCTAAGGAGACCCTTACTGGATATGAAAAAAATGGCTTTTTCTTTTTTCTGCCACTGCTACCAAGAGAAAACCTTCCCTGGGAAACTGATCCTCTTTCTTTACAGAGTTCCTGGGTTCGGAGCAAAGGAATTGTATTTCAGAGAGAGATTAAAGTTCCTGTGCGCTTCTTTCTTTGCTATTCTTCCTGACCACTGGCTGCTGGATTGAGTAAAAACAGTCAGGAGTTTCACCTGAACGCTAAAACCTATTCCTGCCTACATGTGCAGATCCCACACGCTCCAGTCCCCAGGAATCCCCAACATTACCTGCAGCAGACTATGCTATGAGTGGCCCAAGGACCACCTTCCTTGCCCCCAAAGAGTTCATAACACAGTGAGATGGATGCTTGCAAATACAATAAGAAAACATGACTCAGAAAATGGCACGATACTAAGGCAGAGTTGGGATTCAGAAGATGAGAAATGAATCTCCACTGAGCCACAGCCATGGAGGAGAAATGGGCATTTCTTACCATTAGGACTGGCTCAAGTTAAGGTGGTAATAGAAATGTAACTGTTTGGAATAAGACAGATGGATACTTCCCAAGCCACTTCGAATCCTGACTTTCACCATAAGATCCTGATGCCCTGATGTGCCAGTTGTTATAAAGGACTGTGAGTGATAGAAGGACAGGGATTCCTGTATTTCCAGCAGAACCTTCCGAAATTGCTTCATGAGCACTTGGCACTGCTCCCAGCTCTGCTCTGAACACTGCAAGAGACAGCTTTTCCTAGTGGAAACCTCATTTACAGCTTTAGCTTAATTCTATTTCAATGCCGGCAACCGTATGCTTATCAGAGAAGAAAGAGACCCAAGGAGAAGAAGCTGGCTGTCCCCAAACCATTGTGCAATCTTTGCTCTTGGGGCTGGCTCTTCCTTGCCTCCATTCGTTTATCCTCTTCTATAATATTATTCGTTGTGTTAAATCTTCATTAACACCCTGAACCCAATATTACCAGGGAATGTTTTCTTCTCTCAGTCTTACACTCAGGATGTTGTTGGAATTATATTTATTTTATTTTAGTCTGTTGGTATTTTCCTAGCTTCACTTTTGAGAGTTTTATTAAAACAACAGCTACAAGAACAACAACACAAAACACAACTTCAGTGCAGGCCCTTCAGTGCAGGGACAGAATGCAATGGCATTGTCAGAAAAATTGATGGGTTTGAGTAGTAGGTTGCCATAGAAACTTCTGAGGTTTTGATGATGGAAGATGATGGCACATCTTCTGGAAAGAACTTGAAACTATAAGGATGCTTGACCCTTTTTTTGTGGCAGATAGCAAAGGGCCTAGAACTGAGATTCTAAGTACAATGGGGCAGCCGTTTGCATTTCTCTTTTATAACACACACACACACACACACACACACACACACACACACACACACACACACACGTCTTTTATAAATAATGACTCTGTGACCTTTATGATAGGAGTCCAGTGTTTGGAAACACGGTAGGGGTAGATGAAAACGTATTTCAGAACGTATTGCCTTGAAGAGAAGACTGGATCTGGGTTAGAAGGTCAAGAATGAGGTTGTAAATAAATTCACACACTAGATGTCTGGTTGTTTAGTTCCTCATTCTCTCAACCCCGGTTACATTGGCCACTCTTAGGATGCACCTAACTTCTTGTTCATTTAGTATGGAATTAAGGAAGGAAATAATGAATGGCTGAAGACATGATGGGATCAATTGGAATGATGGAATTAATACATCTAAAGACATTCTCATGAAAGCAATGCGGGACATTCATACTTTCTTTTGGCTGCTGTGGGGCACAACTTTAAAAAAGTGGTTATTCTTGTGAAAAAGGTCTTCAGGTTTCATAAAATTTGCAAATTGTGTGTGGCCACCACACATTGCAAGTTATTAGAGAACCTGAGTTATTTCCTTTGCTCTGATACTAAGTTGTTCTTTGATCTTGAACATAGCACTCTATTTGCTGGGCTTCAAGTGACCCCATGTAGGGGTTGGACTAAAGTCAAGGGCACTTTCCAAATTATAGAGATTATAAAGTAAACCTCAGCCTTGCCATTTCTACTTATAGCTGGTGTGTATCTTTCTCATGAAACTACATCCTTTGGTTAATTTTTCCCACTAGGGTTGCCCCTGGTCAGCGAGTACTGTCTGGTGCTTTTTCCCAAAGACTGGCTTCCTTTTGGATTTGATAGGAAATCATGCAGAAAAGCAATCAATGAGAAACACTAATTGTCTGAGGGCTAGAAACACACCAGAGTGAGATGATGTTTAAAAGATTTACAAAGAGATTTATAACAGCCAGGCCACTGCAAAATGAGAAATTGACTCCTGTGATTGAGGTATGGATTCTAAAGATGGTTTAGTTTCATACTGGTTGCCTTTTTAAGAAAGTGAGGCATACTGATGAATTATTTTGATGTTGCTGACTTTGAGGGAGCCTGCCACTACACTTGACCTGTTGAGTTGCTTATGACAACACAGAGTCATGTAGAGTGACCTCAGCTTGCCCTAAGTACAACCATCCAGCTGGTCAGCCTGTCAAGAAGATTGATGTATATCAGACATGAAAAGCCAGTTATACAGTTTTTCCTCACCATTATTGCTGTATTGAATCATTTATTTTGAAAATATGAATTTAAAATAATTGATATATTCACGAACCATTTGATCATAATGCAAATTTTGGATTCGCTTATGTATGATTTTGTTCACATCAATGAGAAACAGTAGGTGAACACAGAAAACTACCTGAGTCATTTAAGAATATGGAAAATGCACACACACGCACACACACACATACACACACACACACACCCCTTAAAAATCTACCAGGGAACTCAATTCACCTGGGTGTTGTGAGCCACACCTATCCATACCTGATGTTAAATTTTCTGTTCAATTTCAGATCACCCTCCCTCCACCACTTCACAAGAATGCGTGAGCTACAGTCCTCTGACTCCTAATTCCAGAAGCAAGCTTCAGGTCTTAGTTAAGGTAAAGTGCTGTTTTTATTATAGTGCTTATGGATTTGTTACCCATTTCCCTATGCTACCGTGTTTATTAGATTTCTACCTTATTTTTGTTTATTTTGGCCTACATCTCTTTTGAGTGATTTATCCTTTTTAAAAAGATTTTATTGATATATTTGGGAGAGAGACCAAGAGAGAACGTGAGGGGAGGGGAGGTAAAGGAGAGCAAGAATCCCAAGCCAACTCCCCCCTGAGCGTGGAGGCCCAGTGAGGCTCGATCTCACTGAGATCACAACCTAAGCCGAAACCAAGAGCTGGAGGTTCAACTGACTGAGCCACCCAGACGCCCCAAGTGTTTTATCCTTAATCCCTGTGATTTTCATTGTATAATTCTTTCATAGCATGGTATATTAGTTTTCTATTGCTGCTCTAATAAATAACGTGGCTTTTTAAAACAATACAAATTTATTATCTCACAGCTTCTATAAGTCAAATGTCCATGCATAGCTTAGATCAGGTAGGTTCTCTGTTTAGAATGTCACAAAGCCAAAATCAAGCTGGGCTCTTCAATGAAGCTCTTGGGGGAGAAACCGTATCTAGGCTCATTCAAGTTGTTGGAAGAATTCAGTTTGGGATGGTTGTCAGGCTGAGATCCTCATTTCCTTAATGGCTATTGGCCAGGGGCTATCCTCAGCTTTTAATGCCTGCCTGTGTGCCTTGACTCATGGTCTCTTCTATCTTCAAAGCAAGCAATAGTGCATGAAATCCTTCTTTTGCTACACATCTCTCTGCTTTCCCCTTCTGCTTTATCTCTCGATTTCCTCTTCTGCCCTTAGCTAGAGGAAAAGCTCGGCATTCAGGTCTGTATAAATATATTCAGTCTCCCTATTTTAAGGTTAACTGATTTAGTAACCTTTATCACATCTGTGAAGTATTTTTTTTCCATGTAACATGATATATTCAAACCAGGGGGTGAGGTCATGGGGGTCATATTTCTGCCTACCATTTGGTGGCTTTTAGGAGTATCTGTGTCCCATGATAACAGAACTGACTGTATTTATGTACCATCTTTTTGTCTTCGAAGCTTTTCTCTTCTTTCTCCTACCTCCATATAGTTGATATCCCTCAACATTCACTGTTTATTGCTCTTTCTTACACTTTTGGGAACTAGGACTTTTCTCTGAGAGACAGAATTTGGAGAGAAATATAAAAGCTAAAAGCTTAAAGTCCATCTCCATAGACAAATGCAAATGCACATAAAATTTCATTGACCCTCCTACAGCCCATCCATGAAGCTCCTTTAATGTAGTATCTCCATTCACTGTCTTGTGTTGAAGGATAACCTTGAGGTAACCAGTTCTCGCCATGTGGCGGCTAAGATGTAACACACTTTCTGTTTCCTGCCTTATTTAATCCTCACAGCAAAACTGTGAGGATGGTATTATCCTTCTTTTTTTTTTAATTTTTTCAGTGTTCCAATATTCATTGTTTATGAACCACACCCAGTGCTCCATGCAATCCGTGCCCTCCTTAATACCCATCACCAGGCTCACCCATCTCCTCCCTTCCCCTCCATAACCCTCAGCTTGTTTCTCAGAGTTTACAGTCTCATGGTTCATCTCCCCCTCTGATTTACCCCAATTCACTTTTCCTTTCCTTCCCCTAGAGTCCTCCATTTATTTCTTATGTTCCACAAGTAAGTGAAACCATATGTTAATTGACTTTCTCTGCTTGACTTATTTCAGTCAGCATAATCTCCTCCAGTCTCATCCATGTTGATACGAAAGTTGGGTATTCATCCTTTCTGATGGCTGAGTAATATTCCATTGCATATATGGACCATATTTTCTTTATCCATTCGTCTGTTAAAGGGCATCTCGGCTCTTTCCACAGTTTGGCAATTGTGGACATTGCTGCTATGAACACTGGAGTACATATGGTCCTTCTTTTCACTACATCTGTATCTTTGGGGTAAATACCCAGTAGTGCAATTGCAGGGTCATAGAGTAGCTCTAGTTTTAATTTTTTGAGGAATGTCCACCCTGTTTTCCAAAGTGGCTGCACCAACTTGCTTTCCCACCAACACTGGAAGTTCTTATTTGACCTGAGGCTTTAAAATTTATTATTTTATCAAGTTACGTATCTAGTAGGTGATGGACCAGCATTCAAATACAAGTTTGTGTAGCTCAGAAAACTGTGATGAAAACACCTGACTCAAACCATTACATGGCTACAGGTCATACAAAAATGTCCATTGTTAGCCCTGGTATCCTTCCTGAGGTCCCACTGAACTCACCCCTGCACTCTGTGTGCAGCCCCAGTCTCTCTTGTTATTTTTCTTATGGCCTCACGTCGCTTTATTACTGTCATCTCAAAAACATGTTTTCATTTTTCTCCTCCTCTTTGCTGCCGTATCTTACCAATCACCAGACTCCTGCTAATGTCCATTCCCCAGCTGCCATGGCAAACTTCTACTTATTCTTAAAGAAACAGAAAACATTGCACTACCTCTGGAAGGTTCCCTGACTCTACATCAAGAAGCATCACAAACTCACTCATTTTAAAAAATAATGCTATAAATTATTATTATTATAATAATGCTATAAATTATTTACACTGGTGTAATTTTACATTTACATCACACTGGTGTAAATGGTGAATTTACACCATTCACTTACCTCACTGAATGGTAATTAATCATTTGTATCTGTTGCAAACAGGATGTGAAGTGAGTAGTCCCACAAGTAAAAAGTCAATCTCTTGGTTATCATCATACCATTATTTCCTAGCACATTGTCTGGAATACAGTGTGAGCTCAGCAAATATTTGTTAAGGGGAACTGACTTGCCTTCAATTCAGGTAGAAATAGCAAAGCTATGAAGCTCAGGTGAAAACAGTCTGATTTTTGTCAGTCAGTATATCTTTAGGTATCACCCCAATTAAAGAATGGGACAAGACAAAATGTTTGATAGACATAGCTCACTTGGGAGAGTGTTTTGTCCCAAATGAAGAGTTTTCTAACCACATGGCTTGTTACTTGAGGCCATCATCAATGGGATATTTCCTTATAAAGAATCCTCTGGTTGGGCACCTGGGTGGCTTAGTCGTTCAATGTCTGCCTTCAGCTCAGGTCATGATCCCAGGGTCCTGTAATCGAGCCCCACATCAGGCTCTCTGTACAGTGGGAAGCCTGATTCTCCCTCTCCCACTCCGTCTGCTTGTGTTCCCTCTCTCACCCTCTCTCTCCACGTCAAATAAATAAATTAAATCTTTAAAAAAATCCTCTGGTGCTCCTTGCCCACTTCAGAGAGTGGGCCTCCTTATTCTCTACTGATATTCCATAAATATTAGTGTTCAGGAATATGAATACAGAGAATGAGTTGACCAAACAACAAACTACCAGGTACCCTATCTTATCACCATCATAAGTGGTTCTAATCCCAGATGTATCAGCTAATGTGGCATCATTGCTGGGTCTGAGAGAGGTTCTGCTATCCCTTAACCTCCTCTCCTGAACCTGATCCAAGTTGAAACTTTGAATCAGGCCCTACCGAGTGCGTCTTCCCACCCTTCACAAGGAGAAAATTTCAAATGCCAACATAGGATGACAGTGGATTACAAGATGTTGGTCATGAATGTGCTCAGAGAGTGAGAGTCAGGCCCGGCATCCTCCTGATGCCAATGAATGTGTATGACATAATTCCAGGATCAAGGTCCTCTGAATATCACTCTATGCTCAGCCCCATAGTGGACACTTTCATCCACTTTAACCATACTTATTTTTCAGATCACAATTAAGAGTTGATTTTCTTATAGTCCATGGTTTAGAGGAGGAAATTAAGCTGACAGCAATTAAGTAACTTGCTGAAGTTCCCACCACTGGAAAAGGTGAACTTAGGTCTGTCTGATACCAAAGTCTGTGCTAACTCAATTTGGATTTGAGACTGAACAGGGTAAGATATTAGAAGTCTTAAGCCAGGAAAGTGTGCTTGTGCATCTAGGGTCCTTCTGATCCGTGTCTCCTGTAGCATCTCGGGAAGCAGTCATGCACCTGAATGCTGAATGGTCCACCCAGGATAGAGAAGTGAGATCCTCTAATCTTCCCCAGTGAACTGAATGAGGCTTGAGCAGATGGCAATTTCTCGGCCTTTGCCACAGGTGAGTGCACCAACAACATTCCTCCACAGAGCCTTGCCAAGTCCAATGCCAGGCCTTGCCAGATGCAGACCTCCAGCCCTCCAACTCAGTGCTCATTAACTTCTCCAAAGAGCCATTTGCAGGACAAGCCAGCAGCAGGGCATGAGCCCTGACTGAATGCACCCCAGTTACAGGTCTGTCTTCCACCTGTCAGTCTGCATTCAGACAAGGAGATAATCTGATTAGGTAAATTGAGAATTATCAAGATTCACTCACTCTACATATTTCCACATAGCAGACAGATCTCCAGGTTGCTAGTAACCAGTGAAGCATATGGATTGTGGCCGATTAAATTCCCCAGGCTCCAGTTGACTTCTCAAATTGAAAATCTAATCCTCAATTTCTCCTCACTGGCTAAATCAGCATAAATCTTTCTTGGCATGCGACCTACTTTGACCTAGGGAAAAGCTCCTTCAAATCCCCTATTATTCACATTGATCTTGTGTTATGCAAGGTCTCTCATTAATTCTCAGTGTTTCAGATGTAAGTCACTCAGTTCCTAAGAACACAATCCAGGGTCTGGAAGGAAAATAAGGGGTTCTCAGGGATCATTAAACAGGAAAACCTAATCTTTAGAGGTTGAAAAAGAAGGAATGTCTCTTGCTTTTCTGAAAATGACTGTTTAGGGCTGCTGTCAAAGCCAGAGCACCATGCACTCTTTGATTTGACCTAGCATGACATTTCATCCATTATGATTACATGAAAGTCTAAGATTATTACATAAATGTTTAAGCAGCCATACTGGCCACTCAGTGGAGGTCATTAGGGCATCACAGATGTTGACATTCAGAGTGTCATTGCACGGGGTTTCTCCTGAGTTCTTAGAGGAGGTAGAGCACAAAGGGTGTTCGTGGTTTCTGATGTGTCAGTATGCTTCCCAGAGCCTCAAATCATATGGTGTAACAATAGAGGTAAATTATTAGTGAATAATAAGATTCAGGGCCCCACCTTTGCATGGCTTCTTCCAAGACCATGAGAGAGGACTTGCAATGTTTTAACATGGTTATATGTTTCTGTAAGATTTGCAGAAATGAGCTATTCTAACCACACTCCATTAAGACTCACATCTTGGTTCACTCCAACCACCACCACCCCTACCCGACTTTCCTTTCTTCCTGAGGGATAGCACTGGAGGGACTGTGGGCATTGTCGGTATTTAGTTTGAGTTTGGTGAGATATTTTTATGTGGTTTATAGTCATGTCTAGAGTTAGGGGATTGCTACCCCCACTTAACATAGGAATAGCTGCCAGAATCCCCCTCTTGTTCACAGCGTCGGCTCACCCAGTGTTGTGGCACAAAGTTGCGCATTCAGGACTCATATTGTAATGTGATCAAAGGTGTTCAACACTAAAATGGGTGGTAGAGAAGGAGGAATGGAGTCTGATATCAATACCACCAGAAGCTAGGCTATGGAAAATTCTAATCAACATATACATATGGGTTGCCTGGATGGCTCAGTCAGTTAATTGTCTGCCTTTGACTCAGGTCATGATCTCGGGAGTTCCAGGATTTAGCCTCATGTTGGGCTTCCTGCTGAGCAGGGAGTCCGCTTCCTCCCTTTCTCTGCTCCTGCTAGTGCTATCTCACTCTCTCAAATAAATAAATAAAATCTTTATACACACACATGCACACACACACACACACACACACACACACACATATACATAAAGCTATAAGTGGAAGATGAAGTTCTCTTCCACACTTAGTCAAAATAAAAGTTCTCTCTTGTCATGAGTGAAGAATATACCCAATAATATAGCACACATATATTAAACTCATCAAAAATAAGTCCTCAGATTGTTTGATAATCCAATTAATAAAGAGAAATGAATCCTTTGAACAGATTGGAAAATAATTAAACATAATACTCTTTGTTAATATCATGAAATATTGGCGTGGATGAAGGGAACATAGAACTCAGATTATGCCATTATAACTTGGAAAAGGACAGGAGTGAGGATGGAATGGAAAGAGGGTGGCAGCAATTCAAAGAATATCCAGGAGAAGTCACTACACAAGAAAACTTGAAATTTTCTAAAATTCTAAAAGTTTCTATGTAAAAGAATCCTGATAGAGGTTTTCCAAACTTTATAATAACTCACATTTGGGCAGTAATGCCCTTACCAATAATGGTTTGTATATCTGAAAAAAAGAAATCTAAAACTATTAACATTTTAAAACAAAAATAAATTTTGGTCAACCAGCAGAGGACATATGTATTTTATTTTATTCTGTCTTTAGAAAAATGATACGAAAAATAGTTGTCTCAGAACAAGGCAAACAGAGTATACAGCCAAAAAAAAGTAAAACATTCTATAAATAGTTAAATAATAAAAAATTGTTTATTTTTGGCTTTCGTAAAGTTTGTGACATTTCTTAGCCCTTTAAAATTTATATTTGCCATGATTTCTTTTCAAATTCTCATTAACTCATTACTTTCTATCATATTTCCTTTTTATAGTGTTGTACTCTTTTTCTTAAAGAGGGAACCCTAAATTATATAATCTTCAGGCTAAAAGAAACCGAAACTGGGATCCAGCCTATGTCAGCCAGTATCTGTTAGGTGAAATTGGCAGAAACTCAACTCAATTTAGACAAAAAGAATTAAAGTATAGAAAATCAAGTATGGTGGGGTCCAAAGTTTCAAATTATACTCTCAGGACTCAGTCTCATCCATCCTTCCCATCCCTTAGCTCCTTTTCTTTTCTTTTTTTTTTTTTTCTCCCCTGCCTTCTATGCTAATTCCATTCTCAGTCCAGCCTTATCTTGCAGTGTCAAGATGGGCTGTCAGTAGTGACAGACTTCTACCTTATCCCCACAATAGTTCCAACACTTCTGACAAAAGTCCTATATTGAATCTCTTTGCTTGGACTAGGTAGTGAGCTCATGCCTGAATAAGCCAGAGAACTGTTAAGTCTTCAGTTAGCAAAACTGTATTCTGTGCCGATCTCTTGTCCGTAACTTGAACAACCTGGGATGAGAAAGTGAGAAGATTATTCAAATATAAAACTGATATTAAACAAATATAAAACATATAAAATATGAAAACACATATAAAATTAAAAATTGTAAACAGATATTAACAAATGAGAAATGGATTCTGGTTTGGCAAAAAGAGAAGAGCTCAATGATATGTACAAACTTTCTCCCATAGTTTCTGTTGAAGATCTAGTTAATCCCAGGTGGTTTATGACCATAAATAGAGGCATATATCTGGACAAAGACTGGGAATGAAGAGGGAAAAACCATATATTTCTCATCAAAATGTATCTATAAGGGCTTCTAGGTGGCTCAGTTATAAGCATCTACTCTTGAATTTGGCTCTGGTCATGATCTCGGGGTTTTAGGAGCAGCAGGAAGTCTGTTTGAAGATTCTCTCTCTCCTTCTCCCTCTGTCCCTCTCCCTGCTTGCAGACACTCTCTCAAATAAATAAATCTTAAAAAAAAAGAATGTGTCTCTATAATTAACCAGATTTTTAAGTCATAATCTAAATACAGCTGTTATATCTAGAAGGGAAATAACAAGACCAAAGATCCATCTCATGATAGAGATTGTTTTTGTTTTGTTTTTCTGTTTGTTTGTTTGTTTGTTTGTTTGTTTTCATCTCATCATATTGTTTAACATGTCAAAGATTACAAGTTCATTTAGTTCCAGTTTAGATTCCAGGTTCATAACATGAGCTACTATGATTGGGCATTTGACTGGCTCCTGGCCAGGCAGTGGTGTAGATGATTTACATATGCATTCCTAATCTTCACAGTCACTAAGAATATACTTTTATGCATACTTCAAGGGTGAAGAATTAAGATTAATATATGGAGAATAGCCAATGTTCAAACTTCCAAATTGTTGTTTTATATATTATGCTACCTCGAAAACATTTTGCCCTATTTCAAGCCTACAGCATTTTATTTATGCCTATATGGGACTGTATATTATAGAAAAAAATCTTGCTAGAATACACCAGATCATAGTCTTCTTCTTTATAACATACCAGTTTTCCCATTGCTACTCCAATATTCTGCAAACATGGGATGCTTCCCATCTCCCAAATAAGTAGTGGTCTTACTAGAGCAAACCCCTCATGTTGGCAGCAGACATCAATCACATCAAGTTAACATGAGAGAGATATTGTCCTTACAGGCTTTGATATGGGAGAAAGAGGGGCCAGTACATTTTGGAAGTTACTAGGACATGTTTAATCTCTGTGTTACAACCTTCATTCTGGAAAGATGTTTGTGCAACCCTAATGTGATTTAGAAGGCCTCATCAGAAATGTCTTGAGTTTGTATAGTACTTTACATTTTGTGAAACAAATTTGTATAAAATAGTGTTGAAAGAGATTTGGAGAAGGGTGAGAGATGGGGAGAGATTCAGTTTCTCTGTTCCCTAGACAAACTAGAGGGAAAAGTCAGGAAAAAAAAAATATGAGGGGCACCTGGATGGCTCAGTGGGTTAAGGCCTCTCTGCCTTCCGCTCAGGTCATGATCTCAGGGTCCTGGGATCGAGCCCCGCATCGGGCTCCCTGCTTGGTGGGGAGCCTGCTTCCTCCTCTCTCTGCCCACCTCTCTGCCTACTTGTGATCTCTCTCTCTCTCTGTGTCAAATAAATAAATAAAATCTAAAATTAAAAAAAAAAAATATATATATATATATATATATGACTGACCCTAGAGAAGTAATATGGCCTCTAGGTTCTGAAAACAGTGTTAGAAACCCTATCTGCTGCCTTGCACAAGGATTGGGAAACACTTACTCAGGCAGAGTTGTTTCAGTGAGGGGGGACCAATCACGGCTTAGGGCAGTCCTGTTCCAAAATGGCGGTATAAATCATTAGCAGAGCTAACACTCAACATTCTAGAGGAAGGAAGCTTTACCATGGGGTCATGCCAACACTGGAGCTGATAGGCGCCTGGGTGGCTCAGTGAGTTAAAGCCTCTGCCTTCAGCTCAGGTCATGATCCCAGGGTCCTGGGATCAAGGCCCACATTGGGCTCTCTGCTCGGCAGGGTGCCTGCTTCCTCCTCTCTCCTTTCTCTCTGCCTGCCTCTCTGCCTACTTGTAATCCCTCTCTCTGTGTCAAATAAATAAATAAAATCTTTAAAACAAAACAAAACAAAACAAAAAACACTGGAGCTGATAGAGTCAAACTATCAAGGAAAATATTTGAGAGTCACAGATTCTGTAGGAGAAGGGGTAACCTAGGCGGAGGTGGTGGTGGATGATGCTGTTGCCATGAGGTTTGAAGGAGACTTGAAATCATCTTCTGCAAATGGCCATGTGCTTGACTCCAGCAAAAATGTGAGGCCTAAGTGTTCTAAGAGATGGGTGTTTAGACTGGCAGAGGGACAGCAAGTCCTCTTGGTAACCCTTATTCTCCCCACCTTGCTCTGCTTCCACCAGCAAACCCCACACCAGCAAATAACTACAAACTTCACTGAGATTTACAGAAGTTTAAAAAAAATACATGACTATATGTTACTAAAAATGCTACCAGGTTGACTTACTCTGTGAATATCAGATGAAGCGGAATACCCATAAAATTGAGAAAAAGGAGAAGTCTAACACACTTCGTGGGAATGAGATGACCTCATGTACTAATGCTTTGTAGTGATCATTGAGAGGAGAAATGATCTTTGCTAGGAAATTATACATAATCAGGTCTCTTAATGCATTTTTATTGGCATTTGAATCTGTTTTCCTCCAGAGATGCTAATCAGAATGGTATGGGAGCTGTATATAGACTTTCTCATGGACAATAATGAGAAGTAGAGTCACTATAGGCAAGGAGATTTTATAATACCTCTTTGTCCTTCCATTCGTCACATATCAAGCCTTTATTTTCTCATCATAAATATATTAGGATGGGAGCCTAGAATAGTCCGTGGCCATAAACCCAACCTTTAAAAATTATTAAAAAGTCCATATGTAGATTATAAACATGACTTTAAATTTTTAAAAAATATATATATATAACATTCTTAGAACACAATAAAAATGACAATTAAAATTAAGCTATAAACAACAAAGTATACTTAATTAGTTTTACCTTATTTTCTTAAATATAAAGAAGCCATTCAGATCTATAGCTATTGAGTATTTACAGTATGCCAATTTGAAACCATTAACTATCAGAATTTATGGAGAGCAGTNCTTTAAATTTTTAAAAAAATATATATATATAACATTCTTAGAACACAATAAAAATGACAATTAAAATTAAGCTATAAACAACAAAGTATACTTAATTAGTTTTACCTTATTTTCTTAAATATAAAGAAGCCATTCAGATCTATAGCTATTGAGTATTTACAGTATGCCAATTTGAAACCATTAACTATCAGAATTTATGGAGAGCAGTTAAAGCTGTAGACAGAGATAAATTCGTAATCTCAAAAGCTGTCATCTCTATAAAAAAGTGATTAAAATTAAATGAATCCTGCATCAAAAAGAATAAGATATCTAGAAATAAGTTTAACCAAAGAGGTACAAGACCTTTACCCTGAACACCATAAGACATTGGTGAAAAAAATGGAAAAAGACACAAGTCAATTGGAAAAATACCCCATCCTATGGATTGAAAGAATTAATATTGTTAAGTATCCCGCTACCCAAAGCAATCAAGATTCAGTGCAATCCCTATCAAAATTCCAATGGTATCTTTCACAGAAATAGAACAAAAAATCCTAAAATTTATATGGGAACACAGAAGACCCCATATGGCCAAAGTGATCTTGAGACAGAACAAAGGAAGCATCATATTTCCTGATTTCACACTATATTACAATGCTATAGTAATCAAAACTACATGGTGTTGGCACAAAAACCGACACATAAATGAATGGAACAGAATAGAAATAAACCCATGTATATATGGTCAATTAATTTAGAACAAAGAAACTAAGTATATACAATAGGGAAATGATAGTCTTCGGTAAATTCTGTTGGGAAAACCAGACAGCCACATGGAAAAGAATAAAACTGGAGCACTATCTTACACCATACACAAAATCAACTCAAAATGAATTAAAGACTTAAACATAGGACTTGAAACCATAAAACTCATAGATGAAAACACAGGAGTAAGCTCCTACATATCAGTCTGAGGAATGATTTTTTTGGATTTGACACCAAAAGCAAAGGTGAAAAATACAATAATAAATAAGTGGGACTACATCAAACTAAGAAGCTACTGGACAACAAAAGAAACTATCAACAAAATGAAAAGACAATCTATGAAATGGGAGAAAATATTTGCAAATCATAAATCCAGTAAGAGATTAATATCCAAAATATATAAAGAACTCATAGAACTCAATAGAAAAAAAATCTGATTTTTAAAAATAGGCAAAGGATTTTAGACTTTTTTTCAAGGAAAACACACAGATGGCCAACAGGTACATGGAAGGGTGCTCAGCATCACTAATCATCAGAGAAATGCAAGTCAAAACCACAGTGAGATGTCATCACACACCTGTTAAAATGGCTATTAACCAAAAGACAATAAATAACGAGTGTTGTTAAGGATGTGGAGAAAAAGGAATCTTGTTCACTGTTGGTGGGAATGTAAATTGGAGCAGCCACTATGAAAAGCAGTATGGAGTTTCCTCAAAAAATTACAAATAGAACTACCATGTGATATAGCAATTCTACTTTCTGGTATTTATCAAAAGAGAACAAAATCACTATCTCAAAAAGACATTTGCTCCTTCATGTTCTTTGGGACATTATTTATAATGCCTAAGAAATGTAAACAACCCAAATGCCCCTTGACAGATGAATGGATAAAGAAAATGTGAGATTATATAATATATATTATATATATAACATACATTAATAATATATATCACATATAACATATATAATATATATTTTATTCAGCCATGAATAAAAGGAAATTCTATCATTTGTGACAACGTGGATGGACCTTGAGGGCATTATACTGAGTGAAATAAGTCACACAGAAAAAGACAAATACTGTATGATCTCATTTACATGTGAAACCCAAAAAAACATAAAAAGAGTGAGAGCTAGAAAGAAAAAGAAATAAAGACCTCAATAGATAGAGAACTGATCAGTGGCTGCCAAAAGTGAGAGAAGGGAGGGCAAATGCATGAAAATTGAAAAAATAAAATAAAATTAAGTGAATCCTATTCAGTGAAGAAGTGAGAAAAATATCAAAATATACTCAAAAAGTTGATTAAGGAGCTGATAAATATAAAAGTGGAAATTGGTAATTTAGAAAACAGGAAAAAATAAAAATAATGAATGGAGTGCCTCATAAGATTTTTATTTCTGATTCATATCACAGCTGGCAGGTGTAGTCTTTTGAGCTTTTTCTAATGGAAAACCTTTTCCTAGACCCACACATATCTGCACAAGGCTCTTCTCATAACCACGCATGAAAATAAAATGTTAGCTGGGAATAGAATTCTTAGGTAAGAACAATTTCTCACTTAAAATTAAGTAGATATTTATCAGCTGACAATGCTGTAAATAAAAAAAAGTCTAATATTGGCTTTATTTTTTTCCTTTCCAAAAATTTTTTATTTATCTGCTTTATAAGAATTTCTCCTTAATGCTTTAAAATTACTTTATTTTGTTAGTAATTTGGGATCATGAAAGAGTGGTTCTTTTTTTAAGCATAAGAATCTTTTCTTCTGATAAGTGTTTGGTTATTATTTTGGCTTGTTGGTTCTGGATCTTTCCTGATGATGTCATTTATTCATACGAGTCTTTATTTTCTGTCGTTCTGAACATTCCTTAAAAAAAAAAAAAAAGAATTAGCAAGTGACTAATGTGTGTTAGAGAAACAACAGTGGATACAGAAAAGGTCCTTAACTTTTGGAGCTGATTGTCTAAGATAATAAACAAGTAGGTTAGTTAATTACATAATTAATTCTGTTTAGTCCTATATACCTTTTTAAATTTTTTGTTATTTCTCTCTGCATTCTTACATCTTATTTAATATCCACCTACTACTGGAATTTCCTCCCTTATTAATTCTATTCTATAGAGTTCCTTAAATTTAATTTTTTTCACTTGCTGTTTAAAAACTTTACAAAAACTTCTTCTTTTTATCTCAGACCACGGCTCATCCAAATCCATCTCTATACCATTTTCATAGAATTTATAATTTGGGTCTTTATTGTCCCACCTCTTGGTCCACTAGCCTTGTGGCTGTTTAAATGAACCAGGCATGAGCAATAACCTTTGAACTAATCTGTTTTCTGTAAATGTGGAGACTTCTCCCATAGTTTGAAACATTTCCAATTCACAGTCTTAGCCCCTTGAGGATGCTTTCTTTTGTTTTTTTGTTATTGTTTTTGTTTTTAGCATGTTGATTTTATTTTTTCCCATTTACATTTTTAAATTTATTAATATATAATGTATCATTTGTTTCAGGGGTACAGGTCTGTGAATCATCAGTCTTACACAATTTACAGCATTCACTGTAGCACATACCCTCCCCAGTGTCCATCACCCAGCCACCCCATCCATCCCACCCCCCAGTACCCCTCAGTTTGTCTCCTGAGATTAAGAGTCTCTTACGGTTTGTCTCCTTCCCGATCCCATCTTGTTTCATTTTTCCCTCTCTTCCTCCCATGACCCCCCCACCCTGCCTCTCAAATTCCTCATATCAGAGATCATATGGCAATTGACTTTCTCTGATTGACTTATTTCACTTAGCATGACCCCCTCTAGTTCCACTCACGTCATTGTTAATGGCAAGATTTCGGGGTTCTTGATGGCTGCATAGTATTGCATTGTATATATATACCACATCTTTATCCATTCATCTGTTGATGAACATCTAGGTTCTTTCCATAGTTTGGCTATTGTGGACATTGCTGTTATGAACATTCAGGTGCATGTGCCCCTTCAGGTCACTACATTTGTATCTTTAGGGTAAATACCTGGTACTGCGATTGTTGGGTCATAGAGTAGCTCTACCCCACCATGTTAATTTTAAAAGGGGTTAGAAGGCAAATTTTGTGCCATCACTACCATATTAGATGCTATTCTTTTTTTTTTTCTGTCCTGTGCTCCATTCTCAAGGTAATTGTGCATCTTTTCTTCTCGTCCCTTCAAGTACACAAGAGGAAAAGGGTTTGTAAGCTTGAGGTGAATGTCTGGGTAGTGGCCTCCAAGCTCAACAGTGGTCACCAAGGCAACCAATTGGAGCATTTGACTTGTGAGAAGAACCTGGAAAACCAAAAAGCATTATAAAATGGGTGAGGAGCCCCTGGGTTGCTCAGTCAGTTAAGCATTTGCCTTCGGCTCAGGTCATGATCTCAGGGTCCCAGGATGGAGGCCAGGGCCTGGCTCCCTGCTCAGCAGGGAGTCTGCTTGTCTCCCCCCTCCCTGCCCTCTTCCTGCTTGCTCTCTCTCCCTCTCTCCCACTCAAATAAATAAAGTCTTTAAAAAAATAAAATGGGTGAGACAGTCAAGAGTGACACGTTTCATAGGCAGATACATTTTAGAGCCAAGGTGCTCAAAGTATGGCTCTGGGACCAGCAGCATCAACAATCCTAGGGACTTTGTTAAAAAACTAAATTCTCAGGCCTCACCCCAAACCTAGTGAACCAGAGACTCTGGGATCAGAGTCCACCAATCTGAGCTTTAATGAGCCCTCCAGGTTATTCTGATACATGCCAAAGTTTGAGACCCACAGTCTTTGTGTCTAGAACATGGAAGAACCAGTTTATTGAGACAATAGGGTCCAGGCTTGGCACATATTCTACCATCTCAGCAACTGAGCTGAGAACAAATAAAAATAATAGGTGATTACACTGTTTATTTACACATTCTACTTGTGTTTCCAGCTATGCACCTAGTGCTGAAAATACAGGGAAGATTTTCCAATCTGGTGATAGATGGGAAAATACATAAAAATCTCAATTATAAAGTACTTTAGTAAGCCCAACCTGATCTGGAGGAAATAGGGAAGGCTTCATAGAAAAGAAGAGATTTGAGCTGGGTAGTGTTGGAGTTTGCCACAGAAAGAAGATACTGGGAGGGAAAGGTCGAGGGTGATGCAAGTTAAGTAAAGAAAGAAACATATGGAGTTATGAGAGATCCCAGGAGAATAAATTAAGAAAATCTGATATCAAAGCCAAGAGATGTCACATTAATAGGAACAATGGACCCTAGGGTCTAAGAGAGTTGGGGCTGGGGTAGACCCAGAGTTAAGTTCAAGAGTCATGGCCTTCAGTCAGAGCTCAGAGGAGAGTAAGCCAGGTGAGTGGTCCCTGCAAGGTATTTGGGTGCAGTCGGGAAGCCCACACCATCTGGTCTCCAAGTGTCAGTGTGCAGATAGCAGACAGGACATCTCACCGCAAACACAGCATGAGGTCTGATTTGGTGTACCCTTGCTCAACTCTGAGCTCTCCAGTAGGTGAAATCTTCTCTAGGGATGGAGAACTTGTGAAAATTTGCAGTGTGTCAGGGAATTTGGCAGTAGGAACTGGAGTCCTACATTTGATGTATGGTATTCTCATATATCCTAATGTATGGAATTTGGGATCAGGCTCTTTTGGATTTAGGGTCTAGCATAGCTAGGAGTATAAATGAACCCTTCCTTTAAGCCAAGTTTCTTAGAGCTTTTTGAGCAATAAACTTGAACTTGCCAGATGCATAGGGAGTTTTTAAATAGACATCCTTAACTGAAAAGGTATATGGCAATCGAAATGGCAGAGCAGTGGAAGACAGTGCCAGGGGAACAGTGAATACCATGGAAGCTGGATTTTATGATTTTGACATATGGATTTTAAGGAATTGGAGCAAAAAAAGCTCAATATCTGAAGTTTTGACCCAGAGAGAGTTTGAAGATGTCTCTGGCTGGGGAAAACACACTCTAACAGCTCTGAGAGTATCAGAAGGGAAGGTATATGACTGGAATGCCAGGCATTATGTTAGAAACATTCTCATCTGAGGTGCCCGGCTGGCTCAGTCTATAAAGCACTGGGCTCTTGATCACAGAGTTGTAAGTTCGAGCCTATGTGGGATATGGAGATTACTTTTAAAATCTTAGTGGCACCTGGGTGGCTCAATCAATTAAGCATTTGACTCTTGATTTCGGCTCAGGTCCTGGTCTCAGAATCATGGGGTCGAGCCCCTCATCAGGCTCCATGCTCAGTGCAGAGTCTGCTTGGTGTTCTCTCTCTCTGCCCCTCCTCCCGCTCGTGCTCTAGAGAGATAAATAAATAAATGAATAATTTATAAATGAATACATATAATAAATAAAATATTTTAAAAATAACAAAATAAAATCTTACAAAAATAATAAGGAAACTTTCTCATCTGCCAAGCCATTTAATCCTCATTCAACAAGACTAGAGGCAAGGAATTAGTGTCACCACATTCAGAGGAGACAATGGGTTCTCTGCGAGATTTGGTAACACACCCCAAAACTCAATTAACCTCTAAAAGGTGGCAGAACCAGGATTGCCACCCAGGCCTGCAGGATGCCAACAACTTCCTCCTACTCAGCTCTGAGACCTCTTTCATTTTTTATTTATTTATTTTTAAAATCTGTCTTGCTTTATTTTAGAGAAAGAGATAGACCAGGATGGGCAGAGGGAGAGGGAAAGAGAGTCCCAAGCAGACTCTGCTCTGAGTTCTCAGAGCCCAATGCCAGGCTCCATCTTATGGCCCTGAGATCACGACATGAGCCCAAACCAAGGGTCCAGTGCTCAACCAACTGCACCCCACAAGCGTCGTCCCTCCCAGACCTCTTTTGTAAGAGCTTCTCTTGTCTCTTCCTGCGAGCTCTGACCTACCTGTGGGGCCCAGAGCACCATTCTCCATGGTTTAAGAACCAAACGGCCACCTTCAGTCGTTTCACAAAATACATCTGAATCAGGTTTCAGTGATTCAAGTAGAAGGAAGCCAGATTTGTGGAGTTAAGAAACACTAAATCCTTCCTTTCCTGGGGTTGAGGGGCCTTCTTGCTGCCAACCAAAAAAAAAAAAAAAAAGTAGATTCTCATTCTCTAAGGTTGTATTTGAAAGCTCAGGCTTCCCAGATACAGGAAATACAGATGAGCAAAATTCAGAGTTCTCAAAACACGAGAGCACAATCAGTGGTCATCCAGGGTCCAATTCGCTCTGAATGGGCAGAATTCCTAGGCCCCAGAACAACATCTGGAAGGACAGAAAGGCTCAGGTAAGGAGATCATCAGAGGAGGGGCATTTGTTCAATCATGTGTTCATTCACTCCACCAATATTTATTTTGGCAAGATAGTAAAGGATTGCTACAAACAGCCAAACTCTCCATCTACTACAGCAAGCCCGGAAGTTCCATTAAGCTGGATGAGGATTAATGTCATTGGACTGACGAGGCATAAGCTAAGGCTGGGGAAGTGGGACAAGAGGAAGGCATATCTGTCCAGGCTGTGGGGCAGATTAAGAACCTGGTGGTGTAGCCAAGAATAATCGGGAATGCAAACAAGGCTGGCTTCTTCATATATTTCTCATGCAGGACCTATACACTTCTTAGCACATGTGCAAGCCAGATCCCCTAAGATAAGACAAATAAGATCTGAAACACATGGTGGGGGGAGAAAAGATAAAGGGGCAGCAAGTTAGGCAAGTTTTAGCAGATCTGAAAGCACACTGGGCTTTGGAAGTTGCAGACTCATTGTTCTCTTCTATCCCATGGATTCTAAACCAACATCCCAGGATTTCTCGAAGTCTGATATAATCCATGCAGGGGATCCAAAGGTTTATATTGTGCCAAGTCAGGCCTGCTGACAAATCATGCCTGCTAAAATGTCCTGAGCCCCAATGTCTAGAGAGCTCATCTAGACTCACTTTTTCTTAAAAAGTAGAAAAAAAAAATGCCTCCTTTCTCAAGTGGCCAAACATAGAGATTTAAAAAGAAACCCAACTTCTAAGACTTACTTCTTAAATTTACCAGGCCAGATAGAATTACTTTTTACCCAGTTGTCTTATCCTAGGTTGGAAAATTTGCATTTTTGGGGGTAGGTTAGAATTTAAAAATTTCCCCATGTTCTAGGAATTGCAAAAAACAAAACAAAACAAAACAAAAAAACCACACACAAAAAACAAAACTTAGAGCCCCCAGTCTTAAATAAGTGAATGCAAGTAAATGTCCCTTCCGATTAAGCTACGTGGGTGGGGACTGATTTTGCAATATACCCAGTGTTGGTCAAATGGAAAGGTCATGTGACTTAAGCTCTGAACAATCTGAGTTGCAATCTCAGACCTACCAAGCATTTAATACCTACCAGTGAGTGAGCTCTAGGGTGAGGGAGGACACCCTGAGGAACATCTTTTTTTTTTTTTTTTCCTGAGTAACATCTTTAACATCATTTCCTTTGGTTTGCATTCCCTCCTTTCTCTCTAAGGGAGGGTATTCTTAAATACACCCATTCCTGTTTATACAGGACAGGCTTCCTCCCCCAACTGCTTCCTCCCCTCTTCCATCTCACAGTGCATACTTGGAGCTGAGTCTTGAGAAATTGTAAGACAACGAGTTAGAGAAGACAGGCTTCAAATCTCAGAGGGAATCCTGCAATCCACAGAAACCTCCAGAAGCCAGTTTGTCCAGCGTGCACTCACGGGCAATGAAACATGGCAAGGGATTGCCCCCACACAATAGCTACACTTTCCCCCTGTTCTCTGCTGCCTTTCCAACACCCCCTGGGGCATGCCCCATAGGGCACCGTCTCTGTCTCTGCAGTCCTGCATCGGGGTGGTCCCTGCTCTTCTCCCATCCCCCGGAACAGGAGCAACCCCAGAAAGCCATTCAGAAGCCTGGCACACTGGAGATGCTGTCTCGCTGCGGAGAACCCTGCTTTCTGTCTCCAGCCTGGCCCGGAGGTTAGGAGAACAGAGATTGCTGAGTCACCTCGTAAATTGTTTCAGATGAGTTTTTCTTTCCCATTAACATACCGCGGCAGGAGGAGGCGGCCAGGGGAAAGAGATTGAGCAAAGAGAGACAAGGTGGAGAGGAAAGGACTCCAGGGAGCTGGAGGGAGGATGAAGGGATGGGATTTAGCTGTCTGCTCAGTTACGACAATCAATTTCAACTGTAATAATAAAATAATGCAGAGGGAGAAAAGCAGACATGACAGAAGCGATAAAATGGAAATGAATCCTCATTACCTCGCTGAAGAGAGGGCCACAGCTGCTGCCACCGCTTCCCTGCTCGGCAAGGGGGTTATTTCATCCCAGCGCTCATCATGTAGGTCTGGGCAAAGAGGGAAGAAGGGAAAGCATGCCCTGTTCAGCTGCAGAGCTGTGAGCTTGGCCATGCGGCGATTGGGAATCTCAGAAGTGCTCAAAGATTTACGTCTTCCCTCTGCTCATCTCCCAGACCTCCCACCCTCCTGCTGTGGGGAAAAGGACCTTGGGCCAGTCAGCCAAATAATATTAGCACTTGGAGCTTTATCTGGCTCTCAGTTCTCCAGCGGGAGCACACATATTCTCCAAAAGCAGGAGTGTGCCTGGGCTGTGCGGCGCAATGGAGGGGATGGAGTGAACGCATCAGCACCGTTGAGTGTGGGTCTGGAGCTGGTGGCAATGGTGAGGAACGGGATGTGTTGTCATGGGCAACCTAGACAACCTCCTTGATGTCTCACACCCCCGAGTCTCCAGCAGATTTTTAGGAAAGATGGAGTTTGCTTCTAACACCAGAAACTCCTTAGCTTGTCATAAAGACCCTCCATTAACTGGTCCCACGCCGTTGCACTCACTTCTTGAAGCTCTCTGCCGGATTGCAGCTTTATTTGACCGCTCACCATTCCTAGAACATGGCATGTGCTTCCCACACAGGTCAGCTTGCATGCTTTCCTCTCCCTTCTGCCCTTTTCCTTAGCTTTGACTGTCGGCGTCCTACCATCCTTAAAGACCCAGCTGCTATGGTTGGAAAGAACTCCTTACTTTCAAAAATCTCCTTTATGCTTGTTTCTATTGTTCTATTAATGCTTTACGTTCTGTCTTGGATGCAGTTACTTAAACAGGTATTTCCTAACAGAACCAGAAGATCTTAAGAGACAAACATTTTTGTCTGGCCTGGTAACTAATAGCTACTCCTCCGGTACGTGCTCAGTATCTTTCATGACTGTTTGCTCCGTATTTAATGAGTGAATAAGAACAGAGGCAGGTTAATGCCTTTCCCCATAGCCAGTCCTTAGGATTTCTTCCCATCCATTCTCCAACCCTCTGTGGATCCTTGGAATGTCAGCTGTTGTTGATTCCAGACTTGATGACAGACCAGGCCCGAGGCCTTTCCAGTCCTAGCCGGTGCTTCCTTCCAGGATCTCTTGGTTAAAGCAAGTGCTGGCAGGAAGCACGAGAGTCCTGACACCCATTATCCTATCTTAAGCTGGACAGTGGCCTCTGTTTGTATGTCTATTGTAACAATCTGATTCTCTGTAGGACAGGCCTCCTTCCCACTGACCCTGACCCCTTTGGATGCCTTCTTATTGTCAGGCAAGGCATCTCCCCTCTTCATGTCAACACTTACTCAACCTTATATGAGGGCAACCTCCCATGTGGATCTGGGTCAAGTGTGGAATAAAATCAGTCTAGGATGCCATCACTAACCTTTGGAGGGCATGCAATACAGGATGTTTACTAGCAGTTGTCAAAATCTCTTGGGGTGGAGACAAGAAAGTCCTTGCCCATGTGCATTGACATACTTCCTAATACATCTTTATGAACATGTAGGCTGGCCGGCAGTGCTGTGGTTTTTAGGTGGTGCCTAGGCAAGAAATGGAACACTATTGAATCATGAATCATGAAATTTACTTTCCTTTGAATTGTCTTTTATCTTCCTGAGTCAGTTTGGTGCTAGTCCTTAAACACCCTAGGACACTTAGAAATATTATTCCCTTTTAACAAAAAGAGAGTGAGCCCGAGGCCTGCAGCCTTCAAGATTAACACTATGTGGCCAGAAATAAATACTAACGGCGTGATGTCATAGTATTGATGTGACCTTTGGTTAACAGATGGTTTGGGTATTCTACTTCTGTGCTAATGATAAAAATAGGCTAATCGTTCTTCATTATCTGACCTATGCAAGGCACCATTGTGTTTACCATGTTTTGATCTCATTCCCATGGCAACTCCATGAGTTGGGTGCTGTTACTTCCTTTTACTGATGAGGAAACTGAGGCGGAGAGTCAAACTAAGTCATCTGAGATCACACAGCTAATATGTGGTGGAGAGGAATTTAGTATGTGCTCTTAATCACTATTTCATTGTTATGATATAAAATACCTATTTGGAACAAGTTTATTTCAGTAAAAAAGTAGTTAAAGCAAATTAAATATTAAATATTAAATAGTAATAAAAATTCCTGAAGGTAGAACATAAATACCAGGAGTTTGGAATTAGAGTTACTTGGTTGTGGTCCACATGGAGCCTCTTTTCTGGCATTTAGCACCCAGATAAGAGAGGGGGTGACCAGTTATCCAGACCTCTGTTACAAGTCACATCAGATTAAATGGTCTTTCTGAGCCTTGCATGGAGTGGTGGAAGCTTGTGGGTTCTGAAGCAAACCAGATTGGTGATAAGCCCTAATTTTTCTCATATAGACATTTTCTTGGTCTCATATAGACCAAGAACAAGACCAATGTTCTTGGTCTTTAGTGATTTCTATTTTCTAATCAGCAGATATGAAAAAAAAAATCCTATGTCAGAGGGTTGCAGTAGTGAAGTGGGAAATGTATACAAAATCACTAGTAGAAGACTTGGCTTCTACTAGCGGTCTCTAAATTCTATTTGGTCTCTAACATTTCTTCTCACCTCCATGATTTATTCTTATTGTTATTTTTTAAAGATTTTATTTGTTTATTTGAAAGAGAGGGAGGGCGCCTGGGTGGCTCAGTGGGTTAAAGCCTCTGCCTTCAGCTCAGGTCATGATCTCAGTGTCCTGGGATCAAGGCCCACTTCGGGCTCTCTGCTCAGCAGGGAGCCTGCTTCCACCTCTCTCTCTGCCTGCCTCTCTGCCTACTTGTAATCTCTCTCTCTCTGTCAAATAAATAAATAAGTAATCTCAAAAAAAAAAAAAAAAGAAAAAGAAAGAAAGAAAGAAAGAAAGAAAAAGAGTGGGAAGGAAGAGGGACAAGCAGACTCTGTATGGAGTGAGGAGCCTGGTGCAGGGCTCAATCTCAGACCCTGAGATTATGACCTGAGCCAAAATCAACAGTGGGATACTTACCCAGCTGAAGCACTCAGGTGCCCCTCTTCATGATTTATTATTGTGACAGATGTCAGGAGGTACAAAGAGTTACTGGTATGGCCAGACTCACAGTGGGAGGAAGCTTTCTGAATTGGGAACTTAAAATATGTGTGAATATAGCTAATTACAGTCTTAAACATCTCCTTTTTTAAAAAATATTTTTTAAACTTATTCATGACAGACAGAGAGGGAGAGAGAGAGATAGAGAGGCAGAGGGAGAAGCACGCTCTCTGCAGAGCAGGAAGCCTGATGAGGGACTCATCCCAGGACCCTTGGACCATGACCTGAGCAGGGGCAGACCCTTAACAGACTGAGCCACACAAGCACCCCAGTGTTAAATTTCTAATAAAGTACTAAATTCTCTGCGAACCCCACCCCAATTCCTATAGGAGACTTGAAGTTTATTTGGCAAGGGGATTTGGGCTGGGAACCTGCAGGCTGAAGATATGCAAGTCACATTCCTTGCAGAAGAACACCTATACTTGAAGAACACGCATACCCTGCAGGGAGAGAGTGGGGGAGACTCAAAGAGCACCTCTGGCAAAATGTTAAGTATTTTCTTTCATCATCTCAAGAGCTTCCTTGTTATTCCCTTTCTTTCTCTTCTAACAAAGTCAGCTTATAAGAATTGATCTTATATCATTTCGGTAAATATTGAACAATTTAAAAAACTAAGTGTCTTATTCCTGGGAAAACTAAAAAGAGTCTCTGTTCTCCAGAAACTTGGTTTTGTTGGGGAAGACAGAAAAGTAAACATGTAATATGTCAATCTGATTGGAAAAAAAAAAAATGAGGCTCCTACAATAAAGTGCCTAGCACTAGGCCTGGTGTATAAAGAAACTCAATATTTACTGAGTGAATGACGGAATGAATCCAGAGGTCAGAAATCTATTTGATTGTGGAGCGTAAACATTAACTTGCTCTTCCAATAAAGCTCCTTCTGACCTCTCCCTATTTTATGCCTCAATACCCTGTGCCTTAGCTCTTCTTTCCATTGACATGTTTGCCCTTCTCAATTATACTTAAGAACGCTGTGAAAAGAAATGCGTTTTTTACTTTATTTTATTTTTATTTTTATTTTAAGATTTTATTTATTTATGAGAGAGAGAAAGGGAATATAAGCAGGGGGAGCTGGAGAGGGAGAAGAAGGCTCCCCGTTGAGCAGGGAGCCCTATGCGGGTCTCGATCTCAGGACCCTGGGATCATGACCTGAGCCGAAGGCAGACGCTTAAGGACTGAGCCACCCAGGCGCTCCGGGAATGCGTTTTTTAATGTCTGTCTGTCCCAGAGCCAGCATGGAGTAGGCACTTAATAAAAGTTTATTGAATTCATTTTGATATGAGCCTCATTTCCTGGGATGACTTTCTTCTAACTCTGGTACCTCATGCATTAGAAACAGTGGGTAGGAACCCTTGGGTGCTTACGGATCCTACAAAAAGGACTATTTATCCAGCGTAGGTATGAGATAAAATGACTGAGGTCATTTTAATAAAACTTCAATTTTGCCCTCTGGTTATTTTGCAACCAGCTCTGTATGGTTATATTATCCTCTATCAGTTTATAAATCAGTTTCAGTAAATTCATAAATTTTGTATTATGTGTCACAAGAATTTGGCCCTGACTTGAAAACCCTGGCTATGTTGATTAAAATCCAGGCCAGGGCTCATACTCAAAGCCATTTTTGAATCTGTCTTTCTCATAATAGTAGCCTTAGTTTTGTGTATTAAAAAAAATGAAACAATGCTTCTTATGAATGATCATAGGTTTACACCCAACTAAATTTGTAACCGAGGAACAAAATGTGATATTCAGATCTCATCATCTGGTGGAAATTTTCCTGAGAGAGAGGAGGATGGGAAGAGATAAAAGCAGACCAGGGGAAATTAACCTTAACTATGTCAAAGGTTCTCTGCTGGGGGCTTTACATGTGTCGAAGCTTATTATATTCACTACACCACTATGAGGCCTGTGCTATTAGCCCCTCTCACGTGTGAGGGAGCTGTGTTTCAAAAAGACATTGTGATTAGCCCAAGGTTATGACGGAGCTTAGGATTTCAGACCTCTGCAGAATTCTTCATTCTAAACATCTTCTTTCCACTGGGAAGAGAAGACAGGCAGGCAGGGGAAAACCAAACGGATGCAGTGGTGTCTGTGGAAAATGCATTATGAAGAAACTGTCTTCCAGGAAGATCCATGCATACAGCTTAAGATTAGAGAAGCCTATTCAACATGCCAGTCTTCATCAGCAGGTTATAGTGAGATCAGAAGGTCTAAGGATGGTCCAACATGAGGAAGACTTGGGTAGATCGTGGTGAGCGTTTAGGATATAGATATTTGGAAATGTGTTTTTATTGTTGTATTTGGCTTGGTTTTGTAACTTTGGTAAGAGGTGGATAACAATTAACTGAAAAGGATAGCATGGATTAACTTTACAGAACACACACACACACACACACACACACACACACACACACACACGCTTTCAAATGTCCTTAGTGATGAATGCAAACTCCTTTCGTGGCTTAAAAGGCCCTTTCAGTACCTGCCCCAGTTCCCTCCAACCCTTCCTGTTCTGCATCAGAGATCATCTCTGGGCCCCTGACAGGCTCAGCAGCTTCATCCAATTCTGTTTCTGTCTTTCTAAACAGCTTTATTGAGGTATAATTGACATACAAGAAAATATACATATTTAAAGTGTACAATCTGATAAGTTTTGACATGTGTATACCCCTGTGAAGCGATCATCACAACAAGGATGGTGAACATACCAATTATCCCAAAAGTTCCCTCTCGCTTCTTTGTATTCCCTCCTGCCTGTATTTCTCCCTGCGCAGAGCAAGTGCCGATCTGCTTGCTGTCACTATCGATTTGTTTGAATTTTCTAGAGACTTTTATAAATGGAATCATGGAGCTTATATTTCTTTGTCTCTTTTGCTCAGCGTAATTATTTTGGATTCATTATTTTGGGATCCATGTCATTGTGTGTATCAGGATTTCTTATTATTGATGGGATTCTGATATATGGACATACCACAATTTGTTAATCCATTCTCCAGCTGCTTCCAGTTGGGGCATATCACATATAAAGATGCTATGAGCATTTGTCCTCAAATCTTTGTATGAACATATGCTTTCACGTCTTGGTTAAATACCTAGGAATGGGATATCTGGATCATATAATAGGTGTCTGTAGGTCTATGTTCCACTTTTAAAGAAATTGCCAACCTGTTTTCCAATGTAGTTGTACCATTTCACATTCTCATCAACAATATATAAACTTTCTAGTCCCTGCACATTCTTGCCAACTTAACACGACATCGTCAATCTCTTTAATGTTTGCCATTCTAATAGAAGTGGATTAGTTTCTCATTGTGGACTTAATTTGCCTTTCCCTAATTATTAATCATGTTGGGCATCTTTTCATGCACTTATTTGCTGCCCATATTCCCTTTGATGAAGTGTCTTTTCAAATGTTTTGTCCATTTATTTATTAGGTTGCTTACTGCTTATTATTGAGTTATAGGAAACATTTATGTATTCTGGATAAAAAGTCTTTATCAAATAGATGTTTGGAAAATATTTGTAGTTTCTCTTCCCTTCTCTTAACAGTGTTTTGTGAATAAGTTTTTAATTTTAATGAGGTCCAATTTACCAACTTTAAAATTTAATGGGTTGTGCTTTTTGTGTCCTATTTAAGAAATCTTTACCTAACCCAAGGTCACAAAGATTTTCTTTTCCTCTTTCATGGTTTTAGACTTTTACATTGAGGTTTATTATCCATTTGAGCTAAATTTTGTCTATAGTATGAGTTATAACTTGAAGTCCTTTTTCCCATTGATATCCAATTGCACCAGCATTATTTAGTAAAAAGGATAATCGTCCCTCTACTGAATTGCCTTTGCAACTTTACTCAAAATTAGTTATCCATATCTGTGTAATTCTATTTCTGTTCCATTAATTCATCTTTATGTCAATATTATACTGCCTTTATTAATACAACTTGGAAGTTTTAAAATCAGACCATTTCAATCCTGCAATTTTGTTCTTCTTTTCCAGAGTTGTTCTGGCTATTGTAAGCCCCTTGTATATCCATAAATTTCAAAATGAGCTTGCTAATTTCTACCCCAAAATTTAAAAGTCTACTCAGTTTCAATTGACGTTATGTGGAATCTATAGGTTGATTTAGGGAGCGTGGTTTCTTACCAGATTGACCAAATCATCTGACCCATGAACATTGTATATAACACAATTTATTTACACTTCTTTAATTTCTCTTAACAATGTCTTATAATATTTAGTATAAAGACCTTGTGCATTATTGTCAAACTTATCCCTAAAAATTTCATATTTCAATGCACTGTAAATGCTATTTATTTATTTATTACATTTCCTGTTTTTTTTTGCATAGAAATACCACTAATGCAGGTATATAGAACTCCCATGAGTTCTAGTAGTGATTCTGGAGGTGTTATCAGATTTTCTTATGTAGACAATCATGTTACTTGAAAATCAGAAAATTGACTTCTTCCTTTCCAACCTGGACAATACTATTTCTTTTTTCTTGCTTTGTTGTGTTACATACAACTTTCATTAAAACGTTGAATAGAAAGGGTGAACGCAGGCATCCTTGTCTTGTTTCAGACCTTAGGGGAAACATTCACTCCTTCACCATTACATATGGTATTAGGTATAGTTTTATTTCCTTTGTTTTGCTTTAAATTATCATATTGAAGAAGTTCCTTCTGTCTTTGGTTTTCTGAGAGTTTTTATCATGAATGGAAATCAAATTTTTTTCATTTGTTTCCCTTCTCCTGCTTTTATTAAGAAAATCATGTTGTTTTTCTTTTTTAGTTTATTTCAACTGATTTTCAAACATTAACCCAATGTTTGTATTTTCTTCCTTACACTCTGAGCATGATGTATTAACAATTTCATAATGTTGGATTTGTTTGCTAAATTTTTAAGAAATTTTTATCTTAGTATATGAAAAATACTGATAATGTAGTTTTATTATAATGTCTTTGACTGGTTAAGGTACCAAAGCAATGTTGGCTTTATAAGGATTTCCTCCTCTTCAGTTTTCTAGAAGACTTTGTGGAGCATTCATATAATTTCCTCCTTAAATGTTTGGTTTCATGAGTAAAGCTATCTGAATCTGGAGTATTGTTTTGGAGGAGGAGAATGGGGATGTATTTATCTACAGATTCCATTTCTTTAACCAATATGGAGCTACTAATGTTATTTATTTCTTCTTGACTCTGCTTACGTAGTTTGTATCTTTTAGGAAATGTGTACATGCCATACAAGTTGTCAAAATAATTCATAAAATTATAAAAATAGTCTGTTTTTATCTTCTTAATATCCGTAGAGTCTGTAGTGATGCCACTACTGTCATTCATGATATTCCTCATTCATATCCACCCTTTGTTTAAATCAGTCTGGCTATAGTTGGATCAGTTTTTTTATCCTTTTAAAGATATATCTTTTGGTTACATTGATTTGCTCTATTATTTTACTACTTTCTTATTTTATTTATTTGTGGGGTTTTTTTGTTCTCGTTTTTATTTTTGTTTTATTTTTTGAGAGAGAGAGAGCACACAGGACTGGGGAGAGGGGCAAGAGAGAGGGCCAGAGAATCTTAAGTAGGTTCCATATCCAGCATGGAACCCATTGTGGCCCAGTCTCCTGACCTTGAGATCATGACCTGAGCTGAAATCAAGAGTTGGACGCTTAACCCATTAGCCACCCAGGCACCTCTAAATATTTCATTTCTGAAGCTTACTTGGATTAACTTGCTCCTATATTTATAGTTTCTGATTTTCTAAGATGGAAACAGAGAGAAATGATTTGAATTCCTTCTTATTTTCTATCAAAGACATTCAGTGCTATAAATTTCCTTCAAATACTACTGTGTTTTTATTTTAATTTAGTTAAAAATACTCTTTTTTTCCCTTTGGATAATTCTGGTCTGAGGGATATTTGGAAGGAATATATTTAGTTTTCCAGAACTTTTTATGTTAATGATGTCTAATTACATTCCATTGTGGTTTATATTACTTTAATCATTTTAAATGTATTGATATGTGGATTAGAATAGACTCCAAATTTGTAAATATCCTGTTTGCATTATAGGAATGTGTGCTCCTCTGTTGTTTGGTGGAGTGTTCTATACATGTCAATTTGATTGTGGTAGTTGATAGTATAATTCAAATCCTCTATAGCCTTACTGAATGTTCAATCTACCATTTAATAATTACTGAGATTAGGATGTTGAAATCTTTGACTATAAATTGTAGGTTTGTCTATTTCTCTGCAGTTTTAAAAACGTTTAGGATGATTAGGTTCCCTTGATGAATTAATACCATTGTTATTATGAAATAATCTTTTTGGTCCATGGTACATTCTTTGCTATGAAATCTTCTCTGTCTGATTTTAATATACATATTCCAGCTTTCTTTTAACTAGCATTGGTGTAGTATATCTTTTTTCCATCCTTTTGGTTTCAACCTATTAGTGTCCTTACATTTAAAGTGTGTTTCTTTAAAGGAGAACATGTAGTTTATTCATTTTTAAAAAATTAAATCAGACAATCTCTGCCTTTTAATTGGGAGGTTCATCTCATTCACACTTAATGTGATTATTAATAAAGTTAGGTATGTGTTCATTATCTTGTTATTGTTTTCTGACTCATTTCTCTCTTGTTCTATTTTGGCCTTCTTTGGATTAAGTAGTTTTTCTTTATGGTTGCATTTTATTTCCTTTATTGATTTACTGACAATAACTCTTTATTAATTTAATGCTGCTCGAATGTATATAGATATATTTTTAACTTATTACTGTCCACTTTTAAGTAATGTTATACCACTTCAGGTATAGCACAATATAACCTTAAAATAATGTATTTCCCTATCTTTCCTTCTGGCTTTGGGGTTATTCTTATTGAGAATTTTACATACACACACAAAACACACAAGCACACATATGCATATATATAAAATGTAAGTAAATTAAATGCATGTAAATAACTATGTAAATTAAATATACAAATTATTAAACTTCTCATCTTACTGTTATTATTTTTGCTCAGATAATTATTTTAACTATTTAAATTTTTAAAATCTTATGTAGTTACCAGTTTCTGTTCCTCATTCTTCATTTCTCCTTAGTATCATTTCTTTTCTGCCTAAATGAATCGCTTTAACATGTTTTATATTGTGGGTTTATTGCTGTTGATTTTTTTTTTTTTTTTTTTTTTAGCTTTTGAATGTTTGAAAAAGTCTTCATTTCGCCTTCAGTTTTGAAACATTTTTTCACTAGGTATAAAACTCACATGACCACTTTTTTTTCCCCAGTACTTTAAAACTGTTGCTCCACAATCTTTTCTCCTATCGTGCTTTTGATGAGAAATCAGCACTCCTCCTTATCTTGTTCCTGTGTTCATAATTTGTCTCTTTTTTTCCTGCTTGCTGTTATGCTCTCTTCTTTCTTACTGATTTTGAGCAAATTGACTAGGATGTATATGTGATTTTTTTTCCAGTATTTTATTTCCAGTATTTTTGGTCTTTTTGTGTCTGTTGGTTTACAGTTTTCATCAAATTTGTAAAATTTTGCCTATTTTTCTTCAAATGCCCATAATATCCTCTCTTTTAGGGACTCCAATTACCTATGTATTTGGCTACTTAAATTTTTCCCAGAGTGCATTAAGCTTTTCTTCTGCAATCTCTTCTTTTTAATCTGCCATGACTCTTGTCCAGTGTATGCACTATAGTTTTCATCTCTAGAAGTCTAGAATATAGTTATAACTGTATGCTTATTTTAGCATCAGTATCTGTTCTGTATTAGTTTTGTTGGATTTTTCTTCTCATTATGGGTCATACTTTTGTGCATTATGTTTGTTAATATTTAATTGGATGCAAGGCGTTGTGAATTTTATCTTATTGGGTGCTGTATATTTTTGTATTCCTATAAATAGACTATAACTTTCATCTAGGATGTGGTTAAGTTACTTAGAAACAGTTTGATCGTTTTAGATTTTACTGTTAAAATTTGTTAGGCGTGTCTAGAGCAGGATTTGGTCTAAAGCTAATTTTTCCCCACTACTGACACAAGACCCTTTGAGTAGTCTGTGTAACACACACTTAATTATGAGGCTTTCCAGTCTGGCTTTTGGGTCCAGACACTATTTACAGCCCTGTGTGAGCACTGAGTATTCTCCCTCTAATTTGTTTGTGTTGTTTTTTCCCCTGCCCTGGCTAGTTTTTCATATACATGTGGTAACCACTCTACTGAATGCACAAAGGAGACCCTCAACATAATTTTAGAATTCTGTCTCTGGGCATGTCTCTCCTCTCTGGTACACTTTCCTGGAAATTCTAGCCATATTGGTTGCTCTGCACTCAGCAATTAGGAGTCCACTCTTCTCTCCGTGGTTTCCCATCCTGTTGGGGGATAGCCTGGAAATTCTTTCAAGGCCATAAGCCAAGACAATTCTAGGATTTACCTTATTTACTTCTCACTTCCCAGGGATCACTAGATTTTGTGGCTTCAAGGCCAGGACTTGAAAAATATGGCTTCATGTATTTTTGCTTGTTTCAGGTAGGAAGGTAAATCCAGCATCTAGCCAGAAATAAAATTCCCCTCTGATTCTTTTTTGTTCTTGGCTTTTGTATAATCTATTGGCTTTACCTGAATAGTGTTTCCTCTCTGTTCATAATCCTTTACATATATTTCGGGTCTTTATTAAGCCAGTTATTCTCCTAGGTGATCTGATCCCATAGCTGTCTTTACTTAGTGCTCCTGGAACACCTCAGACTTAACCCCCCTTAATATTAATACTGTTGACCCTAAGTGTCAGTGTCCTCTACTCTACCAGACTGGGAACTTGGATCTTGAAGCCATCATGGGAACAGAAATTACTTTCTTCCCAACATTGTGTCCACAGGTCTCGCACTGAACTTTACATATGTTCTTCAGAGCACATTCATAGCTTCAGGCTGGAGGGATGAACTCACCCAACAAGTGGGAACAGGCTTCCCCAGGGCAAGGTTTTGGGGATGGTGAGACTTTGTTATCTTCCACATTCATCCAGCATTAGCCAAGGCAGGCTAATATGACAAACTCTTATGAACTAGGCAAAAATGTATGCTCTCTAGACATCTGGAGTCCAGTTGAAGATAGAGAAGGCATAAATAAAAAGACAAAATTTCAAAGTATTTTTTTGTAGGACACCAGATGTGTGGGGCAAACAAAAACTGCAGTCTTGGAGAAAAGCTGTTGATCCCCGGTCCCTGCCAACAACACCCATCAGCCCCAAACTCTGTACCTTTATTCCTTTTCAGTCTCCACCCATTCTTGCCTTAGCTTTTTTTCCTTTTCTTTTCTTTTCTTTTTCTTTTTCTTTTTTTTTTTTCCTTTTAAACATCTTGTCAGAGTCAGCTCTGGCTCTTAATGCCAGCCTACTTAGAGACTGTCCAGGTGCCCTTGGACCATTGTTCCTTTCACAAGGCAGTCTACCTGGGTGTTTGCTCATAGGGTCCCACCTCCCTTTTCTCACTGCATCTTCTCTGCAAGTGTACACTCACAGCCCCTCTTACTTGCCCTTGCCTTTTTGTATATTTATTTTGTTAATCCAAGTGTTGTAATTATTAACGTAAATAGAAGTTTATTTGGAAAAAACGCAAAGTGCAAATGAGCAAATGGACCAACTCTTTTTTTTTTTTCTTTTTAAGATTTGTTTATCTGACAGAGAGAGTGCACAAGCAGGGGGAGTGGGAGAGGAAGAAGCAGGCTCCCCGCTAAGCAGGGAGCCTGAAGTGAGCTCGATCCCAGAACACTGACATCATGACCCAAGCCAAAGGCAGACGCTCAACCAGCTGAGCCACCCAGGTGCCCCACAAATGGACCAACTCTTGATTGATTTCAACATATTAAGTAAAACACTAGAGAAAATAAAAGAGACACATCTTCCTAAGGATATCTTACTTAGACATATTTGGCCAAATATTGGAGTATTGGCCTAACCAGCTACCGTAATTGTATCTCTAACATGTCCTCTGAACTGCCAGTGCCAGACTAAAGGACACAGGTCAACATATGCCCCAAGAGATCACCTCTTCAAATGTTGAAAGCAATAGTGATACAAGAGCTCTGCAGGGAGCTCCTTAGAAGCATGGACCAGTCTAGTAATGGCCATTGTACTTTCACATAATCAAAGAAGTCAATAGATCAGAAATGCAAACGTGTCACATACATCAGTGGCTGTTAGGAGCTCTGCCACCTTGTCCTTACTTTGTTCAGTGACAGCATGACAAGGGGAGTGAAAGATAGAGGGAAAGACAGCCTGAAGAGGCATCAGGGTAACATCAAGATCTCATTTGCACTACAAATGAATGCGAAACAATTCCTACTGAGAGTTCAGGTAATAAGGGTTGATGTCATCCCATTGACATTAAAAGGAATTCATGAGGGCCAGGGATTAAAAATTTGGCTCCAAAGCAAAGTGGAAGTTTGGGATGATTTCTGCACAGAGCAAACCCATGAACCATCATGGCTTATCACTTATGTAACATAGATCTCCTCAGAAATGTGTGGAAAGAATGACCAACTACCTAAAGCTGTAACTCCAAGTGATGAGGAATTTATGGACTCAAAGCGGGGTATAGTCCAATCTGAGAAGTTTTATTTTTTTTATTTTTTTTTTTTATAAACATTTTTTTTTTAAAGATTTTATTTATTTATTTCACAGAGGGAGAGAGATCACAAGGAGGCAGAGAGGCAGGCAGAGAGAGAAGGGGAAGCAGGCTCCCTGCTGAGCAGGGAGCCCGATGCGGGCCTCGATCCCAGGACCCTGAGATCATGACCTGAGCCGAAAGCAGAGGCTTTAACCCACTGAGCCACCCAGGCGCCCTGAGAAGTTTTAGTTAAACAGAGCTGTCCCTCTACAATTTACATCTGTGAGTATTGGGGCTGTTCTCCTGGAACTGTACAAGGATGTTTGCTATTTTTGATATGCCACCTTTCAGCACTGTGCTGAAATTGTTTATATCCACTTATATAAGCCAATCTTCTCAATGCTGTGTTCAATGCCATTACATTGGAAGTTTGAAATTACCCATGATGGTAGTCTTCAAACCATGGAAACAAATAACAAATCAGGGCTTTTTCTCCAGAGAGTCAACTGTTAAACATTTGCCAGCATACCACTGGTTACAATTTAAATATTTGTTGACAGTGATTTTTGTAATAATAACATTTTATGATTAACTATCCGCGATGAGTGAGCTCTGTATCACAGGCCAGCTGACCCCTTCAGGAGTGAGTGATGGAAGGGAGGCAAGGATAGCTATCCCCCGTTTCTGCCCCAGGTCTCCTACAGTGGCTTCATCTCTTTGGTTTCAGCTTCTGACAAAGAGATCTGCCATGAGGCCAGCTTCTATAAGGTATTTCCATCATTGAATGGTATTATCAGCACTCCTTCCCTCTGTTCTATCTGGTCTACAGTGGAGATGGGTTTCCTGCTATTACTCAGGGCTGGATTGCCTGACTCTTCTCCTATCAGACCACTAAGCTCTCTAATTCAGGTAAATCCTGAATTAAATTCCTTCTGCTTAAATATTCAGATGACATTTGAATCCCAGCTAGATCCTGACCGACATAATGTTTAAGAAATTGGCCGAAGTTCATGCAGAAATTAGCTAAGCTTGGATTTGACTCCTGGTAGATCTGACTGTAGAAACTATATCCAATACCTTGACATTTCCTTCAAATCTTGTTCTGGTTTTCAGATCCTCTATTCAAGCTGTCCTTCATGGCCTACTTAGAATGAATAATCAGAACTCCAGGAAGCTCCAGGTAAGGCCACTATGGGGAAATCCTGGAGAAATGCCTTTATTGGAGTCCAAATGGAAAGCTTCCAACTGTTCATCTTTGCCTGGAGTTGGAAAATGAATGAAATTAGATGAGCTTTCCAAGACTCCTTTATTGTAGGAGTACATGATCTTACTGTGTCTAAAAATGGTGCTGTTTTATATTTTTGGCCCAACATGGAGACTTTAAATAATGTGACATAATCATGAACATAATAATAATGGTTGACCCTTTGTAGTAGGCCTACACTCAGCTATATTTGTTGTTGAATTAGAAATATGTCACATAGTTATGCAGGAAATAGGAAATGATTGCAAAGCACATGCACCTGGTCATCATTACCCTGTTTTTCTGGTCCCTTGTAACTCATCGTTCTTAGCTTTCTTTGGACAGAATCTTTCCTCATTTTCCTGTCTAGGCTGTTCACAAGTGCAGACTCCAGCACTGTGCCCAGTTATTCCAAACTCCTGATAATTATTGTCATTTACTTCGCTTTGCCTTGTCCGGTGGCATGTAAAGATAATCTCCCAAAAGCCCAAGGCTTAGAATTCCTGCTATAGGATTCCTCAGTTTATCACTATGAGCAGTTTGGTTTTACCTTATTCTCATAGTTATATCTACATTCTCATGCTTATATCCTTTATCTGTGGGGTTTCGTGGGGTTTGGTATGGTGGAGTTGTAGCTGAGTCAGTGAGAGGAAATCGGCCACATCTTACTGTCTTTGGCCTTAAAACATTTTAGAGATCCCATGGCTGCCCTTGCCCCATCCTTGCACTGGGAGATCTTATAGAAGATCAAGACTGCAATTATTTCATGAGACATTTTTTTCACTTTTATAGCATTTGCCGCAAATGCAGTTTGTTATTCATTTATAATTTATTTTCTTATTCCCTTCACAAACTGTTAACTCCTGAGAGCAGAGTTGCTTCCCTCACCATTGTAGACAGGATAGTGTCTGGCCTAGAAGGAGATGCAAAGATGGCTGCAGGTCAAACATCATGCAATACACAACCTCTGTTCTCAGTGTACTTTGGTCTCTCCATTCTTTCCCTGGCTGGGAATGAGCCCCCCTCCAGGCAGTTGCAGGCCCTTCCTATTGGCCTCAGTGTCGTCTCTGCCACACTAAGCCATGTTGCTTCTCAATTTCTTTCTGGAGCATTTTGGTCTATGACTTCTAGATGAAAAGAAGTCTGGAAAAGGAAGATTACTTCTATACTTTAGAGGTATAATAAATTAAAATATCCTCTATTTGAAATAAACTCTACTACCACCTGCCTAGGTTTAAATGAACCCTTCATCCTTTGTAAGCTGTATTACCTATGACAAGACATTTTGTTTCTCTGACTCCCATTCTTTTCCTCATATGTAAAATGTCAGTGACAATTGTACCTTCTTTTACTACTTCATGCATTGTTGAGGGAGTTAAAGGTGGTTTCCTTAGGCAGTGTTCTTGCTCCCAAATGACCATTGTTTCTCTCTCCCTCATTTCTCTTCTCTCACGAAAATTCTAATTCTTTAATACATTGCTCTCATCCAACTTCCAGGGAGGAATTCTCTCAAGTATCACTACTCTGATAATGATGGGAGAAACTGATGATTGATTCATGCCCTTTCCAGGGAAATTCATATGAAACATGGTGCTTATTTGGCCCAAGTGATACAATTCTAATGATGGGACTGCAGGCTATGTTATAAATTCACTGGGAAGCTATTTGGGTCCAGGGAGAATTCTTAAGTTCTCTCAGAATTGAAGTGCAAATAACTGCCTTTCTCATCCACACCTGAGGTGAGGTCTGCCCAGCTGATTGACTTTTGGACATGCCATACATAACACTCACCAAGATTGCAAATGCTGTACACTGCAGATGCTTCCAACATAGGTGAAGGATAGGGCATGTGAAATCAGCTCTGTATGAATGATACTCATGACCTTCATGGGGTAAAGGGGACCCATGGTACAGTCTAGCTGCTTGGGAAGTGGCTTTGAAGAAAGTTGTAACCAGAGAGGAAAGCAGAATAATCTAGTGTTGGCATATGGGCCTCAGATGACAATTGTGGATGGAGCTATAGTTCCAAGAAAAGATTAGTCATAGATGAAGAAATCCATTTAAGATTCCAACTGTCACCTCAGAAAATTTATTCAAGTGTATATAATTTGAGGTCTCAATAGCACTTGTATTGGTCAGAATAGTCTAGGTTTTTGTTTTTATTTTTGTTTTTAGTGGTATCACCTTTACCCCCTCAACCAATGCCAGTGATTTAGGAGGGCGAAGCTATTTCTGGGCTGCCTGCATGACTCAGTCGGTTAAGCATCCTGCTCTTGATTTTCATTCAGGTCATGATCTATCTCACGGTCCTGGGGTTGAGCCCCACACCGGGCTCTGTGCTCAGTGGGGAGTCTGCTTGAAGATTCTCTCCCTCTCCCTCTGCCCAGCCCCTCCCCACTCTCTCTGAAATAAATACGTTTTTGGGGGGGTTCTTGGTGGGCAGCAAAGCAAAGTTTATTGAGGATTAGTACAAAGCTCCCAAAGAGGGAGGGAACCCAAGAGGGTTGGCCAATAAATAAGTCTTTAATAGTATAAAGCTATTTCTTACTATTCTATTTACCTCTTGTGGGCTGGCAGGGCCTCCGCTCCCTGTAATCACTCAGAGACCCAGACAGACATATCCCAAATGCACAGCTTTGCCTTGGAAGTGACACATGTCATTTATGCTCATGGCTCACCTGCCAGAACTAGTTACATGGCCTTGCCTGACAACAGAGGAATGTTTTCCAGATATTTGGAAAGAAAATGAGCCAGCCATTAATTATCATATCTACTAGAGATCTCATCTAGCTGGTGATTCTTATTTGGATCATGAACTCATCAGATGTCTGATGAAAACTGCAGATTGGCTACCCAGAAAGAATTAGATGGTTGTGTCCACTTTTGCATTCAATTTCCTTGAGTCTGTAGATTCTATTACACCTTAGGCAGGAAGCCATGGAGAGAAGTGTGCTGGAGCTGGTTTGCAAGAGCCATTTGCAAAAGTTTTAGGAATTTTGCAAACCAGTTGTGGTCCTGTTAGCTTGGAATGGCTCTAGTATTTATACCATGGAAATTGAGAAATGCTACCAGTCGGCACTCCCTCACACTTTTTTTTTCTGTAGACTTGGTTGCTAAGGTTTCCTAGCCCTCCAGTGCCACTAGCAAGCGTTTGTTTCTAGGAAAGCATCTCCTCCTCAGGATCATAGATCTCAAGGATGCTCCATCTCATATGTCTATTCTGTTTGACTAAGCAAGAGATTTCTTGGAGCACAGTTTTGCGAAGGAGAGTGAGGTGTGAAAGTGGACTAACAACAAATGGCAACATCTGACATATTGTCCAAGTCCAGCATGGCAGCAACGGGGCTAAATCCTGTTTTGCTGAGACAACAGCTTCATTCCCCAGCTAGGGACGCTAAGGCCCAGTGGGATTAAGTGAATGATCTGCTTAAGATCGGTTAACGTTGGTAACGACCCTGAACACAGATCTCTGGATTCCTTGGCTGCGGGCAGCCATGTCTCTTAATTCGCATTGAAACTGCTAGTGTCTGCAGGAGCCTGACATGAGCGGGGGTCACTCAGGAGACAGTGATTCAGGAGGTGATCTTACTGTGCTGATCCTACTATTGTGGCTCTTGGAGGCCATGCATGACTTTCTCTCTGGGTGAGTGCTTACTCTAGTACATCAAGCCTACCGACTCTGAAGCAAGCCCTCTTTCCAGGAGAGGAAACCGTGTTTGATGCAACTAGAAATTATATTTGGAGAGAAAGGACAGGACTAGATCATCCTTTAAATTAGTGAACATCTATTGCCATGACAATCCCTTGGCACCAGCCCCTAAATTAGGTGGTGCTCATTTCACAAATTGTGTCAGGTAAGTACATTAATTTTTGAGTGTTTGTGTTTTTCTTGTACACCATTTTATTTTATTTTATTTTAAAGATTTTATTTATTTGACAGAGAGAGACATAGCGAGAGAGGAAACACAGGCAGCTGAGTGTGGGAGAGAGAGAAACAGGCTTCCCTGCTAAGCAGGGAGCCCGATGTGGGGCTGGATCCCAGGACCCAGTGATCTTGACCTGAACCAAAGGCAAATGCTTAACAACTGAGCCACCCAGGCATCCCTTTCATACACAATTTTAAAAGATAGATATAGAGATCCTAGAAAAGGAGCTAGAGACCTGGTTGAGGCTGCACCCAGTACATGGCTTCCCAATGATCTAACATGAGGCTGTTATAGGTGTTTCTGCCTACTACCATTATCCCAAAGGGAGTGAATATACCATTAGGAGTGGCCCTTTCATCCATTGGGGGTACATCAGTGCCTGCCATTTTGGATGCCCAATCAAGGGTCTACTCAACCAGACTGTTCTCTGTCTATCTTCTGTGCTCCTAATTAACTTATGACCCCCAGAGCATGAAAGAAAATGCTATCAAAGCCTTGTTGCAATAGCTAATGATAAACACTAAAGGGTTGTTGAGGCATTGCTGCTTTGAACAACACAGGACCTGGGCCTGCCCTCCAGCAGCCCCTGACATGTGAATGTTCTGCCTTTTCCACATGCAAGGAGAAAGGACACATATCCAGAAATCTCAGAGTCATGACCCATGTCCCAGACAAAGAGGGACTTGCTTCTCCTCTTATTTCATATACTGGAAGTAGCAAAATTGGGGGGGATTTAAGGGATGACATTGCAATCCCTTCATTCCCCAGAAAAATCAGACCAAGATGGAGGAAGTGCTCTGTCCAATGATGCACAGTCACTTAATTTTAAAGTTCAAGTAAAGACCAAGTATCCCAGTTTCTAGCCCAGGATGCTGATCAGTGGCATTTCAGGCAGAGTTGAAATTATCTAAATATTGTACTGAAAAAAGTGGCATAATTATGCCAAGTTTTATGCTACTCATTTATAATCAAATAATCATTTTGTTTATAAGAAGTGAAGTGTTTTTTTTTCCTGATTATTTCTAGTTTTTTGTTGATTTGACTGCTCTGGATTTTTGTTTTTGACTTGGCTGTTTTCTTCCTTAATATTCTGGTTTCTGCTAGTCATTATCACAGGAAAAATTAGGACAGAGCCTGAAAAATAATTAACAGCAAACACACATTCATGCATATAGTACTTCTTATTTTTCAAGACATTTTCTATGCTTACTCCCTCAGTTCATTCTCAAGAAACTTTGTGAGGCAGATCAATTAATTATGATCTGACCCATTTTATTATTGATCTAACTGGGCACAGAGAAGTTAGGTAGCATTCACAGTATCACACAAGTATTTAGTAACAAAGTAAGAATGAGGACTGGTTTATATGATTTGAAATTTAATGTTCTTTCCACCATATCAACGTATAGTATCTGCTCTAATCTATGTATTATACCTGCTCGCCTGGCACTGAAAGTTCAAATTCATGTCCATCCACCTGAGAAGTCACTAAAATAATAGTAATAATAATAATAATAATAATAATAATAATAATAATACAATTATCTTACCTGTTATTTAGAAGTTTTTTTTTTTCCCAACCCCACTTCCCACTTATTTGGGATACTGTCAACATCTAACATAAAAACAAAAACTTGGGGCTCCTGGGTGGCTCAGTGGGTTAAGCCTCTGCCTTTGGCTCAGGACATGATCTCAGGGTCCTGGGATTGAGGCCCGCATCGGGCTCCCTGCTCAGCAGGGACCCTGCTTCCTCCTCTCTCTCTGCCTGCCTCTCTGCCTACCTGTGATCTCTCTGTCTCTCTCTCTGTCAAATAAATAAATAAAAATATTTTTTTAAAAACTACCAAAATAAATGTCATAGAGTCCATATTCAAAATTATACTTTCTATTCATAGAAATTTCTTTCAAGTCCTCACCTATAATTGAACTACATTAATATGAATCAGTTGCCAAAACCAGAGCAAACTCACAGGACCTGAGTGGAAGAATACAGTGGGAGAAGGTGGGGAATAGTGAGAATACCACCCTTTTATGATAAAAACAGTGAATAATATGGAAGAAGGTGACAGCAAAGAAGAAAATGGGGGGGGGGAAGGGAATCAAGATAAAAGAAAAAGCAGATTATTACTCTCCAAACATCTGGTAGCCTGGTTCCATTTTGTGAAACATGGTAGGTCCTCAGATCTGAAAAATAATCCTGAGCCATTAAATACAATTTGATTTAAATTGATTGAGGACTTGAATTCAAATGCAGGGATATAGATTGCTACCCACTGTAGAAACATTTCAATCCCATACTGTCCAGACTAATCCACCACAAATGCATATTTACTGATAGGTTACTTGTCTGTTTCCTATACTGGATCCAAAGGAGAGAGCAGAAACCTGGTTGGCATTACTTAACTGTCCTCACCACCTGTAACAGTGTTTGATATGCAGTAGGCATTCGATAAATAGTTGTTAAATTAATGGCTATATTTATTAGTTATATAATCAGACATCTTCTAATAAAATTGAATATCGTCTAATAAAATTGAAATATTCACCAACCTCATTAGATTTTATAAATTTAATGAGATTTTTTTAGAAATTCCTCAGTGTCATAATGAATATAAGAAATTATTATTATCAACGAGAACTTAAATTTAATATAGGAAGGGGGGCACCTGGGCAGAAACCAGCACCCCAACTCTAAACTACTCTGAGAAGAGAGAGTTTGACCCATCAACATGGATTCTGTGTCATTCTACATGCTGGAAATACTCTGTTCATTCTCTGATAGTCAACAGTAGTTCTCTGAATCACTTCTCTCAATGTGATGTTGTTCCTAGAATCTGCTACTTCTCACAAAGGGGAAAGATAAAATTTCATTGAAAAGCCTAGCTTTTGTGCTGTTTTCTTGTATATTCACAGACATAATCTCATTTTATCTGTTTGTTTGGGTTTTTTTTCCAACAAATATCTCCTCAGATGGTGCTAGCCTGTTCTTATTGCAAGGTTTGTCACCTCAGAGCATCTGTTACTGCTGTGGCTCTTGACTCCTCACTTCTTTCATTCTCAGACCAAACCTCCATCCTCTTCTGTCACATAGCCCAGTGGAAGGTACATGTCAGAACTAGTGATTTCTGTTAATTTTTGTCTGAAATAGTCAAAAGAGAACTTAAGAAGAAGAAGGAGACCAAGACTAAATATGTTCCCCATCTACTTCCTACCATGTAATAGCTGTGTGACCTTGGCTAAGCCCCTTAAACTCTCTGGACTTCATATGGGTAGAGTAAAGCTTTATTTCCTTGGGGTCAGGAAGCTGACAGAGTTATCTTCCTTAGGGCTTTTCTCATGCTCATTTCCATTATGTATTTGTGGACCCAAAGACCAACCATATAAACCAACTTAGTGAAGTCATTTCCAGGAAGTGATTCAGAGTACAGCTATATCACTGACTTGCTTTAGGAAACAGATCAAACAGACCACTAATTTCTTCTTTGGGTACCTCCAATGGACGGGAGAAACTACTCCTTTATGTGGCCTAATGTGATAGACAAAGGAATGACAATGAAAAGATCTGTGGCCTTTAGAGAATGGGCCGCACCCAAATGGCTGAGAAGACAAAAAACCAGAGTAGTTGTATCACTTCTTCTGTCTCCCCACAAATCTTCACACAGACAGGCCCCTGGGGCATGAGGTGATTTACAATCTTGCCTTCAGTTTAGATGTAAATCCAATTCTGATGGATTAGTTTCCATTCAGTTGAAGAGGTTGAATCTGATTTTTGGACCTATTCCAGTTAAGTCTCAGGGAGGATGTTTTCCATAGCCTGGGCAGTGAGAAGCACCCACATACTATGCCTCTAGACCTGGTTAACCCCCAGCTGAGAGACAAACAGGGAAGTTACCTCCCCACTCCCAGCCCCACCCACAACAGGACAGCGAAGCTCTTTCTGCACTGGATACTGAGTGGATTGACTCATCTGAAGCAATATTTTCCCATGGCATTGACTGATACCTATACCACCACCAGAATTAACTGTGGTGTGGAATTAATTTATATGTAACTTGGTAGTACATTCCTCCAACCTCCTTGTTCAGCAAAAAAAAAAAAAAAAAGCTCATTCAGTCTGTCTGTCTTGGTTTTGGGGTAAAGTTTGGGCTTTCCTTTGGAGTTACCACCTCAGAAAGAAGGTATTTAAGACCCACATTATTTTTCTGAGTGGGTGGGTGGGGCTTACATTTGTCTAGGTCATCATGCTTTTGCTTCTCGCTGGAAGAAGAGTTTGGTTGTGGTTAGAAGCTAAATAATAGACTCTCTGGGGACACAGTTGAACATCCTCTCAAAGTGGGTATTTGGTGAGTGATGGGCTGACAGTGAGGGCCATCAGTGAGCTCCCCTGGAGGGCAATAAGAGGGACTCATCTGCAGTGAAGCTGGTTCCTCATCTTTGCAATTCTTTCCCTCAAAGATGGATGTTTATCTTATCCTTTCACTTTGTCTCCCCTGTCCCTCTGCATCAATACTTTTTTTCTGGCCTCTGTCATTTTTCAGTCTCTGCAAGCGGAAGTCCATATCATCTTATCTAAAGCAGTTTACAGAATATTTGTCACTGATTCTACGGTGAGTCACTATTCGTTGTCTATTTGGGGAAGAGAAAGAATGGGCCCTTAGGGTATATTTGAAATAATTTAGTGGGGGTGGGGAACAAGCTGTTTGATTCTAGAAAATGCCATGTTTCCTCATAAAATTTTAGTGATAGAAGATACCTTCATGTTCTCAGTAAAAACTAGGATAGTGTTGGAGGCTCTGATAAGCCTAAAAAATGACCTTATCTTGAAGCCCTATCCAGTGAAGTGCAGTCTATATAATACTGAGTACACAAGAAGTTCTCAACAGACATACATTTGATTAAAATGAAAGCAACATACCAAGTGGTCAAGTGGAGACAATACTACCAGAGGAAACACTGTTCATACTTAGCCTTCTATCCCCTCATTTTCTGAGACTCCAGACTTGGGCAAGGCTTTATTGTTTATTAAAACAGCATCTCTGGAAGTAAGAAGGAGTCCCAGCACCAGGGGCCACCCAGACACTGAGGACCACTTTCATTTAATTCTTTAGCACATCGTTATTACGGGTCAGCAAAACCTAAATCCCTTCTAAGAATTGTCCGTGATTCATAAGAAAGCAGGGGACTTGTGACATAATAGGCAGGTAGGAAACAAAGATCTGTGACTGTCAGCATTGAGGGAGAAGATAAACTTTGTCATAGGCAGCAAATTTCAAAGCCTTTCTTAAGAGGATGCTGCTAACATATATATATATATATATATATATATATATATATATATATATATATATATATATATATATATATTGTGATAGTATTTGC
>LNAC01000891.1:404373-453346 GCA_002007465.1 Ailurus styani
ACATATATATATATATATATATATATATATATATATATATATATATATATATATATATATATTGAATGTCATAGTATTTGCCAAGTGAAATATTTAGGACACATAAATGGGTAACTATGGAGGGATCTCTTTTAAGTTGTTATTTTTAACTTTTAGAAAGTGAAGTGAAGTTATAGTGATAGAAGTGCTCCTTTCCTCCTTAGTAGTTGTGCTGATCCTATGGAGGAAAAAGAGGGAGAAGAAATCCATCAGCCCCAAGTGGAACACACTTCCTTTTCTTCATGGCTTCTTATCTAGCCACTAACACTAGGTTGCATCTTTATATTGGTTCTCCAGCCTTAAAATGGAAGTTGGGGTGGGCAGTTATTTGAGCCTAGACTTTAGAGGACCCCAATTGTTATGCTAGCTACATCCAATGGTATTTGGTAAGACCTTAGAATCTATCACAGATGGAAGAGTAAAATAATCAAAGATGTCCTTAAAGAAGATAATTGTAGTGGTATTGAAAAAAATGAGTTAGATGGTAAATTGGAAAGTGGAAAGTGGAAACCTTGGTAGAAGGCTTTGGTGCAAGTGAGACCATGAAAATTAACTATGCTGGCAGCATTATAAGAAAAGGGGAATGTGGATGCTGTCTCAAGATGTCTGGATTTACAGCAACCCCAACACACAGTAGGAGAAATGGATGCCAGCCTCTTTGCTCTGCTGTTAACATTATTATCATGATACTATTTGTAATAAAAACATAATAGCTAGTTATTACTGAGTGCTCACTCTGCATGAGACATGTATTACTCCATGTTTTACATTCATTAATTCATGGGCTGTCCTCAACCACTTTGCCAGGCAGGCCTATTATTATCCTACTCTTGTAGGTGAGAGTGTTGATGTTTTATGAAGCTAAGTAACTTGCTCATTTTCACAGCAGCAGAGCTGGGATTTGAACCTACATCCATATGACTCTATACCCCACCCCCCTGTCCATATACTGTTCCTCTTCTCTACTGTGCAAAGCAGGAATTTGCTGTGCCCGAGGGAAATAATAGGATATGTGTTTCTTGTAGTACTGTGGTAGTTTCACTTTGGCTAAGAGGGAATAGAAAGAAGACTCTAGAAATAGTCTTTGTTCTAGAACAAAGGAAAGAAAGAAAACTCATTTTTTTAAAATAGAGTTTTAAAATATCATCTTAATGTGTGGGGTAAGGGAATGGCAAAGCAAAGGAGCTATCCCAGTTGTGCCCAAGAAAGAATATTTTCAGGGAAGTATAATTGAGTGGGCCAAAGGAAGGTGAGTCGAAGTGAGAAGAGGAACTCCAGTTAGTCTTCCAATTAACCTATTTTGCATCTCACATTCTTGAGCTTGTCTCTACTGGTGAGATTTTAGTGGTCAGACCAAAGCAGTTGAGTTCTGGAAGCCTCCTGTGCTGAAAGATTGATGTCAAATGCAAATAACTTGCCAACTAATTGGAGATAAATGGGGGTGGAAATTGACTCCTCAGGGTAGACCCTGATGTTTGGAAACTCTTGGGTGAGAATAATGATACTGTTAACTGATTTCAGTGCTGAGTAGAGGAAGTGATGTGGAATGTTACTTGGAGAAATATTCAACTGAGAGTGATGGGGAAGTACCTAAAAACCAGGTTTTTATGCAAACAAAACAGTAATCTGCTGGGGTCAGTTCAGGTTGATGGTTGCTAAGCAGACCTTGGAAATGATTGGAAGATGGGCGTATAGAATCTTCAGAGCATTTTCTGAGGGAGTCTCACATTAATGCACACTTGAAAATCTCACACCTTCCCCTGGGAGAGATTGTGTGTTGCATGTGGCTTCCATTTAGGAATGAGGGATTATTTTCCAGAAGTTTGCCACTAACAAGAGCTTTGATTATATAGAGAAGGTTTGTACTTTTTTGTGATAAAAATCCTCATTGCAGTGCATTAAATTAGATGCAAAACATCCTCATTAACACAGCCAATCTGGTAAATAATGTCTTAGGGAAATTGTCTTATTAATTAATAATTAGGGCCCTTGCTCAACAGAATGTTAGAATACTGGTTTTATAAATGAGGCTCCCCTCCTCACCCATTGTTTTCTTTCTTTCTTCTTTTTCTCCCTGTATGCTCGTGAAACTAGTAACATAAGAGAATAATAAATATAACTTATAAGTGAATGGAGCTTTTCTTGGGTCTAAGCTTTACTGTAAGCTCCTCTCCACAGTTGGAGTTCCTCCTTGGTTCAATGCCAGAACAAAACAAAAGCTTTTCTGGATCTTCACTGGTGTTACAGACGTAGAAGCAATTCCAACTAAGTTTCAACTAAGTTCAGTCTCCCATCTATACAAGACTCTGTTGTGTGATTTCTCCAATGTACAACCACACAGTTTCTGATTGTTTGAATATAAAGTGACTCTTACAACTTCATGCTGCTTATACTATTGCAGACCAAATTAGCAGGAAGTGCCTCCTAATTCTGAGTCAAAATGAGACCCCTTAAATTTTACTTACTGACCATGTGGTATTTATCTTTCTTTTACTGAATTATTTCTCTTAGCATCATGCCCTCTATGTCCATCAGTGTTATTGCAAATGTCAAGATCTCATTCTTTTTTTATAGCCGAGTGATAGTCTGTCTGTCTGTCTATCTATCTATCTATCTACCTACCACATTTTCTTTATCCATTCATCAATAGATGGACATTTGGGTTGCTTCCATATCTTGGCTATTGTAAATAATTCTGCAAATAAACATAGGGGTGCATATATCTTTTCAAATTAGTGGTTTTGTTTTCTTTGGGTAAATACCCAGTAGTGGAATTACTGCATCATACAGTAATTCTATTTTTAAATTTCTGATGAAACTCCATACTGTATTCCAAAGTGGCCACCAATTTGCATTCCCACCAACAGTGCACAAAGGTTCCTTTTTCACTACATCCTTGCCAATACTTGTTATTTCTCATGTTTTTGATTTTAGTCATTCTGACAGGTGTAAGTTGATATCTCATTGTGGTTTTAATTTGCATTTACCTGATTTTTAGTGACACTGAACATCTTTTCACACATCTGTTAGCCATCTGTATGTCTTCTTTGGAAAATGTCTATTCAGGTCCTCTGCCTGTTTTTAAATTGGATTATTTCTGTATTGTCGTTGTTTTTAATTTCACTTGTACATAGAATTTAAGGAACAAAACAAAGTAAAAAGGGATTTAAAAAAAAAGATTCTTAAATACAGAGAACAAACTGGTGGTTGCCAGAGGGGAGGTGAGTGGGGGATGAGTGAAATAGATAAAGGGGATTAAGAGTCCATTTATCTTGATGAGCACTGAGAAATGTGTAGAATTGTTGAGTCACTATGTTGGACACCTAAAACTAATATAACACTGTATGTTAATTATATTTGAATAAAAAATATTTTTTAATTCTACTTACAGATCTTAAGTATGCCTCTGGTCTAATTGCTGGACCACAGTTCCCTTTTTTCCCCACAATGGTTCTTCATACATTTGCAGGCAACTCTGCTATAACCTGTTAGTCCAATGTAAAGTTAGCAGTTGCCTTTACTTGTTCTTTACTTGATTCATTTTCAAACAAATTTATTTTGAGCACTTCTGCGTGGCAGAATAGGGAGAGAGACAAGATAAGCAAACCCTGCCCTCATCCTTCTTCTTCTAGTGGAAATGAGAAATTCTTCCATTTCAAGCATCTAAACACATAGATACAGAAGATAATTTCAGAGAAGTAAGTGTAAAATGAGGAAAATAAATTAGGGTAACATGAAACAGGGTGACCAGTGGGGTTGGGGTTAGTTAAGTGGTTAATTTTTGATAATGCATTCAGAGAAGTGCTCTGAGGAAGCCTCGTTAACATTTAAGCATAAATTCCAAAGAGGGATCCAGCCATATAAAATTCAGAAGGCAGAATGTTAATAAAAACAGCAGAGCTCTATAGGCCCTAAGCAGAAATGGCATTACTATTACTGAATGGCTAAACTCTTGACAATTTCCAATTTTTCCACATTTCTCTTAAAGGAAGGTGTTCAGAATGGAGCACAATGGCGTAGATGATTCTGACTTGTGCTCACTGTAGGGGGTCAAGGGGTCAGTCACCTTCAGGCATAGTTGACTTGCTTAAGCTTCTGGAAACATGGGCTTGTAGAATTTACATGACCTGCCCTCAACGGATTTCCCTACGTCTGCATTTGTAAAATCAATCATGTGAATCAGGAATCCTCTTATCTTCCATTTTCCTTTTAGTATTTTTGTTTACATAGACTACAACAACTCTAAGACATTTTGAATTTTGTCTCAGCCAGTGCTGTAATCTAGCCATTGGACGGTAATTTGTGAGACATACTTTCTGTGTTTCCATGCAACTCTTGGATCAAGATATTCAACAAAACAGGTCGAATCCCACAGCTCTGCTCCAGAGAACCTTTCCTCTACCTCCAGAGCCATCAATATGTTTCAGCATGGATGCTTAACCAGTTCAATTATCACGTAACATCGTAGTCTCAATTCAATCATGTTTTTTGCAAGTATGTCATGAGAGATTACGTTCACTGTATTCATGACACTAAAACAGATTTAATATTCTTTTTATTTTTCAACTAAGTAACTAAACTGAAAGAAAAACAAATGAATGCAAATAATAAAAAATGAACAAGTGAATGTACAAACAAAAGGAAGGAAAAAAACCCTGAATTTGGCACACCTCCCTACCGAGACACCTAGGTAGTTTTTGGTTTGTTTGGTTTTATTTTTAAGATTTTTAAAATTTATTTTAGAGAGAGAGAGGCCAGGGGAGGAGCAGAGGGAGAGGGAGAGAAAGTCTGAAGCAGATTCCCCACTGAGCATGGAACCCCACATGGGGCTCCATCTCCCTACCCTGAGATCATGACCTGAGCTGAAACCAAGAGTCAGAGGCTAAACCCACTGTGCCAATCAGGCACTCCTTGACACCTAGGTAGTTTTATGTAATCCTTTGTAAATGTTCTCAAGCCACCTGCGTCTTCACACACTGTGGAATTTTGAGGTAGTTGACCTTGCCTCCCTTGTTTTGTTGTAAGAAGGCCTGATATTCCTGTTCCCCTCCCTGCCCTCTCCAGGGCTGGTTCATTCTCATGCTTCAGCTTTCGGCACTGATCTTACCTCCTCTCAGAGGACACGTGTGATCCCTCTTCTTAAACAAACCTTTTATGAGTCATCTCAAAATCCTGCTTGTTTCCTTTGTGGAATTTGCCATAATTATTTATAAATATATTTATTAAATTATCAATGGCATGTATTAATGTGTCATTATAAGCCATATTTATTAAAGTACCATTTACCATAATTGTTGATATTTATTGATTGGATTTTAGCTCTCCTTTCCACCAGACAGTAAGCTCCAGGCACACTGGACTTGTGCGTGCCTGGGTCACCACTTTATTCTCATTGCCTGACACTGTTGAGTGATTGAAGGAAGGAGTGCATCAATGTATGAATAAAATGTTAATGAAGGCTCATGGGTGGTACAAGTAGACAGGCCTGAGTTAAAATTCTAGTTCAGCCACTTACTAGCTCTATTCCTTTAGGCGAGTCACATGGTCTCATTGATCTTGAGATTCCTCCCACTAAAAATGGATTGTTCTGAAATCAAGCATGTGAAATGCCTGCTATGCAATAGGTCCTTAGTGCATACTGGTTTTCCTCCTTGTCATCCATTTCTTTAGTCTTTTGACATAACCCTCAATGACCCTGACTTATCAAAAATTACCTACATTGTCTCTGACACATCTATGACACATATATGCATTTTTATCAGTGGCACTGGCTGCAAATTTTTTTTTTTTGCATTAACCCTTTAACGTGCCCAAATGACTCATTCAACTGTCTCATCTTTCAGGATGTTTGCTTCTAATTTTCTAGGTGGAGAGCCCATTCTTTCTCAAGAAATAATCTCTACATCCCCTTCTTTATCAAACATTATGACTTGCTAAGTAAATGGTTTAGCTACCTAAGTCAAATTTATGTACCGAATGATAAGGACGTATTTGTTGACTAGAAAATGGATTTAACAAGGCATCGCATTGAGCATACATATCTTCTGAGTCCCTAAAGTTGTATTTGATGCTTGTCTCAAATGAGAAGGTTCAGAGTAGAGCAGAGACCTTGAAAAACTATATTTTGTATAACATGAAAGTATCTTTGGTTTTGATGGATTCAAAATCTTAAAATTAAAAGTTTCTCTGAAATCATTCAATTCAACCTTCCCCCATGTTTTGTTTAATAGGCAAAGAAATCAAAATGAAAAAAAGTAACCTTACCTGGTATATAAAAAAAAATCAAGAGTATTGCCTATATATCCAGGTTCTGGGCCAGTTCTCTTTCTTCAAAAATTAACTACTGACATTTGGTGAGCCATTACCGTATGCCAATAAACTGATTCATTTAGTCTTCACAATTAACTCTAAGCAGAAAACATTATTATTCCCATTTTACTTATATGGAAACCAAGGCTAATAACAGTTGTTTAATATGCTCATGTTCTCACTGCAGAGACACCCCAAAACTGAGGTGTTCTTAAGATTAAGGGATCTATTGGCAAACTCCCAGTTCCCATAAAGCTATTCTACCATATGTCAGAAAACCATGACTCAGATGGTCCTATATTCTTTCTGAAATAAAAGTACCACAGAAAGTTTAAGATGGTCTAATTGCACAAATTAGTATAACTTAATTCAGTCTATCATCATTTTTATAATGCAGGCTATGGGCCAAATATGATAGTAAGTACTTCATATATGCTAACTTTACTCCATATAGCATTCTACAAGTTTATTATTCCCATTTTGCAAATGATGAAAGTCCCTCAAAGAAATATATTGTCTTTGTCAAGACCACCTGGCAAAGCCAAGGTCCAAGATGGCTGCCTTCAAAGTCCCTTCTACTTTATCATTCTACACTTTTTTTTTCATTATTCCTGATGTCAGAACTAACATTGTTATCACAGTCTTTATATGCCAACATCAATTAGATCCTAGAGAGGGAATGCACAGTGATCCAGAGGATTGTGATGGACAGGCCAAGGGCATAATGGTAGAGGAGTACATCAAGTGTTACAAGAGAAAGTGTAAGGAAGTAGAAGGGTAGGAAAAAGGGCTTCTAAGACCAATTTTGCCTTCTATTCTAGGCTTCCTCTTTCTGTACAGTGTTTCTTATGAAGCTTAAGGTAGCAGGCATACTGCAAACAGGGATCTCTCTGAACATGAAAAGGAATAATATTACCTCTTCTGAGTACCGTGGCTGAAACAGAATCTGACTAAAATTCGAAGTGATAAGCGAGCCTATCTTGGCAATGCCTTTGAGATTTCTCTTTCATCCTCCAATGCCAGTGTTATCTACTTCCAATGAGTTTTCAACTGTCTTCTTTGGATAGTTGAGGGACAAAATAGGAGACTGAGGGCAGTGCTTAGACCATAACACCACCTAACCATCAACCAGAACAGATCTCAGTTTTGGATTTTTGTATTTAAAACAAATCATTTGGAAAAATAATTCTGCTGTTTAGAAAAATGAAAAAAAATACACATGCATTTTATAAGAAGACAAGCTTAGGCTAAAATAAAGTAGAAATCATTGAAGATCATGTAGTTGGTTTTCATATCAAAGTGAAGTTTAGACTCCAGGTCTCTTGACTCCCAAACCAGTGCTAATTTCCAATATCACAAAAGTTTATTTTCAGTATTTAGGTCTTCGATGAAATATTAAAAGTTTCTTTGTACAGCATCCCCAGGCCATAGCATTTCCTATCATACTGCAAATCTAGAGAGACCATCTTTTTTTTTCATTAGATATTTTTATTATTTTTTATAATTTTTTTATTATGTTAGTCAGCATACAGTACGTCATTAGTTTTTGATGCAGTGTTCCATGATTCATTGTTTGTTTATAACACACAGTGCTCCATGCAATACGTGTCCTCCTTAATACCCATCACTGGGCTCAACCATTCCCTACCACCGTCCCCTCTAAAACCCTCAGTTTGATTCCCAGACTCCATAGTCCCTCATGGTTCATCTCGCCCTCTGATTCCCCACCCCTTCATTTTTCCCTTCCTTCTCCTAATGTCCTCTATGCGAGTCCTTATTTTCCACAAATATGTGATTCAGGCCTTTCTCAAGAAGTCGACCTCTGATCAAAGATGGTCAGAGACTTGAATCATTGTTTTTAGCATGGTGTAGACTTACTTGATTTATGCTCACCCAAGCAAAAGTGTACACTGATAATTCTATCTAGGCTGTTCAGATTGGTTGCTTTGGGACACTCTCACCGACATTTGTTATCTCTTGTTTTTTTGGGGTTTTTTTTGATACTAACCATTGTAACAGGTGTGAGGAGATACTTCATTGTGGTTTTCACTTGGATCTCCCTGGTAATTGATATTATTATTTTTTTAAAAGATTTTATTTGAGAAAGAGAGAGAGTGAGAGGATGAGAGGGGGAGGGTCAGAAGGAGAAGAAGACTGCCCACTGAGCAGGGAGCCCAATGCAGGATCTATCCTGGGACTGCAGGATCTATCCTGGGACTCCAGGATCATGACCTGAGCCAAAGGCAGTTGCTTAACCAATTGAGCCACCCAATTGGTAATTGGTATTATTGAACATCATCTCATGTACCTGGTGGTGATCTATATGTCTTCTCTGCAAAAATGTCTGTGCAGATCCTTTGCCCATTTCTAAGTCAGATTGTTTGGGGTTTTGCTATTGAATTATATGCATTCCATATATATATTTGAAATTAACCTCTTATCAGATATATGGTTTGCAAATGTTTTCTCCCATTTTGTTGGTTGCCTTTTCATTTTGTTAATTGGTTCTTCAACTGTGCAGAGCTTTTTAGTTTGATGAAGTTTCTCTTGCTTGTTTTTTGCCTTTGTTGTTTGTGCCTTTGGTATCATATCCAACAAATCATTGCCAAGACCAATGTCAAGGAGATTTTCCCGTGTTTTCTTCTAGGATTTCAAGTATCAGACCTTCTAGGTATCAAACCTTACATTTAAGTCTTTAATTTGTTTCAAGTTAACTTCTGTGAGTGGTGTAAGATAGGGTTCGATTTCACTCTTTTACTTATGAATCTCCATTTTTCCCAGCACCTCTTATTGAAGAGACCCATTTTTTTCCCTGAATATTGTCAGTTTCCTTGCCAGATATTAGTTGCCTCTATATGTGCAGGTTAATTTCTAATATCTCGTTTGTATTCCATCAATCTATGTATCCGTTTTTATGCTGGTACCATACTATTTTGATTCCTATACCTTCGTAGTAGAGTTTGAAATCAAGAAATACGATGCCTACAGTTTTATTCTTATTTCTCACACTTGCTTTGGCTCTTCAGGGTCTGTTGTGAATTCATAGAAATTTTAGGATTGCTTTTTTTTTTCTGTGAAAAAGGCCTTTGGAATTCAATAGGGATTGCATTGAATCTGTAGATGGAGATGGCTTTGGATAATATGGATATTTCAACAATATTAATTCTTCCCATCCATGAACATGAGCTATATTCCCATTTACTTGTGTGTTTTCTAGTTTCTTTCATCAGTATTTTATTATTTTCAGTATAAATATCTTTTACCCCTTGATCAATATATGTCTAATTACTTTATTATTTTTGGTACTATTGTTAATGGGGTTGTGCTTTTTATTTCTTTTTTAGGTTGTTTATTTCTTTTTTGTTGTTAGTGTACTGAAATACTATTGATTTCTGTATGGTGATTTTGTATTCTGCAACTTTATTGAATTCATTCATGAGTTTTAACATTTTTGAGGGGAGTCATCAAAGATTTTTTATATGATATTTTGTCATCTGAAAATGGAAACAATATTTCTTTCTCCTTTCTTATTTTTTTCCTCCTGTCATTTCCAGATCTATTTTTTAAATTTTATTTTTTCAAGATCCAAGATTCAGATTCATTGTGTATGAATTGTTTATGAATTGTTTATGCACCACACCCAGTGCTCCATGCAATATGTGCCCTCCTTAATACCGACCACCAGGCTCACCTATCCCTCCTCTTCCCTCCCCTCCATAACCCTCAGTTTGTTTCTCAGAGTCCACAATCTCTCATGGTTTTTCTCCCCCTCCAATTTACCCCAATTCACTTTTCCTTTCCTTCTCCTAAAGTCCTCCATTTTATTCCCTATGTTCCACAAGTAAGTGGAACAATATGATAATTGACTTTCTCTGCTTGACTTATTTCATTCAGCATAATCTCCTTTAGTCCTCTCCATGTTGACACAGAAGTTTCTGATGGCTGCATAAGACTTCTTTGTATATATGGACCACATCTTCTTTATCCATTTGTCTGTTGAAGGGCATCTCAGCTCTTTCCACAGTTTGGCTATTGTGGACGTTGCTGCTGTGAACATTGGGGAACATATATTCCTTATTTTCATTACATCTGTATCTTTGTGGTAAATACCCAGTAGTGCATATTAAGCAGGAAAAAATATCCAGTGGAAAAAAGGCAGTCTCTTCAATAAATGGTGCTGGGAAAATTGGACAGCTATGTATAGAAAAATGAAACTCAACCATTCTCTCACACCATACACAAAGATAAACTCAAAATGGATGAAAGGCCTCAATGTGAGGCAGGAAGCTATCAAAATCCTAGAGGAGAACATAAGCAATAACCTCTTCGACATCGGCCACAACAAATTCTTTCAAGACACATCTCCAAAGGCAAAGGAAACAAAAGCAAAAATGAAATTTTGGGACTTCATCGAGATAAAAAGCTTCTGCACAACAAGGGAAATAGTCAACAAAACAAAGAGGCAACCCATGGAATGGGAGAAGATATTTGCAAATGACACTACTGACAAAGGGCCGATATCCAAGATCTATAAAGAACTCCTCAAGCTCAATGCCCTAAAAACAGATAATCATATCAAAAAATGGGCAGAAGACATGAACAGACACTTCTCCAAAGAAGACATACAAATGGCTAAAAGACATATGAAAAAATATTCATCACTAGCCATCAAGGAAACTCAAATCAAAACCACATTGAGATACCACCTTACACAAGTTAGAATGGCCAAAATCAACAGAACAGGAAATAACAAGTGTTGGAGAGGATGTGGAGAAAGGGGAACCCTCTTACACTGTTGGTGGGAATGCAGGTTGGTGCAGCCACTTTGGAAAACAGTGTGGAGATTCCTCAAAAAATTAAAAATAGAGTTATCCTTTCTGATTTTATTGCCTTTAATTTTTCTTTTTCATCCAGTTGCTTCGTTAGGACTTATAGTATTATTTTAAATAGGAGTGGTGAGAGTAGGCATCCTTGTCTTGTTCCCGATTTTAGAGAAAAGTCTTCAGCTTTTCATCATTGACTATGATGTTAGTAGTGAATTTGTCATATAAAGCTTTTATTAAGTTGAGGTAGATTCCTTCTATTTGTTGAGAGCTTTTATCATGAAATGGTGTTAAATTTTGTCAAGTGCTTTTTCTGCATTTATTGAGAGGATCAAATGACTTTTATCCTTCGTTCTATCAATATTGTGTATCATGTTTATTGATTTCTGCATGTTTACCCATCCTTCCATCCTAGCGATAAATTCCAATTGATTGTGGTATGTTGGCCTGTAGTTTTCTTTTCTGGGTTTGGTGTAAGGGTAATTCTGGCCTCATAAAGTGAAACTGGGAGTATTCCATCCTCTTTGATTTTGTGAAAGAGTTTCAGAAGGATTGACATTATTTCTTCTTTAAATGTTTGGTGGAATTACTGTGAAATTATCTGGTCCTGGGTTTTTCTTTGTTGGGGAGATTTTTTTAACTCCTACTTCAATTTCTGTCTTCACTGGTGGTTTCAGATTTTCTATTTCTTCATGATCCAGTCTTGGTAAGTTGTATGTTTCAAGGAATTTTTCATTTATTCTAGGATTTCTGATTTACCTGTACATAATTATTTGTAGTAATCTCTTATGATCTGTTGTATTTCTGTGGTGTTTTGCGTAATGTTTCTTCTCTCATTTATAATTTTGCATGAGTCTTCTCTATTTTTATCCTGGTTACTATAGCTAAAGTTTTATTAGGTTTTTGTTAATCTTAAAACAGATATTATTTCCATTGATTTTTTACTTGTGTCCTTCTAGTCTCTCTTTTATTTGTCATCTCCTTCCTTCTGCTAATTTTGGACTTAGTTTCTTTTTTTCCAACTCCTTGAGTTGTAAAGTTAGGTTGTTTATTTGAATTCTTTCTTTTTTCTTAATGTAGGCATTTAGCTACAAAAGTCCCTCCTAGCACTGCTTTTACTGCCTCCCATTAGATTTTGTATGTTGGATTTTTATTTTCATTGTTCTCAAGATATTTTCTGACTTCCCTTCTGATTACTTTTTTGACCCACTGATTGTTGAGGAGTGTGTTGTTTGATTTCCACCTGTTTGTGAGTTTTTTCCATCTTATTGTTTCTAGGTTTTTACCATTGTGGTCAGAAAAGATACTAGAAGGATGCTTGGTGGCTCAGTCATTAAGCATCTGCCTTCAGCTCAGGTCATGATACCAGTGTCCTGGAATAGACCCCCATATAGGGCTTCCTGCTCAGCAGGGAGCCTGCTTCTCCCTCTCTAGTTCCCCTGTGCTTGTGTTGCCTCTCTCACTATCTTTCTGTATCATAAATAAATAAAATCTTAAAAAAAAAGATACTAGATATGATTATAATCTTAAATATGTTAAGATTTGCTTTGTGGCCTAGCGTATGGTCTGTCATAGAGAGTGTTCTATGTGTATTTGAGAAAAATGTGTATTTTAATGCTGTGGGATAGAATGCATACATCTATTAAGACCACTAGGTCTGTATTGTTTCTCAGGTATGCTGTATCCTTATTTTCTGTATCAATGATCTATCCAATGTTGAAAGTGTAATATTGAAGTCCCCTACTACTATTGCATTGCTTTCTATCTCTCCCTTCAGTTCTGTTAATATTTGCTTCAAATATCTAGGTGCTATAATGTTGGGTGCATATATATTTATAATTGATATATGCCCTTGATTGATTGACCTCTTCATCAAACTATAGTGACCTTCTTCATCTCTTGTAAAGGGTTTTGATGGAAAGTCTATGTTTACCTCCCAATGCATGAGTGGCTGCGACTCCCCTCAGGTCCCTTGGCATATGGTGTTGGTCTGTTCCCCAAGCCAGATGGTGACTTTAACCAAGTTCTCAGAGATACAAAGCTATTTACCTTTCTGTAGTCTGGACCATGGTTGGTGACTCAGCTACCTGGTTGTGACCGTGTTTTCTCAAAATGACTCTTTTTGGTTTTGCACTGCACTAAGGTTTTACAATCTCCTGCCTGGATCCCAAAGCTCTCATGAAGGTATTTTGTCCATGGATGGATGCAATAGTTGTTGAGGGAGATACATGTGAGGGATTTCTTATTTGAACATTTTTCTGACATCACTCTGAATATTTTTTATTCAGGTCTTCTGCGAAATAAATGCCCTGTAAATATCTTCTCCCAGTTTACAGCTTATTCTCATAATGATGTCTTTTTTTTCTTTTGAAGATTGATTGATTGATTGATTTGAGAGAGAGAGAGAGCATGTGTGGGGCAGGGAGGGACAAAGGGAGAGGGAGAGAGAATCCCAAGCAGACTCCACCTTAAGTGTGGAGCCCAGCACCAGGCTTGATCTCATGACTCTGAGATCACTATGCAAGCCGAAACTGAGTCAGGAGCCCAACCAACTGCATCACCCAGGTGCCCCAATGCTTCCTTTGATAGAAGTTCTTCATATCATTGAGGTCAATTATCGTTTATTTATGGCGAGCACTTCTTCTATTTTAAGAATGTTTTCCCTTCCCAACCACACAAAGTCTTCTATGCTTTCTTCAATATCTAGATTTAAAATTTATCTTAAGTTTGATTCTAAAATTTCTGTACTACATAATATAAAGGTCAAGTTTCATTACTTTTTCCGTATGCATATTGAGTTGTTGCAGCCTATTGAAAATACCATCAATACGGTGTTTTTTCTGTTTGTCTTGCTTGGGGTTTGTTGATCTTCTTGAGTCTGCATTGATAACTTTTATCATTTTGAAAAATTCTTGGTCATTGTCTCTTCAAATATTATTCTGCTCCAGTCTCTGTTTTTTTTTTCTCTTTCTTCCCCATCTGAAACCTTAAATACACATATTTTCTATCTCTTCAATGTGTTTCATATGTTTTCCTTACTCCATTCTGGTTTTGTTTTGTTTTGCTCTTTAATTTAATTTTTTTTCTGGTACTGCACTTCCAGTATTTCCAATTGACCTACTTCAAGTTCACTGGTGCTGCCTTCTGGTGTGTCTGGTCAGATGTTAACCTCATCTGTGGTGGATTAAATGCAAACCTGACTTCAGTTCTCAACCCCTCTTTGTATGGTCTTTGCAGTATGATTTTGCAGTTTCTCTCTTCAAGAAATTCATTTTGTTTCCCCACATTTCATTTGGGGTTGACCTTGACTTGCTTTACTTAATAGAATTCAGCAGAACTGAAGGTGTATCAGTCTTGAGCCAAGGTCTCAGAGGAATGTGCACACTTCCTCTCTCTTGAACCTCTGCCACTTCCTGGACTAGCCTCTGGAATCTGGGAGGCTACATGGAGCAGAGATAAAACATCAAAGTAAGGACATCCTAAACTATGGCAGCTGCCAACCAATCCACCAACTTATTACAAATATGAATATGTCCACCCCAAATCAGCCGAGCCTCACTCAGGTCTTCATAAACACTCATTGGATCTGTGCAATTATAAGAAATAATAAAGAGTTGTTAAATCACCAAGTTTTGGGAGTTGTCTGTTATGAGTTTCCAATGAGTTCTTAATTTCAAATATTATATATTCAGTAATATATTGTCCATTCAATTTTGTTTTGTATAAATTATAAAATCTCTGTGGATGGCTCCCATCTTTTTCATCAATTTTGTTGATAATTTCTTTATCTTAACATTTTCATCATAGTTATTTTACACTTATCTGCTAACACCAATATTTGGATGATCTCTGGGTCTCTTTTTAAATTCTAATTATTATGGGTCACACTTTTGCTTCTTCTCAGACCTAATAATTTTTAATTGAATGTTTAACACTGCATATCAAAGAATTTTAGGGGACCTAAACAATATAGTTACCTGTCAAAGAAGTTTTCCTCTTTCCTCTTTTAGCAAAGAAGAGGAACTGATCATTCCAATTTGAACAGAGAGTTATTTGAATCAGAACACAATGGCAGATCTAGTAAAAATTTGGTCGGTTTAAGTTGGTCCTCTTTCCTCAGAACTTCTCTTTGATGGTATGGCAGGATCTATGTATCCCAAGAAATGAAACGTAAGATTTAAGTTACAGCCCTTGGAATTTTTAAGTTTCTCTCTTTAGCCTCCGATGCTACACATAGTCAAACCAACAAACATCTTGAGGAAGAGATCAACCACGTGTTTGTACCAGTCCTTCTCCCTCCAGAGAGACATACTCATAAACCTTGTTTGTCTATGGGTAATTTGATTCTTTCAGAATCTTTCAGATGACACTTCAAACCAAAATTCAAAAATTTATATACATTCACCCAAACCCATAGAACGTACAATACCTAATGTAAACTGTGGACTTTGGGTGATGACGATGCCTCAGTGTATGCTCGTCAATTGTAACAAACATACCCCTCTGGTGAGGGATGCTGGTCATGGGGGAGATGGTGCATGTGTGGGAGTAGGAGGTGTAGAGAGAATCTCTGTACTTTCAATTTTGCTGTGAACCTAAAACTACTCTAAAAAAATAAGGTCTTTAGGGGCACCTGGGTGGCCCAGTGGGTTAAGCCTCTGCCTTCAGCTCAGGTCATGATCTTGGGGTCCTGGGATCAAGCCCCGCATTGGTCTCTCTGCTCAGCAGGGAGCCTGCTTCTTTCTCCCTCTCCCTCTGCCTGCCTCTCTGCCTACTTGTAATCTCTCTCTCTTTCTGTTAAATAAATAAATAAAATCTTTAAAAAAAAATAAGGTTAAAAAAAAAAAAGCTCAATTAATTACCCAGGAGGAAAACTAACCATGCTTTAAGACTCATCTAGAAATCAGAAAATGACCCAGGGGGAGCATATTGCTGGTGGTCTTCTGCTTACCTAGGTAGAGCTCTTTCCTCTCTTGAATTTTGGTTTATCTGGTCTATGTTGCTTCCCTAGCTCCAACATATTTAAAATATTTTTGAAGTATATCTTTCCCCCTTCTAGTCATTGTAGTAGGGATATTTGTCTGCTGGGACCCATTACATCTTACCAGGAAAAAAGGAGGTTAAAATTGTCAAGTTTAGATAGAAATGTCAAAGGTTTGGGGCAGATTTAAGGATGTGCATAAAGAGCATTTGTAGCAGAGTATGTCTGTAACAGAACCCCCATGGACATCAGGGAATTAGGAGAACGTATGCTTCCCACAGAGGACGTGGGACGTGTGGATCAGCTTAACTCAGACTCGAACTAATTTTACTTAATGATGGATACTGCTAAACCTTTCTATTGAACTACCCTCATCCCCATGAAGCTTTTAAGAATCTATCTCCCTTTCAGTCCTGCCTTTCCTATTATCCACCATGCTTCATTTTTGAGCTTTGTGGAGGTGCTGTCCTATGAGTCATGTATCCAGGTTTTCTCAACTCAGAGGGGATTCTAGTTTAATTTACAGCTGGTTTTCAACTTGGTTCCCATGGTTGGTCTACTTCATCAGTGTGATACTCTTTGTCTAGGGCAGTCATATTGTTGCCAGTTTCTCATCTTTAGAATCCACATGGGGAAGCAATCACTACATTTTGTGCAAGTACAAGTTCTTAGGGCATAGCACACATGCTTGTATTCTGACATAATCCTATCAGTGATTCTCTGAGATGAGGAAGTGCCCTCCACATTCAGATAGGATCTAGAAGGTTCGAGCAGGCTGACATTCCCCTCTTCTATAGATTAGAGACTTGAGACCCAGTGAAGGACCCCAAGTAATATGCTGTAGGTCCTCTCATTTGTTATTTACTTATTTATTATTTATTTTTTATAGAAACCTTGCAATGTAGGGATAATAAGTTTGGTTTGGGGCCAAAGAAATTATGTCCTAGAGACAAGAAGCCTGTCTCTGTCGGTAAGCGATGGAACTGAAATTTAAACCGAGACCACATAGTTCTTGCTTTTTCTATTATACCATGTGAGGTTTCGAAGTTAAGAAGAGGCAGCACCACGTTCCAATGACACATCTCATGGCACTTAAGCCCAATGCTCTTCATTCCTGATCATACTGGCTTCTCAGAAAGAATGCATCTCTTTCTATCCTCAGAGGACAAATATCCCAGTGTCAAGAGCACGAAGAGCATGAAGAAGTGAAGGAGATAATTGGTGAGAGCCTCTACTCATGTTGCTTGAAAATTATCTGCTCTGTGGCAAGGTCAAGGGATTGGTAGCACCGAGGCTATTGATTAGCACCCCAGCCAAAATCAGTACTATCCACAAAAGTGCCCCCTCTGCCTAGGGTTCAGGTGGGCACAAGTGGGCGAGAAAGCAGAAGTGATCTTAGATATAAGTAATGGCTAAGCAGGGCAACAGAGTTATCCCTGACCTACAGCCATTGCACGGAGCCAGTCTGACTGATTGATTTCCAAGCTTGCCTTGCTCAAACCTTTCCCAGAGCACACTATCTAATTTTCAAAGCCATATTTAAGGAGAGAGGATGTGAGGACAAGAGAAAGAAAGAGAGATCCTAAGGGTCCAAAGAAAATAAGAGATTGGTATACTTTCCAGACAGTTTCAATAAGTATCACTATCAGCCTTGGAGGAGGGAAATGGTACCGACGCCATTCCAGACCCTCCTTCCTGTCTGAGGATGTTCCCGGGCAGGAACACAAGGAAATGGACAGAATTGCCCTGCAATGTGCATCCCCGATCAATATTTCATTATCAATCTGTTATTGTTTGCAGGAATTTCCTCTTCAGACTCCTAAGAGCAGTCAGTAAATCTTGCTGATCAGTGCAGGCTTTTGAATGAAGGCAATTTTTCACCAATCATCTTTCTCAGATTTGGTAAAATGGGCAGCAATTCATGTACCTTCTCAAGCTCTCAGCCTATTAAGTAAGCAAGCTCCTTTCGATTATCTCAGATCACAAAGTTCATGAAATCTGAAGCCTGCACACTGCCCAGGCAGCCCTCTTTGAAGTAAAAAAAAGTTAGTATCTGGTGCATCAGGTTGTCAAGAAATCTGAAAGTAGGGAGGGCTATTTCAGGTCACCTGGTGTATTTCTTAAATTCATCCATTTGTTAATTGAGTTGACAAATAATTTATTGAATTTCTTCTATGTATTAGACATGGTGCTAGGCACTGGGGACTCAGTAAACAAGAGAGAAAATTTACATGGATGATTTCTATAAGAAAGATGGAGTTAGGAAAGGGATGTGCAGTTAGGAGGGGTGTGCAGTGGAGGGATACCCTGATTTAGCAGTAACTGTCTCAGGAAAGATTACAATGAAGTAGAGACCAACATAAGCAACAGGAGTCAATCATGAAAAAACAAACAAACAAACAAACAAACAAAAAAGAGAAACTAGGGAAATATTCCAAATACAGGAAAATACAGAGGTAGAAGTTCAAAGTCAAGAAAGAGTTTGATTTGGTCAAAGACAGAAAATCAATGAAGCTGGAGATGTTTGTTCCATAGAATCTGGTTTTTATCTACACTTTAAAAAAATTATTTTTAATATTTGTTTATTTATGTATTTATTTTACCAAGAAAGTCATCAAAAATGGAGACTAGCCAAATCAAAAGGCCATTCCATGCAAAGAAGCTATTTCTCCCAACACTTTTTGGGGCCTTGATGGATGGAAGTGAGATGGGAAATAACACTCTGGACTTTGGGAGCAGGGGTTTTGCCTTGGTGATGTCACTGTGTCAACATGGAAAGTGCCGTCAAATTGATGGGCTACACGAGCAGGGTAGATGTGCTTTTTTTTTTTTAATCCTGCATTAATCATGAAAATATATTAATACATCCTCTCATTACTTATTCCAAAACTACTAATTAAACATCTACTCTGTGCTGGAGCCTGTTAACTCTTGAAGATACTGTGATGAATAAAAATGGTAGTGTCGGGCGCCTGGGTGGCTCAGTGGGTTAAAGCCCCTGCTTTCGGCTCAGGTCATGATCTCAGGGTCCTGGGATCGAGGCCCACATCGGGCTCTCTGCTCCGCAGGGAGCCTGCTCCCTCTTCTCTCTCTGCCTGCCTCTCTGCCTACTTGTAATCTCTCTCTCTGTATCAAATAAATAAAATCTAAAAAAAAAAAAAATGGTAGTGTCATATGGAGCTCATTTCAGTCAAGTCTGTCCAGACTGCACTGTGGTTAATTTCTGAAATGGAGGAACATTCCTTTGTTTTTGTGGATATTCCTGGAGTTTTGGGGGGGTAGCAATGGCCTAGATAGAGGAATCAGAGATTACCCAGAAGTCGTTACCCACTGGAACGCTAGGTAGGAAAGAATTCTGGTAAGGCAAGGTCTAAATGTCACAGAGAAAGATCTTTATGGCTGGAGATGCTCCTTCTGCTCAGTTTTCAAGGTGAACAATTACCAGTCAGTTTTCTACCACAGAGAAATGAGGCTGAGAGTTTGACAAGACCAAACCCAACCAGAGTGAGTCAAAGAATTACGATACCTTTTACTTGTCACAACTGATGGGGTCCATCTCTGGATCACCAAGTCCTGATGCTTCAGGACACTTCCTAATAAATTGAAACTATGTCAGATGTTTTTGTAACACTTTTCAAAAAAAAAAAAAGGATTCAGAGAATCTTAGTGGTCTGCTGATGAAAACAAAATAGAAGAAAGGAAAAGAAAAAAAAGTACATTAACGAAAATTTATTCACTTACGGTGGAGGCCATTTTTGATAAAATACATAAAATTGGCATTATGTTTTCACAGTCTCAGGAGTCAAAGCTGTGTGAACTTCTGGAAGGTTCTATATTAGAGGTAACCTTAAATGGTCCTGCCTTTTCCTTGAATTTGACATCCTTAGAAACAAGAATAGTACATTTTTAGTCATGAATCATTTTTGCCTAGCATGTTGCTATCATAAAATGAAAAACAGATGGCTATTTGATGAATGAATGAATGAACGAATGAATGAATGAATGAATGAATGAATGAATGAAAGCACGTAATGACCCAAGCCCCAAAGTTTATTAGTGACTGATAGAGATCCAGATTCAAGGGAAGCTCTGTATCTTTTAACCTTGCTTTAACTTCTCAGCAAGGCCTTCAAAGATCTTAGTAAATGGTAAAAAAAACAAACTTAGAAAAAGATAGGAGCTTAAACAATATGGTATATTTCTCTAGGGCCACACTGTGTTTTTAAGTCCCATTTCCCCTTTCAAAACACCAAACATATTTTTTCTGGTTTTATTGAGCTGTACTTGACATACAACATTGTATAAGTTTAAGATGTGCAACATAATGATTTAAAATATATATAAATCACAAAATGATTGCCATTATGCATTTAGTTAACATCCATCACCTCAAATAATAACTTTGCATGTGTGTGTGGTGAGCACCAAGTATGTTTTAGCTACCAGGGAGTTAGAAATAGGAAGAGGCCAGGAAGAAATAAAAACCAACCCCCCACTTTCTAAAGGACACTGGTCTTTGACTTGCACACTGTTTCAATTCGCTGATTAGCACATTCTAATTACTGCCCAGAGAGCAGCTCCCAACTAAGCCTCATTCTGACCAGCAGCCTGGACAACGTGGTCATTGAACCAGACACCGTCACAGCCATGTGACAGAACCACTCGCAGTGGAGGCAGAAAGAGCCAAGCCCGTATTCACCCAGCTTTACAAAGAGGAAACTTCATTTGAAACATACATTGCTTCCTCTGTGCCAGCTACTTACTCCTTTTGTTTTCAACCAGCCAGCAGATCAAAAGAATTAAGGAGATTAAAAAGCAGAGAAACTCAGTGACTTCATACATCAAAACAGGAAAGTGTTGAATGAAACCATTTCTTGGCGAAGTGACTACATAGAAAAGGACCATAAAAGGCAACTGGGGGGGGGGGGACTCAAGCCTGTCCCCCCTCCTCCCATCCCACAGGAAATAAAAGACCCAGAAGAGATGCAAGTCCAATCTACTTAGGTTTAGAGGTCTGCAGTCTCGCTGGGGCAGAAGGGGTTGAGAAGGTGGGTTGCTGGCAGATATGCAACTCAGTGCAAGACTTTGGGAGAACATTTTGGCAATAGGAATTGAGAGCCTTAAAACTCCTTTGATCCATTAATTCCACTTCTGGAAAGCAATCCTGAAGAATTAGCTCACAATTCATAGAAAAGCTCGTGTGCAAGAATATGAAGCAAAGCTTATCCATCATACAGAATTTAGAAAATATGAATATGCTCCAATTGAGCAAATATTTAGAAACTTTGTTGGAATATTATCCAGCCCTTAAGATTATCTTTGCATAAAAATGGGTAATGTGAAATGAACCATACAGAGTAGAAGAAGCCTCCATGGGATTCAAACGGGTTAGTAAAATTGGATGCGTCCATTGAATCACAGGGACACCTGACTCTTTGGAATGGAAAACTTCAGGAATCTGAGCTTAATCCTCAGTCATTGGAGTGACTCACTGAATGCGGCTTTGTTAGTGTTAAAATCAAGAGTGTTGAAATTTTAAATGACCTGGGAATTGCTTTGTTCTACAGTGTGTCCAGGAAATGTGCACAGGAGTAGAACTTATAATATTTAGCCTCAGTTAAGTCAAAAAGAGGCCAGGGATTTGCAGCCATTTCTCACTCTGTGTGTGTGTGTGTGTGTGTGTGTGTGTGTGTGTGTGTGTGTGTGTGTTTTGTCTGAATGTGTTAAGTGAAACTAAGCTCATTTGATAAAAAAGAAAATTTAAAGCTTAGCGATTCCTAAGCTGTGACTATTTCCTTCTGCTTTTTGCTAATGTGTAAACGTGGGCAGCTGAGGTAGTGAACCAACAGGGCATGGTGCCAATCACTAGAGATCTGGATTATTCTAATTTCTGGAAAATGCTGGGATAAAACATTTGCATTTTTAAAGTCTCATTTTGCCACTAGAAAAATAATGGATAATAATACCCTGCCCTTTGTAATTCTTTAGTTGCTTGTGGGGATCCCAGGAGATGGTATGTGGAAGGAACTCATAAACTTCATGATTTGAAGACTGCATTTCTCAGAACTAGTTGACATTCAAGGACCAGAAACAAAGAACCTTAAAAAAAAAAAGTAAGCAGAAACTAATACCCAATCAAAAAGTTAAAATAAAAGAGAGAAAGAATAAGAAAAGGAAAATCTTTACGTGAACACTACCATTATGTAGGGTTCAGTTTCATCAATTGTGCCATCATTTACTTATCTTGGTTTGTAAGTCAATATCTAAACAATGTGTACGTATTATATTTGATTGATATGACTTGAGGTTTTTTTTTAATCTATAGAAGTTTTTTTCTCTCTGTTCCTTTCTCTCTTTCTCTCTCTCTGTTCCTCTTTCTTTGTTCCTTTCTTCCACTCTCTCTTCCTTCTCTCTCTCTCTCTCTCTCTCTCTCTCTCTCTTTCTCATATACTTGGAGAAAAAAAACAAGTCCTTCTTTCTGCCATGTTTCTCATATTCTGGATTTGGCCTTGTGGTATTATCAAACATGTTCTACTTTCCTCTGAAGTGCTTAGCCTTGATGGAGACTCAGTTGAGCCTTATCATGTTTGATTTTTTTTTAATCTTCATAAATACTTGTCTATATTTTATAACTTCAGGAGTCACTTCATATCTTACTATGTCTCCTTTTTTTATTTAAGATTTTATTTATTTATTTGACACAGAGAGAGAGAGAGAGCACAAGTAGGCAGAGCGGCAGGCACAGGGAGAGGGAGAAGCAGGCTCTCCACCGAGCAGTGAGCCTGATGTGGGACTCGATCCCAGGACCCTGGGATTATGACCTGAGCCGAAGGCAGTGACTTAACAGACTGAGCCAACCAGGTGCCCCTATGTCTCCTTTTTGATGTTAAGTTTCATTTATCTATTTTTAAATTCTCCATTATCTTTTCACCTACTATGTTTACCAGTCATTGAGGATCATTGTCCAGACATCTTATTACACTAAGGGGTGGGAAATCTGTTCTTAGGAGCTGTGGAAATCTTCCATAAAGCACTTCACTCGTCTACTTTTAAAGGATCTTGGGACATAATTGGTATGGGAAAGGCAGGATAAATGATTGATTTTCCCCTCCTACCTTTTTCCCCCCTTCTACCCGTTTTTAGAATAATGGGTTTATGCCTTGACAGTTTCCTAAAGTGATTAGTGAGATTGATTTTTGTGTCATTATGAAATCAAAGATGATGACTTCTAATCTATTATAACCAGGTTTCCTTTTGATACTCTATTGTTCCTTCTTTTATCAGTGAGATCCTGGTCACATTGGTGCTGATGACCTTTATTGCCATAGCTTCAGTAGGATTGGATAGCTTTTATGTTTTCTGGTAAATATATTATGCTTCTTAGTACATTTCCTATTTAGATCTGGAATCAGTCATTTCACCAAGAATTATTGATTCCTTTTAGTGTGAAATAGTATTTGGAGTTAATAATTTTGAGCCCCAAAATTATTATTGCTATTGGGTATTGCAGTCAGTTGTAGACCGTTTCGATGCACAAAACTAGGATACAGCTACTTCTTCTAAAGGTAAAATGCATCATATATTTATAAAATATTTCAATTCACATATAAGATAAAGGGTATTAATTTTCTTATTTTCTTTTTTTTCATTAAAAATCTTAGTTTGGAACAAATTTGGGGTAATAAGATTTTTTTTAATGTTGTATTATATGTACATATATATGTGTATATATACATTTTATTATTTATTTTTAATTTATTATTTTATATGTTTCTATGTATATATGTATATATAAATTATATGTACATTAACAAAAGCAACACTATTACAATATGAGTACTAATACTAGTTATGGTTTTCTTTGATTGCAGTTCTTTTTATGCTTATAATGCATCACCCAAAGCCTGTGGAGTCAAGTAGTATTTTTTTTAATCCACCAACTTTATATATAGTTAGAATCTTGTTTTATTTTATTTTTAGTATTTAGGTATCCCTTCTATTTCATTTTGATTTAATTTTGGTTTTATAATTATGAAGTCATTTGTACTTTTCCAAAGACAAAATTGCTTGACAAGGTAGAGTTAGAGAAATTTAGCTTTTATTCCATCCTCTCTACTCTTTTCTACCCCTTCTCCCATATATGACTACATTTTTTTTTGTTTTTTGTTTTTTGTTTTTTTTTTGACACAGAGAGAGGGATTACAAGTAGGCAGAGAGGCAGGCAGAGAGAGAGGAGAGAGGAGGAAGCAGGCTCCCTGCCGAACAGAGAGCCTGATGTGGGCCTCGATCCCAGGACCCTGAGATCATGACCTGAGCCAAAGGCAGAGGCTTTAACCCACTGAGCCACCCGTATATATGACACTCTTAATAGGTAATCTTTATCCACACCTATTTACACCTGTACTAATAGACTAGATGCAGCTGAAGAAAGCATTACTAAATTGGAAAAACAAAATCCAAAGGAATTACCCAAATGTAGCACAGAGATGGTATATATAAAAAGAGAATATTCATATCCTTAAATGCAAATTTTAGAAAACAAGAGAAATTGAGAAATAATGAACTAAGAATTCTATTCAGCTAGCAAAGAAAAACAATAAACACAAACAAAATAATTAAAAAACAGTATAATAAAAGTTAAAAAGCAGAAATTAATGAAATAGAACACAAATGAGTAGTAGAGATAATTAGCAGGAGCAAAAGCTATTAAGAAATAAAAGAATAAAATACTTCTTGGAAAACAAGGAAAGTATGAGAAATGGTCGCAAGGCAAAGGGGGCTATGTTGTGTTAGCTATGTGTTAAGACAATAAAATGTGTAGCATCCTGAATGGATTTCTGGAACATCCAAAGGATATTAGGGGAAAACAAGTGAAATCCAAATAAAATGTTTCTTAGTTGTGACAAATGTACCTTGGTAATGATATGAGAAACTGGGTAAGGAGTATATATGACCTTGCACTGTGTATGAAACTTCTCTGTAAATCTGAAACTATTCTAAAATTAAAGTTTATTTAAAAAATAATTCATAGACTGAAAAAAATATTCATGTAGCATAGATGTATTAGACTTCCCCAAGACCACTCCTGGCCTAGGAAATTCTCTGGAAAGAACCAGTGTATTCTGAGATACTGAAAGATATTTCAAGGATGTAGTAAGGGCATACCTGGATCATAAAGGAAAAATACAAAGGTGGGGTTGGAAGGAATCCGTGTGCAGACTTCTTTATTCTCTCTCTCTGCCACACACAGCTCACTCTTGTCTCAATCTTAGAACAAAAATGTAGGAACATGTGTGCAATGTTTATGCCCAGAGAAGCCTACTCAGCACCCAAGCTTTTTATTCAGGTTTGGTTATATAGACAGACTAGTACATGCCAAAGTTCTGCACTATTAAAGGAAGTCGTATATTAATCATAAACCATATTGATTGCTCTGTCTAGATGCACCAAACCACCTTTTTCAGTTAGGGAAAGGTTTATTTTACTGTAAAGAACTGTTTACCAGCCAAGTTTCCGGACAGTAGCCAAGGGTCAAACTTAAGGAGCTATTTCTTCTTTTTTTGTTTCTTTGGGTTTTTGGTTGTTTGCTTTCAGAAAGAGAGAAAGCATGAAAGCAGGCTGGAGGAGGGGAAGGAAAATTTGGTTGGGGGAAGGACCTCTTCCCACTAAAAGAAACAATAGAGATATTTGAAAGACAGGTACAGGGTAATGAGAAGATAAAGAATTAAAAAACAAACAAAACTAGGTTACACTTCTCCCTTTGCCCAGGTCTGTGGATTGGTGATTTGTCGTGTGAGTTGAGGGGCTCATGGTATCCAGGGAGCTGAGTGCAACTGGGCCAATGCTAGAGTTGTCAAAGCCATTGGACATTCCCCCAAAAATAGAAGTAGAAGATATACTTGAAACTTCATCTCCCAGTGCTCAGTCTTTAGCTCCCTTCACCTCTTCACCCTGATGACTCCAAAATTTGTACTGTTCAGATGCAACCTCTTTCCTTCAGACTCATTTATTCAACTACTACCAACTCCATTTAGATGTACTGCAGTCTTCTGAAACCAAACGTCCAAAATAGAAACTCCTTCCTAAATCCTCTTCTCCCAAAGACTTCTCCATGTAATTAAATGGCACCACTCCTCCCCCAGTTACAGAGTCCAAAAGTCTGATCATCTTCCTTGGTTTCTCTTTTCTCTGATATCCTTTATGTAATCCATTTAGCAAGTTCTGACAGAGCTATGTTAGAATTATTCTACGAAATCGATCAGTTCTTACCAAATGTATGGCTAACACATAAAGTCAACCCCAATAATCATGTCTCCCCAGACTACCACGGAAGACCTTTAATGGAGTTCCTTGCTTCTGTACTTGCCACACACTGTCCTGTGTCCCCAGCAGCAATGTTTCTAGGCATAGCAGCCAGAGGAATCCTTCTTAGCAAGAAAATCAGGTTACCTCAGTCCTCTGCTCAAAAATGTTCCAATGACTTACCACTAGGTTTTGAGGAACCTGGAAAATCTTTAGCAGGGCTTACAGGGTCCTACATGGTCTGGCCCTGCTTACTGTTTAGACTTCACCTTGACATGGCTGCCCCTCACTCTTTTTTTTTTTTTTTTTGGGGGGGGGGGGGGGAAAAAATTTTTNACCCAGTGTGGAGCCTAAGGCAGGGCTCAAGCTCATGATTCTGACCCTGAGTTCAATCAAGAGTCCCACGCTTAACCCCCCTAAGGAGCTATTTCTAAAGACAGCTGGGTCAGGCTTCCTGCAGGAATTCTTTTCTGCACAGAAGGACAGAAATTTTTTTATACACATAAGTAGATTGATAGATAAAGACAGAGAGATAATGTATATATAAATTACATGTAAATATAAATTATACATAAATTTATATTTATATAGATTATACATAAATTTATATTTATGTAAATTTAAAGTATAGCTATATTTATGCAAAACTGAGCTTCCTCAATATTTTATATACATAATAACTCATTTTATATGTCAACCTGGCTAAACCATGATGCCCCGTTATCTGGTCAAACACCAGTGTGATGTTGCATGAAGGTTTTTTTTTTTAAAGATGTGATTAACATCTAAATCAGTACCATCCATAATTAACCTCCATAATGTGAGTGGATCTCATCCAATCTATTGAAGGCGCCAATAGAGGAAACGGGGCTTCCTGGAAGAGACATGACTTCTGTCTGTAGTCTTCAGACTCATGATTGCATCGTCAACTCTTTCCTGGGGTCTCTAGCCTCTTAGCCTGCCCTAGAGATTTTGGACTTCCCATTCTCTATGACTGTGTGAACCAATCCTTAAAATAAACCAATCTCTCTGTCTCTTCCTCTCTCTCTCATTGTCTCTCTCAGTCTCTACTCTTTCTCTCTCTATATATTGTATAATATTAAAACATATTACATATATATGTATATAAACTCTTATTCTTTTTTAAAAAAAGATTTTATTTATTTATTTGACACAGAGAAAGAGAGATCACAAGTAGGCAGAGAGGCAGGCAGAGAGAGAAGAGGAAGGAGGCTCCCTGCTGAGCAGGGAGCCCGATGTGGCGCTGGATCCCAGGACCCTGAGATCATGACCTGAGCCGAAGGCAGAGGTTTAACCCACTGAGCCACCCAGATGCCCCCTCTTTTTTTTTTTCCTAGTTTCCTAATACTCTATTCTGTGCAGACATCCTAGCTTATTTCACTAGTCCTTATAATGCCCATTTGGATATTTAAGTAGTTTTCAATTGTTTAACATATCAAAGTGCTGCAATAAATGACTGTGTATTCTATATTTCATATTATTGTCAGTGTATTTCAGGAGTAGAATTCTGGGAATGAAATTACTAGATCATAGGACTTTCCTTGGTATTTATTAGGTGCTTTAAAAAATCACTTCAATGAATGCCCTCAGTCACCTTTACTTGGGTATAACATATCCTATAAAGCATGCTTTGAATCTGAAAAAAAGAGTCATTTTGTGTATTTTAAATGTGTCATTGTATGTTATAAGGACTCAGCTGTGGAAATGGGAGAACAAGAAATCACAGGTACATTGCATCCCAAAGGTCAGGGGTTAGTTAGGGTAGACATGTCAAGGACATGGTTTGAAATAGAAGGAATGCACATAAAGAAGCAATAAAAATGCATGTTCTAGTTCAACTGGAGGAAGCCATGTAGGTCTATGAAGAGAAATCTCAATTCCCGAGGAGATGAGCCTAAGTTAAGATGAGGGATGGTTTAAAGAAAAAAAAAGTGTTCTGAAAATGACAACAAAATTATCTTCTACTTCCAATTAACATGTGGATTCAAAACAACCCAATTTGTCTGTGGCCAGAGTAACTAAAATATAATTGGATTTTCGATATCCTATATTTTTTGTGCTAATTTCTTTAACAAGGAGTTGATTAGACTAAGAACTGTGGAAGCGAGTAATGTGCCCCTGGGTGCCCTGATGACTTCAGGAAGAGGAGACAGAATGTGAAGAACCTGAGTCTTTTGGGGAATAACAGGGAGAGAGATTAGAGAAGGAAATGCATGTAAACTGTTCTTTCTTGGGCCCTTGTGCAGGCTAGATGTTCAGGAAGATGAGGACATGGTTCAGGAATATTCTGTGGATAAGGCTTAGGGCAGTGACTGATCTGAGACTACATAGAAAACTGTTTCAAGTTGCAATGTTGAGGCAGATCCAAGGATCCTCCCGTACTTTCTTACAGACTCAAATTAAGGGTTCAAATGTCACCAATGTTAAGGACCAGGTCTGCTTTTGTTCAGTACTATGCATTCAGTGCCTGAGACACAGTATGCTTTCAATGAAAATGTTTAAAAATGAACAAATAATGAACTAATGTTAAAAACTCACCAGAAAATATACTTCCTAATAAGAGCTGGATCCTTAGGTAGCTCATAGACTTGACACACATTATGATCTAATAAACATTCTGTAGATGCGTATTTACTCTCACCTCTGTCTTCTTCCAAGGGCCTAATTATTCCAGAATGAATTCACTGGGCTCTTTAAACTCAGTCTGGTTGACCATTTATTTTATAAGGACCAACACACTTCATCCTTTGGACTTTTTTAGTCCCAAAATTAGAAGCATTTGTGGGCATAGTTTTTCCCTTTTTGGCTCTCTCTTCTTCTTCTTCTTTTCTTTTCTTTTTTTTTTTTTTTTTTCCCAGTTGTTTTCAAGAACAAATGCAGAGAAAGAAACCTTTGGCCTTGAGGCTTCATTTGTTAATCAGTATGGGGAATTGAAGAAACAAAATAACAAAGGCAGGCTGTTGAAAATGTTGTTAAGCTTCCTAAACAGTTTTTCCAGTCTTGGTTCCTATACTCTTTCTATTCCCTTTCTCAGAAGGTATCAGCTATGGGCTGAAAGTTTGAGTCCTACCAGAATTCATACATTGAAGCCCTAATACCCAGTGTGATGGTATTTGGAAGTGAGGCCTTTAGGAAGTTATTAGCATTAAATCAGGTCCTGAGTGTGGGGCCCTCTTGATGAGATTAATATCTTTAGAAAAAGAGAAAGAGGCTTCTTTGCACTCAGGGCCTTATGGGTTTTGTTTGTTTGTTGGAGTTTGTTATGGTTTTTTGCCATTCTCCTTTCTATTACAGGACACTTGCACGTGCTATTCTCTTTGATATTGAAATTCTTTCCATGTCCTCTTGAGATAGTTAACTCAAGACCTCACTACCCTTCTTGGAGATGAAGTGATTAAATGTGAATCACAATTTTATGTATTAAAGCAACAGTGATCATTACAGTGTTACTTTACATAGGGCAAAATTGAAAACATAAATATGCACTAATATTGGAGTAATTAAAGAAGTTACAGGATAACCTATGTTGGAATATTATGCATTCATTTAAAACATACTTAAAAATTCAATAAACTTGTAATATGCTTATAAAATTAAATTAAAAATAATAGCACACAATTATATGGGATAAATTAAATGAAATTCTGATTCTCTAAAAATCAAACTTGTGCGTTTGTGCACATGTTAGTCCATATATGCACACTAAAGATAGCCTACACTTGTGTTCACAAGTATGTAAACTGTAATGTCATTGAGGTAAAATGATAGTTGATTTTTTAAAATTTTTTTCCCTTTCCTTTCTATTATAAACACAGGGCAACACTCCAGATAGAGTAGTAGACGTTTGCTATATATTTTGTATATATATCTCTATGCAGGGCTCAACGAACTGTTCCTTTTGCCTTAACTTCTTTCTTTATTTCAATTTCACTTTTACTCTGTGCCTTTCTGTAAGCCACCCTAAAACATTTTTGGAGGAAATACGGTGAAGAAAGAGGAGAGGATGATGGGGAGAGCCAAAATGAGAAGGAAGAAAACAAACAAGGAAAGGAAAACATGAGGTATCTTAATAAGAAAATGGTCTGTGCCTATTTGAATTATATTTCTGCAGAAGGGCAATGACAAAATTTTGATTTTAACAGATCAAGAATTAAGAAATAGATGTTTGAGAAAGACATAAGAGAAGATTTGTGAAATGCAGGGTCATCATCTTGGAAGTGATTTCCAACAAGGCTATTCATCTTTCCTAAGGGAGTGAATAGTGAACCTAAAACCAGAGCTTGAACCTCTCAATAGTTAACTGTTGAGAGAGTTCTGCATTAACAAAAGCAAATCCTAATATTGTAGTCTGTTGTGGTACCAGAGATTGTGAGTTTTCCAGGCTTTTCTTCAACCTCCAGCAGGTTTTGAGGACAGGGACTTAGGGTGTTGTAACTGTCTGCAGGGCCTTTTGCTATTCTTAAAACCTGCCAAGGTTCTGATGCTTTAAAAGAGGGGGGGGGAACCAGCATATAAGCAAGCAAATAAAAGATACTAGATCAAAAAATCTGTTTAAAGACAGTACATACGGCAGCCCCAGGGTATTTCAAATATTTATAATTCTCTACATATTTAATCTTTAAGAGTTCTTGAGATGCTATGTTCAGAATGTGATACTAGCATCCATGACTCAGTGCTGATACTGTCAAAGTCACTGAAGACATAGAGACAGTGAGAGATGAAGGAAATGTATGAAAGAGACAAAATAATCAAAACTCGTAAAGCAGCCCACGTGACTGGATTCATAGAATGACGGAACTGAAAGGGACCTTGGAAATCCCGTCTCTTTGTTTCACAAAGGGAACACTACACCATGGGAAGGTTTTCCAGCATGTCCATAGTACTCAGAACTGGGTATCTCTAGATCAAACCTTGGTGCTTTCATATGAGATGAAACAAACAGTGGTTTGCCAAAATAATAGAATATTAACTTGAATGACATGGGACAATCTTGAATAAGTTGGACTGGCACATACCTTTATCTTTCAGTAGGGAAGATACTAGAAGTTAGTAAATCCAGCTATCAACCAATACATATTTATTATGGGTTTATCTTGGTGCCTCAGCAGAAGGAACAAAGAGAAAAGTAGTAGAAGCACTTGATAAAGATACCATCTCTGGCTTTCAGAGAGTTTCCATTTTAATTGGAAAGACAAGGAGAAATCCCGGGAAAATGTACCAACCGATTTATGATTGTCCAACAATGTGTAAGTTGTATGGGCTATGACATAATGACACTCAGGCTCATGCTGCAGTTAACCTTGTCCAACCCTGATTCACTGAAGATAAATCTCCTCCAAGAATCCGTTAAATTTGCTGAATGACAACTCATATTTTCCAAGTGCAGCCCATTCCATTTTAGAACATTCCAAATCACGAAAAAACATCCTCGTTATATTAATCCCAGACTCCCTTTCATTTCCTGTGTATAGAATCACAGAGAAGAACTTTCTTTCTCTATCACACAGCAGTCCTTTAGGTATTTTAAGATACTTATCATGGCTTTTTTTTCCATCCTGACTGAATTCCTTTAATCACTCTCCATACAACATGGATCCAGGTCCCTCCACTACTTGAGTGCTCCCGAGAATCTAACCCAACACTCCAGGTGTGGTCTCACTGGCTCAGAAAGGAGTGGAATGATTGCCTTTTGTTCTGAAATGTTTCTATTTCTGTTCTTGTTGCATAAGACTGCATTAATATTTTGGCAACTACATCACATAGTTGACCCATGCTGAGCTCAAAGTCAATTAAAACCCTTGTGTCTTTTTCCCATGTGTTATTGATAGATCCCCTCCCCCAGTTATTCATGTGTGGAGTTGTTGGCAGTTTTTATTTTTAAATTTACATCTGTGCCTGTTAAATTTCATCATGTTTTGTTCAGTCCATTATTGCAGCATTTGGATCTTTTTCTTGATTCCCTTTTAACTCTCCTTCCCACTCTGTCATGTGCAGGTTGATTTAGCCATATGTGTTCTCGTCTAAGTTGAGAAAAAACAACAACAATAACAACAAAAAACTGCCTGTTGCTTAGGGGTAGGCCAATGTCATGATTAAAGAGTGTGTTCTTGCAAGTTAAAACCCATCTGTTAGTTATCAGTTTGGGGGTCATGTCTTAGTAAATGTAACCTTGGACATGAGCATTCTGATATTGGACAACAGTGATCAGAAAGTTCTTTGGAATGTCAATAATAATGGAACCAAGTAGAGCTATGTCAGGGACATGATTTATCTATTTACTTAAGAGAGGGTCTTCCAGTGGTAATTTATAACAAGGGTCAGTTTAGCTTAACTAATATTCGAGCCCATATTTTCTATAACTTTTAATAGGAATGCTGATTAAATAGCTAGTTTGGGCTTCTGTAACAAGTACCATGGACTTAGTGGCTTACAAACAATAGAAATTTACTTCTCACAGTTCTAGAAGCTAGCAGTCTGAGATCAGGGTGCTAGAATGATCAAGTCCTGGTGAGAATCCTCTTTGGCTTGCAGACTGTTGACGCCTCATCGTATCATTATATGGCAGAAAGAGAGACAGCTAGCTCTCTGTCCTTTCTTAAAAGGGCATTTATCCCATTTGTGACAGCTCTACCCTCATGACCTCTCAGAGGTCCCACCTCCAAATACCATCACACTGAGGGGTAGATTTCAATATATGAACTTTGGGAGGACACAAACATTCAGTCCACAGCAGAGGCCTGATAAAACCCAGATCTATTACACCTGGTTCAGCATAGCTCTGATCTACAATCCAGTAATTCTAAAGGTGAATAGAAGGTGGTATGATAGTGACTTTACCTTACTTATTTTTTAATGGAATAATCCCTTAATCTCTCTAAACTTTAATTTTCTCATCTGCTAGGTGGGTCTAAAATTATCTACGTTACAGTGAAGATCAAAATTTCAAATAACAGCCACCTGGCCCATTATAGTCATTCAGGTAATGCTAGCTCTTACAAAAGAAAAATTGGCAAAAAAATAAAAATAAATAAAATTGAAATAGAGAAGTCAAAGATCATTATAATGTCAAACTTGAAAGACCAGAAGAATGAATGAAAAATTATACAGGGAATGTGTTTTCAAAAGCACCTTTCTGTATCCCAATTATCATCAGCCGTTGATGTATAAACAATAAGCTTCTCAAAATGATATTTACCTGGTCCTCATTGGCCTCCTTTTGGGCAACACTTCATTAGCCATAATTGTATGTTACCTGTGTCAACCAGGAAGAGGCTGTAAAGCAATGAAAACTATTTATTTGGGGTCTTCGGGATTATGATTCTGGAAGCACAGAGTTCACCTAAATTGAAAGCATGCTCTAATGCAGGATTCTGAAGGCAAAACCCACAGGCTTACATAACTTGTTTTGAAAGAATTATGATTAGTGCTGACAGAATTCAACTATCTAATACCCAATTGTCTATGTAGCTAACAGATATTACATCACCTCTGTTTCAGTCCAAGGTAGGATATGTCCCAAAAGGTAGTCAAGGCGCAACTGACAAAAGTCTAGAATTCGTGGCATTTGAAAAATTGAAATAGGAGACCCGGATTGGCTTTGCTTCCTCAATATCTTCCCGGATCCGTTTTTGAGTGACTCTCTTAGCAATGCTTACTTCCCTTTGAAATCTTCTTTCATACTTATATATATGTAAAAGAGGTAGCCATAGATTTCTTTAAGAATATTCTGAATTTGGGGCCCCTGGGTGGCGCCATCAGTTGGGGATCTCAATCTTGATTTCAGCTCAGATCATGATCTTGGGGTCATGAGACTGAGCCCCAAGTTGGGCTTCTGGCTGGGCATGGAGCTGGCTTGAGATTCTCTCCCTCCCTCCCCTCCTTAAAAAAAAGAGTATTTCGAATTTGAGCTCTCCATTCATCTTCACTAACATTCACCCCTTCAATTCAGATCAGTGAGGCCTGAATGCATTTAAAGAATCCCATGTTCTTTTCCTTTATTTTGTATGCTAGAGGCAGGGAGGGTGTTCATGTAGCCCCTAGTGGTCCCAGGGAGGAAAGGTCAAGGTGACAAGGTGAAAGGATCTTAGATGGTCCTCCAGTAATAATTTTTTATCAGCTCTTTTAGTATCCTAAGATCTCAGCGATCAAAGATGAGGTCTGTGTGGCCATTACCCCCTGCAGCCTTCCTAATGATTAATAATCTGATGCAGATTAATATTTTAAAAGCGTACCCAGGAATAATTTGTGAGATGAGATGGCATTCATTTCCTTCCTACCACACCCCTCTAGACATGCCATGTGGAGCTCTGTTGTGTGCATGAGGGAAAAAAGAAAGTGCACCCTGGTATAATGAGGTCGAGTTGGTGCCCAAGCTTTGGCATTTTTCCTGCCACAGTGATTTCATCAGGCACTTTTCTGCATTGGGCAGGAGCAAGACTACACCCTTACAACTCAGGCTCCGCCCTTTTTTTTATCATCACCCACGCTCTACTGGGTTTAAAACGAAATTAAGAAATACTACACCAATAGCTCTAGTATTGCATTTTAAGCACTTGGCACTCTTTATGCTGCTGCTGAAATCTTAATGCTAATGTGTTAGCAAAATCACATGCATTAGTGCAGATTTCCTGTCCCTTTAAAGTCTTGTGGTCCGTGCAGTCGCCTCGATGCCTGGCTGGCCGGCCTGGAGGAGGAAAGATCCCTAAGGATGCTGCTGTCTTCCCCAGAATCCTTCACACAGCCTGGAGTCAGGCTTTGCCAGGTGGCAGTTCCTGGCTGGTAAGCTCATTGAAGAGTGTGGATTGTAGGGCAACACAGATGGAAGGAAGGGCAGCATTCACTCAGAATTATGTCTGAAAGTGATGGGCTTGGTTTTATGGGGGAAAGCAGCATGGGACAGTTTGAACCCTTTTCTAGAAGGATCTGGCTGTTTCCTCTGCAGTGATTGGGAAATTAGTGCTATGACAAATGTGGTACAGCATGGGGACCAAGACGAGGCCGTTGCCCTGCCTTCTTTCAGCTGGTTCCTTGTGCGGTCCCTGTAAGCAACAACCACCGAGGAGAAAACCCATTAGCAGACTTCCCTTGGAGCACTGGGGGTAGCAGGGGCCGGTTATCCCAATTTCCCGTTTTCCCTATGCCAATGCTCAGTGAGGCAGCCAAATAGGGTTGCCCACTTCGCTGTACCCACTCATTTGACTTACTAGGAAGACGGTAATTATGTTGGGGAGGAATGCAGGGCAATGAGGGGGAGGTGAGAGAAGCCATTTGTCAGTGATGGGATGACAGCCCAGGCGCCTCCAAATCCGTGCTTAGAAGAGAAGGACGAGAGGAGAAGGAAGACAGACGAGAGGAAAAGGAAGGTAGACAACCTGAAATCACAAGCAAACATCTTGTGTACCTTTTTAGAAACTCGCTTACGGGGAATGGCCTCTATAATCAGGCCATCTACCCACATGTCCTTACGAAACAGCTACCCACACCACAGCCCAAAGGGGCCCCTTTTAATAAGGAAAGTGCATTGCTTATGGGTGTTTTTTGTAGACAGTTAGAGCTGCCTATTTCTTTTAACTAGCTTAGTGGTGTCTGTTTCTAAAGAGTTGAAGCTCAGTTTGTGCTGCATGTAGACAAGCAATATGAAGTCTTGCCCAGTAGCTGGGCCAGGTATGTAAAATGAGAGGCATCCTTTATGCATCCATTCACCAAGTATTTGTTGAGGACCTACTCTGGTACTGCTCCAGGTACTGGGGAAACAGCAGTGAATCAGATAGACACATCCTGACATTGAAATTCTTGACATTCCTATAGACCTTACATTTTGTGTGTGTGTGGGAGGGAAGGCAGAACATATATCAGCAGATAAATAATTTTAGGTAGTACAAAATGTGATCGTGACTCAGGATGGGGGAGTTTAGATTGTGTAATGAGTGAGTGGCTCTGTGAGTAAGGTAGGATTTTTGCTAAGATCTGGGGGCTAGAGGTGGGAATAGAATGACTGAGAGAAGGCCAAGAGGCATACAAGACCCTAAAGTAGAAATGAAGTGGTCATTTTGAGTGACGGTAACAAAACAAGAAGAGTTAGACGTAGTGCTAGCAGAAAATGTAGTCAGCGATGACATAGGAGGACGGCAGGGGATGCAATCACCAGCCATGATGAGTTGTTTAAATTCCATTCTAAGAAAATGGGAAAATACCTAAGAGTTTTCATCAAAAGATTGACATGATCAAATTCATAGTTTTGAAACATTTCTCTCATGCTGAATGGGGAATCGGTTAGACAGAAGCGAGAGAGAAAATCGGAAAACCTGGGGGCCATTCTGCCCAACAACAGATATAAAAAGGCTGGCACCCAGGGGTGTCTGGGTGGCTCAGTGGGTAAGTGTCTGACTCTTGGTTTAGCTCAGGTCCTGATATCAGGATCATGAGACTGAGCCTTCCATTGGGCTCCATCCTCAGTGTGGAGTCTGCTTAAGTTTCTCTCTCCTCCACCCCCGACTCTCTTTCTCAAAAAATCTTAAAAAAAAAAAAAAAAAAAAAAAAAAAAAAAAAAAAAAAGGAAGGGGCCAGCTCTCAAAGGAAACAAGTGGATTTTAAAGCAGGAAGTGTCAGATGCCTGGGTGGCTCAGTGGGTTAAAGCTTCTGCCTTCAGCTCAGGTCACGATCTCAGGGTCCTGGGATCGAGGCCTGAATCAGGCTTCCTGCTCAGCAGGGAGCCTGCCTCCTCCTCTCTCTCTGCCTGCCTCTCAGCCTACTTGTGATCTCTTTCTCTCTGTCAAGTAAATAAATAAAATCTTAAAAAAAAAAAAGCAGGAATTATCATGGCCACTAAGAAAAGAGGCACTGAAAATAGCAGCTGTTTTTTTTTTAAGGATTTTATTTATTTATTTGACAGAGAAAGACTACAAGTAGGCAGAGAGGCAGGCAGAGAGAGACAGGGAGAGGAGGAAGCAGGCTTCCTGCTGAGCAGAGAGCCCAATGCGGGCCTCGATCCCAGGACAGTGAGATCACGACCTGAGCCGAAAGCAGAGGCTTTAACCCACTGAGCCACCCAGGCGCCCAACAGCAGCTGTTTTGTGCACCTATGTCACATTGGCCATTGGCCAGACACTCTGACAATGCTATTTCACCTGTCACCTATCACAGGGCTGAGGACTCCCATTTTACAGATAGAAACTCAGAGGCTTAAAGTGACTTGCCCACTGTCCCACCTGAAACAGAATTTGAACCCAGGAGTCACATCTGAAGTTCAAGTTGTCCCCACTACATCACGCCACCTCTTAACTTAGGGAGACACTCATTGCGCAGCACCCGGATGGAGCTCCAGTGTTAGCGACTGCTCTGTCTCTCAAACCTAGAACAGTGCCTGACAAATAGCACACACTCAGAACAACGGCCGATGAAGTGAATGGCAATGAATGCTAAAGGCCTTGCTGGGTATTTAGTCAGACTGCCCCAACTCATGTGCCTGCAGTCAAGGTTGGTCCTGCAAACGAGGTTATGTCTGACATGGAGGTTAAGTAGTACCAGGTAGCCAAGAGGGGGGATGCAGAGACAGGAGAGTAGGGAGGCTTGGTGTGATTAGAGAAATGACTTTCCTTGGTTTGCATCAGAGAGTAAATCAGTGGCAAGTGGTCTCAAAACACTTATCTCCTAACTCGATATCCAGTGAGGCTGCATGGGTCCTGGGAAGGAATCAAAGGACCTAAGTATAAGTGGTGATTATCAGTAGGTCTCAGTGTCCTCATTGAAAAAGAGGAATGATATGTTTGTTGTCCATGCCTCTGTTGTGTAGCAAGGAGAAGATGAAATAATGAATTGTGAAAATGCCTAAAAACAAGAACTGGCCAAATAAAAATTCTGATGAATAATATCAGTTAACTATCAGTTTTATTAGTGATCCTCTCTGATCACATACTTTTAAATTTCAATATTAGTATGTTACTCATGCAGAAGTATTAGAAATTACTCAGATTCCTTAATCTGCTAAAAATATATGTATCACCGAGAAATATATCTGGGGAAGTTTCTTTGAAAAATCTGCTATTCATCAATCCACAGAAACTCAGGCATGCACTTATTCATTTAATCAATATTTTTTTGACCCTAAATATACAAGATAATTGATGTTTTGGCCAACTCCTGGGGACACAGAGAACAAGACTGAGGGTTCCAAGGGGAACATATCCACAGGACTCTTCCATATCTTGAAGTATAATGTGAAAGAGAAAAAAAATGTGTGGGTGGTGGCAAGATAGGATAGTCAAAAGTAGTCTGGAAATATGGAAAATTTTCATTTGCTGGTGGGGTTTTTTGTTTTGTTTTTGTTTTTGTTTTGTTTTGTTTTGCTTACAATGATTGCTGCCCAAACTCTAAGGGTCAGTACCTTATTTTGTGATTTCCAGATAGTTCTCAGAGTGTCAGAGAGAAAACAGTCAGGGGGCCCTGCTAAGAATGAATTATGGTACCTGGCTCAAAGTGACCTTGTTACTTTTTTATGTGTGTGATTGTCAAATCGATTTGTCTAAACGTTCTGCAGGAAAGGGATCAGATCTCTCTCATATGTTTATTCCTAACTATGGTTATGACAGTTAAATCTTTGTTGACGTGGCTTAAATGTCAATGAGGGATGCCTTCTTATATCTGAGACTCTAGGGAGGTTGGCTTGAAACCTTGTTCATGGATTTTGTAGAAATTCAAATCCTGTCCACGCTCTGATTTTTTTTTTTTTTAATTTCTGGAAGGCTGATATTCATCCTACTTGCTCTCTTACCTGTGACCTCTTCAATACATGATATTGCTTCAGGAAAGAAACACCATACCTTTGGTAACTTTCCCAAAAGAAGATCTAACATGTCATAAAAATACACAAGACTGAAGAAGACTGTAAAGTCTGGAGAGGAATAAGGGGTCGTGGAGGGACCATAGGTCCTGGTGACAAAGGGGGCCAAGCAAATGCACATGACAGTCTTCTCCTCTGAGAGTCCTCTCCATTCTGGCTGACACTCGGAGCTCCTCTCTTGACCCTTTGTTCTTAAAGTCCTTTATTCTACCATCCACGGCAATCCACGGATCCTTCCACCTCTTCCTCTTCATTTATACTCTTCCCCACCCTTGCCAGGGTGATAAATACACTTATTCTCTGTACCTTACTTAAAGAAGTTTTGTCTGATTCTCTGAGGCCCTTGCAGTGGTTTGTATACGAAGTGTTTAATCAGGTACTGTTCTAACCAAAGATGGTTTATTGTCCTAGTAGAAATCCAGACATTAGCTCTTAAAGTCTTTGTCGGACTTCAATCAAATTGAGCTCTTATAGGAGTTGCTCCAACCACTGTCTCTATCTGCATATCTTGAATTTCTGCCTCTGCGTATTCTAGCCAGAATGAATTCTTTGTAACCAGAGCTCACTGATACTTTTATATCTTTGCATGTTGTAGCTCCAAAGCCCGGGAAGGTCAACATCTTCTTTGCATGGTTAAATCCTACTTAATAATTAAATCAGCTCAAAAAGAGGCTCCTTCAAAAAGATGTCTCTCTCACTGGGTGATGCCCCTCTTCTTCCAAATCTGTGGGTACTCTGGTCATACCTCTGTTAACTTTGGCCACTGGCCTTAGCATTCATATTTCAACAGTCTGCTCACCAGCTTCTCACTCTGGTTTCTGATCACTTAGATAAAGTCACTTTCACCTCTGTACTCCCATCTCCCCACATTGCATGTGGTGCATAAAATACATAGAGTTAATGCCAAATGGATAAAAGCATAAACGAGCAAAGGAACGAACCAAGGAATGATGGGGTTAAGACTATCCCTATCACTGTCTCTGTTATAACAATGCCTCTATTTTGAAAAGAAGTAAAAACACCACAAATGCAACATTGTCTTGTTTTTCTTTTCTGTTTTTTAAATTGCCACAGCTTTGACAGCAACTGGATCATTTGGTTGCAAACACTATGATGTGTTTTGGCCCTTGAATCCTATACATTATGGCATATGAAAAAAAAAGTCATAATTTCAAGATGATAATTTGAATGCAAACAGATGGTATTTCAGTGGTGATGCACATAGATTCTTGCATCTTGCAGGTCATGTTCCCCACCATCCCCCTTGGGAAAATACCGTATTTGCCATATTTCTTTCCCCACCTCCTTATCCCCACCCCTCCAGCCATATGTTTCATAATGAGGGCACTTAAAATATCATAGAATTGGCCTATCCTCATGATATTTAAAATGTGAGATGTGACAATATCTTAACTTTAAACACATGGCTACACAAGAGAAGGGGGAAAAAGCAATGGAAGGAGTTCACACCATGTTATTTTGAGTGGAGGTCGGCAAAGAGGGAGGGGGCTTCATGTTAGGGATTTCAAAAAAGGGAAAAACGGGCTGTTCTGGCATAATGCATGAAAGATGGTGTTTGACGAACATGCAATTGATGTTTTTGCGAAACAGACCATCATTGGTTGGAAAATATACATTTTAATTTATAGAAGCAAAGATCTGAGCCACCTAGAGATTTTGACTGTCTGTTCTCTAGTCTGGAGAGAGGGAGAGAGAAAGGTCACCCATCTGGTTCCCTGGGTGTGATGATTCCACTTTCTTGGGATCATTTGCCTCCGAGTCTGCCACGGGTGGGAGCTTGGCTGGGTTTAGCTGAGTTGGCAGCAGGTGGAATATCAGATAGAAAGATGATAAATGATAAATGGGCCCATTTTTCATATTTGGATGGAGGGAAATGCTAATAGAGTTAGGAAAAGTCTGGCTCCCTTGTTCCAAGCTGGTAGGCTTTGATTATTTTGAGATTGACCATTCGGTCTCCAAAGGCCTTGGTTGGTATTTTCCTCTGCCAGAATGGGAAGAAGATCTGATCATGGCAGTGAGGGGCAAGGGGACCCACATGCCTCCGTTCCCTTTAGAGGTTTGGCATTTATAGATCCAGCTGGCTTTTGAATTCCCTCTTGTCCTTTGGATGAGCTTGGTAGATGTGAGAGGGGCCCTCTTTGCACACTGCCTGCTTCTGGGGAAAAAAAAATTATCTTACTGATATTTATCATACAGGGGTATGAGTACCCCCAGAAGGGCATAGTGATCTGCAGTGAGTAATCAAAGCCATTGAATTAGCATGGCTCATCTTCCAGTAGTAGAAATTTTACGCCAATAATAGAAAAGAACACATCGCTTTTATATCAGAGTAAACACAGATGTGAAACAGAAGACAAAAATTCACAATTCTAGAAATAAAGCATAAACATAAAAGTTAAAACGTAAAACATAAACTTTAGGGGCGCCTGGGTGGCTCAGTGGTTCAGTGTCTGCCTTCGGCTCAGTTTGTGATTCCAGGGTCCTGGGATGGAGCCTGGCATCAGGTTCCCTGCTCAGCGGGGAGTCTGTTTTTCCCTCTCTCTTTCTGCCCCTCCCCCAACTTGTGCACACACACTCTCTCTCGAATGAATAAATAAAATCTTTTAAAAAAACACACACATAAAACACAAACTTTAAAGAAGTGCCCAGGCTTCCTGCAAGCCTCTTTGTCTACACCTCCAGATCCGTGGGGATCTTTTCTCAGTCCCCTTTGCCATTAGGTCCACATGGGGTTGTGGTGGAAAGATGTATGAGAGACACTATCCTACAGTATCAGTAGCTGATTTAGCATCAGAAAAGCAAATCGTTCTTCTCTATCACATTGTTTCCCGTTTACATATCTGTAGGACAAATAGTTGGGCATGCTCCCTGTCTTCAAGGAACTAACTCTCATTTGGAATTGGAGCTTTGTAGTAGGAAGTGTGGAAACAGAGGACAATCTCTTGGACACTTTCCTTATTAACTAGTGGTTTGAAGAACCTCGCTGGTTACTGAGCTCAGAAGAATGAGTTCCTTTGGTGGCAAAGGACATATTCAGTGATGTCTGTTACCATTGGTCATATCACTACTTGCAAATGTGGAGCCTGTAAAAAATAGGTCTAGACACCTACTTTGTAACTCAGCAAACATTCTTCAGTTGAAAATTAATTGGGGAAGAATTATTTCAGAAGGCTGATCCCTGAGATATCAGGCTCAGGACCTCTCTGCAGAAATCCTGCTCCTGTTCTTCTTTCCTCTTCAAGGTCAGTTTTCTTCACTCCTCATTTCTGGTAATAGTAACCCAACCAACCCAATTATCCTTGAAACATCATCTTTAATTACCTTGTGTCTCCCATACATGTTTCCTCAGTTCTAGTCCCACAGTTCATCATCTGTTTTAGTTCATTAGATTCTAGGTTTGGCCCCTTCAAATTCTCTTTGCATCCATCTTCCATGCTGATGTCAGAATGATTTTTCTTAATTACCACTGAATTTCTTAATTATCAATCTGATCGTGATAATTTTCTGATCAGAAGTGGTGCCTCATTGCCTACCAAAGAAAATGTAGACTCTTTTGTTGTGCCACAAAGGACCCAATCCCTATAATGTGTCTCCCTCTCCTTACTCGCCCTCCCCTTATCCCTCTACTCAGAGCAGAGAGTGCCAATTTCCATTCTCCGAAATGGGAGCTCTATTTTGCCATGCACCTTTTTCATGAAGTCTTCTCGGAGTGTCCTCTTCAACTGGTTCTAATTAGTAGCATTCTGAAGGCCTTCAAAAAACTCTTTCCTGGTGATCCCAGCCCATAATGTCCTGGTCTCCTTTGCAGGTGTATGTTGCTATCAGAGTTACCCTCATATACTGTTGAGTTAGAAACATTTGATCAGCAATTTTATCTCCCCAACTAGATAAAAACTTTAGCAAGGCAGGGAGCTTGAGTTTGGAAAGACCCCAATGCTGAGGTGGAATACTTTGAATATAGTAGATGTTTAATAAGTATTTGTTCAGTGAGGCACTGGATTTCCTAAGTAAGACAATAGAACAAACTTTTTTTAGATTTTTATTAATATTCCATGCAATGTGGTATCACTTAGAGAATGAACTGTTTGCTTTTTAAATGCTGCCCAAAAGAGAGATTAATTGCTCTGTGTGAGATTAACCTGCGTAGCAGAGAGGTGAGTCTTCAGACACAGAGTGGGAGACTAGTTTAAACTCATAAATTAAAAATTCTGAAAAAGAAATGCTGCTTTCCAGAATAAGTATGCCTGCTTACAGCCAACTTTAAGCTCAGTTCATGTCCAAGATATCTGTCAGAAACAATGTTGTTTCCACCACGACTATTGCAGAGGTCGGTGCTGGCGTCTTTTTCCAGGTTGGAGGGAACTCTGATTTCCATGGGGCCATCAAATCGAGTTATCCTGGAGAATAACCTGGCAGGTCAGGAGGGCTTGGTTTTCCTGTACAGCGACTAGTGTTAGGGAAAGGCTCTTAAAAACAAGTACAGGTTGTCTCATTTCCAGTATTCGTATACAACAGAAGAGGTCTGGCCTGAGGTTGACTCACAGCTGTGATGATACAACTAAATAAAAATGAATAAAAGCTATAAGGCATGACCGTCGGTTGAAGGCATTTTTTTTAAGAAATTAATGAAAGTCCATATTTACTCATATTTATTTTTACCCAGTGTCCTATTTGTGTCTATCCAAAGTGCCACAAGAAATATTGGTATTTGTCCCTAAGCCCCTCTTGACTGTGACAGTTCCTCAGACATTCCTTTGTTTCTGATGACCTTGAAAATTTTGAGGATTCATGGTTAGATATTTTGTAGGATATCTGTCTTTTGGGATGCATCTGATGTTTTGTTAGACTGGGGTCATGTGTTTGGGGAAAGAGAGACCACGTACATATATGTCAAGGCTATTCGGGACATTTCTCCACCATTAAGTTACTCTATTTTACCACTTTCTGTACTGTATCATTCGAAGGAAATCACTGTGCACACTCCACTCTTAGAGAATGAAGGAGGAGTTATATTCCATCTCCTAGAAGGTGGAATAGCCACATGAATTATTTGAAATTCTTCTGCATGGGATATTTATATGTTCTCCACCATTTATTTAATCATGTATCTATTTATCCAATCATTTATTTGTATCAGTACAGACTTGTATATATTTATTTTGTATTTTGGGTTATCATCCAAAATTACTTTATTTTGTTGCTATTTTCTTGCTCAAATCCTCCCAGCTTCATACATCCGGAGCTCCTACAATTGCCTCCTATATACCTTTGACATCTTCCCATCATTTTGTGTGTTTATGTGTGTGTGTGTATTTTTTTTTAGCAAATGATTACTTTCTTGTACGACAAGATTCTCCAGACTCTTCTTGACTATTTCTAGTCCCAATCTTTTTTTCTTTTTTCTTTTTTAAAAGATTTTATTTATTCGAGAGGGAGAGAGAGAAGGAGAGAGGGAGAGAGAAAGCATGAGCTGGGGGAGAGGGGCAGAGGGACAAGCAGACTCCCTGCCTAGCAAGGATCCTGATGTGGGGCTTGTTCCCAGGATCCTGGGATCATGACCTGAGACAAAGGCAGATGCCTCACTGAGCCACCCAGGGACCCCTCCAGTCTCAATCTTAAAATCAGACATTTTCCAAAGGGCTCCAGTTCCTTTAATTGGAGAATGGCATTGAAAACCAAGATCAGGGGGCTAGGCGCATTTTGCTCTGAGGCTGACATGGCTGCTAGGCTTTCTGGCTATTAAAGCAAAGAAATGGGGCGCCTGGGTGGCTCAGTAGGTTAAAAGCCTCTGCTTTCAGCTCAGGTCATGATCTCAGCGTCCTGGGATCGAGGCCCGCATCAGGCTCTCTGCTCAGCAGGGAGCCTGCTTCCTCCTCTCCCTGTCTCTCTGCCTGCCTCTCTGCCTACTTGTAATCTCTCTCTGTGTGTCAAATAAATAAAATAAAATCTTTAAAAAATAATAATAAAGCAAAGAAATGCAGGGCTGTGTACTCACCTGTACACAGACATTTACATATACCTGTAATATTTCACCATGTGACCATCTCTATCTATAAGCTAGATATGAGTTCATATAGATGTCTCCAACTGTAATATCTTCAGTGAGGGACCAGATTTCCCATGACATGGGTCCTTCCAGTCTCCTCTCCTTGTTTAGCTATAACCTACCAATCTAATAGTGAGAAACATGCTTCCTACCATCTGCCATCTGTTTTTTTAAATTGATTAATGCCAGTTTATATCTCTAATGCTTTTAGAATTCTTAACCATATTTCCACAAGAAATAGTTTTATCAATTAGAGTGAATTGCTATGGAGTGATCCTATTGTTTTTAGTCCTACAGTTTCCACTCATTCCCAGAGTTTCTTAGGTCAACACCTTTTCCTGAACTGTTCAGGGAGGTTATTTAACACATGTCTTCATATTATGTTGTCACTACGTGCTTTCCATGCCTAGATCCCCCAACCTCCTAAATGCCCTTTTATTTTTGCATGCATTAATATTCACTCTTTATGCTGCATCCCTTGCAACTATTGATCTATTTACCATCATTGTGGTTTTAAGCTTTTACACATGCCATATCATTGCAATCATACAATATGTAACCTTTTCAGACTGGCTTCCTTCACTTAGTAACATGCATTTAAAGTTCAACCTAGTTTTTGTTTGTCTGTTTGTTTCTGGCTGGGTAGCTCCTGCCTTCATATTATAGAATAGTATTACATTCTACGACTTACCACAATTTAGCTATCTATTCACCTATTGAAGAACATTCTTTAAAGAGATCTATTTATTTATTTGAGACAGAGAGAGAGCGGGGGAGTGCATGAGTGGGGGGAGAGGCAGAGAGAGTGGGAGAGAGAATCCCCAGGCAGACTCTCCATTGAGCATGGAGCCCGATGAGGGGCTTCATCCCAGGACCCTGAGATCATGAGCTGAGCTGAGAAATTGAGAGTTGGCTGATCAACCAGTTGAGCCACACAGGTGCCCCTGCAGGACATTTTGTGGCTTCCAGCTTTTGGTCATTATGAATAAAACTTCCATAAACATTTGCGTGCAGGTGTTGTATAAATTTAAGTTTACAAATCAAATGAACAAATACCCAGGTTCATAATTGCTGGATTGTATGGTAATACCATGTCTTAGCTTTTTGAGAAACTGCCAGAATGTCTTCCAAAGTGACAGTTTATTTTGCATTCCAACAACAATGATTTAAGAGTTCCTGATGCTCTGTACCCTCGCCAGTAGTTGGTATTCTAATTGTTTGAGTTATAGCCATCCTACTAGGTAGGAAGTGGCATCTTATTGTTTTTGCGTTTCCTCAATGACAAACGATGTCGAGCAGTTTTTCATATGTTTATTTGCCATCTGTATATTCTCTCCTTTTTTTTTTTCTTTGCCATCTGTATATTTTCTTTGCTGAGGTATCCAGTCAGATCTTTTGTTCATTTTTTTAATTGAAATGTTTGTTTTCTTATTACTGAGTTTTAGAAGGGTTTTTTTTTTGTTGTTGTTTGTTTTTTTTTGGTATGTGTTGGATGTAAGTTTTTTATCAGATATGTCTTCTGCAAGTATTTCCTCCCAGCCTGTGTCTGTCTTTTCCCACCAGTTTTATTGAGATGTAATTGACATACACCACTGTGTAAGTTTAAAATGTACAGCATAAGGGTTTGACTTACATATATTGTGAAATTATTGGTGTAGTAGGTTTAGTTAGCATCCATCATCTCAAATAGATACAAAAAAGAAAAAAGGCAAAAAACAAAACAAAAAAATTCTTTGTGATGAGAGTACTTAGCATTTACTCTTAACAATTTTTGCAAATACCATATAGCGGTGTTAGCTGTAGTTACCATGTTGTACATTACCTGCCCCGTATCTACTTATCTTATAATTAGAAGTTGTACCTTTGACCCCCTTCCTTCAATTTCCCCTCTCCCCAACCCCCTCTAGAAACCACCAATCTGATCTTGGTCTATGAGCTATATTTTTATGTGTGGTTCTTTATTTTTTTTATTTTTTGGTTTTTGTTTTGTTTGTTCTAGATTTTTATATATAAGTGAGATCATCCCATATTTGTCTTTCTCTGTCTGATTTATTTCACTTGGCCTAATGCCCTCAAGATCCATAAAACATTTTTGTCACAAATGGCAGGATTGTATTCTATTTGATGACTGAATAATAATTTATTGTAAATATATCCCACAACTTCTTTCTCCATTCCTTTGTCCATGGGCACCTAGATTGTTTCCATGTCTTGGAGATTGTAAAAAAATCTGCTATGAACGTGAGAATGCAGGTATCGTTTCCACTTAGTGTTTTTGTTTACTTTGGATATATTCCCAGAAGTGAGATTGCTGGATCATGGGGCATTTCTATTTTTAATTGGTTGAGGATCTTCCATACTGTTTTCCATAGTGGCTACACCAATTCACAATCACACTGACAGTGCACACAGTTTCTTCTTACCCACATCCTCACCAGCATTTGTTACCTCTTGTCTTTTCATAGAGGTGTGCCTGTCTTGTCTTTTCCTTAACAGTGTCTTTCTCAGGGTAGGTTATAATATTAATAAGGTCCACCTTTTTAATCTATTTGTGAGTCATACTATTTGTCTTGTATTTGAAAACTTATCATGAAACTCAACAGCATGTAGATTTTCTCCTATATTTCCTTTTTACAAAATTTTTACAAAAAATTTCTACTTTTGCATTTTACATTTTAGTCAAATATCCATTCTGAATTAATTTTGTATAAGTTGTAAGGTTTATATCTAGGTTCTGGTTTCCTTGTTTTGTTTTGTTTACGTATGAACATCCAATTGTCCTAGCACCTGTTTTTGAAAAGATTTTGCATACCTGGAATAAATCCCACTTCATCATGGTGCACAGTTCTTTCAGTCGTTGTGGGATTTGATTTGCTAATATTTTTTTAGGATATTTGTATCTATGTTTATGAAAGATGTATCTGTAGGTTCTTTTTTTTTTTTCCTCCTAATATCTTTGTCTGGTTTTGGTAGTAGGGCAATGCTGCCTTAATAGAATGAGTTAGGAAATCTTTCTCTGATTTTATTTGCTGGAAGAGATTGTAAAGGATTGGTATTATTTCTCCCCTAAATGTTGGCATAACGTCCATTGGACCAGTATTTATAATATGTTTTTCTCTTATGATATTGGCAATTTGCATCTCCTTTCTTTCTTCATTGTTTAAACCAAACTGAGGTTTATCAGGTTTTTTTTTTCATCAAAAACAACTATAGTTTCTTTGATTTTCTCTATTGTTTTCCTGTTTCCATTTTCATTCATAACTGCTATAATTTTTCTTCTTCTTTTTTTCTGCTTCTTTTAGGATTAAATTTTTCTTCTCTTTATAGTTTCCTAAAGTGATAGATTAGATTTTGTTACTGATTTTGTATCTTCCTTTTTTTCTAATATATGCATTAAATGTTACAAATTTCTCTGTCAGCACTACATTTGATGCATCCCACAAATTTTGGTAAGTTGAATTTTCATTTTAATACATAAAATTCAGGGCGCCTGGGTGGCTCAGTGGGTTAAGGCCTCTGCTTTCGGCTCAGGTCATGATCTCAGGGTCCTGGGATCGAGGCCCGCATCGGGCTCCTTGCTCGGCAGGGAGCCT
>LNAC01000891.1:453382-499402 GCA_002007465.1 Ailurus styani
AATATATGCCTATATATTGGGAACATGAACACACTAAGAAAACAGAGCTTGGGACNTAAAATTCATAAAATACATTTTAATTTTTTATTGTGTTATGTTAGTCACCGCACAATGCTCATTAGTTTTTGGTGCAGTATTCCAAGATTCATTGTTTACATATAACACCCAGTGCTCCATGTAATATGCACCCTCCTTAATACCCACCACCAGGCTCAACCATCCCCCAACACCCTCCCCTCTAAAACCATCAGTTTGTTTCTCAGAGTCCACAGTCTCTCATGGTTTGTCTCCCCCTCTGTTTTTTCTCCCTTCACTTTTCTATTCCTTCTCCTAATGTCCTCCATGTTATTCCTTATGCTCCACAAGTAAGTGAAACCATATGATAATTGACTTTCTCTGCTTTGACTTATTTCACTCAGCATAATCTCCTCCAGCCCCATCCATGTTGATGCAAAATTTTTTGAACTTTTTTGGTCCATTCATTATTTAGAACTGTTGTTTAATTTTTAAATATTTGATAATTTTCTGACTTGCTTTCTGTTACTAATTTGTAGTTTAATTCCATTGTGATCTAAGAACATATTTTGCATGATTTCTATTCTTTTACATTTGTTATGTTGTGCCTTATGGCCCAGAATGTGATCTATTTTTATGAATGTCCCAGGTGAGGTTAAGAAGAATGTATCTTGTGATTTTGTTGGATGAACTGTTCTATAAATGTCTATAAGAGAAGTTAATCAATAGCACTATTCAGATCATCTATAGCTTTGCTGATTTTCTTCCTGGTTAATATATCAATTGCTGGCATTACTGTGTTGAATCTGTAACTATAAAAGTCACTTTATCTATTTGTTAGTTTTATCAGTATTTGCCTCATGTATTTAGAAGCTCCGTTGTTAGGTGCATATATTTTCAACATTATTATGCCTTATTAGAGAACTGACTCCTTTTTCATTACAAGAGTGTCTTCTATTTATTCCTAGTAATCTTCCTTGCTCTAGAGTTAGCTTTGTCTGAAATTAATATAGCTACTTTAACTTTATTTTTTTTAAGTTTTTATTTATTTATTTGACAGAGAGAGAGACAGCAAGAGCAGGAACACAAACAGGGGAGTGGGAGAGGGAGAAGCTGGCACCCTGCCCAGGACCCTGGGATCATGACCTGAGGTGAAGGCAGATGCTTAACGACTGAGCCACCCAGGCACCCCTGAACTTTCTTTTGATTGGTTTTAGCATGATATATCTTTTCCCATTCTTTTACTTTTAACTTATATAACTCTTTGTTTTTAATGTGGGTTCCTGGTAGTCAACATAGAGTTGTGTTTCAATTTTTCGTCATTCTGACAAGCGTTGACCTTTAGGTTGGTGTATTTATACTATTCACACTTAAGGTGATTATTGATATACTTTTTTTTTCTTTACTTTTTTTCCATTTGTTGCCTTTGTGCTTTGTTTCTTTTTCTCTCTCTATTTGTGATTTTTCTAGTTTTATATAAGCATTTTATGCGATTCCAGTGCCTCTTCTTACTTAACATATCAATTGTCTTAACATTTAAAAAATGTAGTAGTTGCTCCAGAGTTAGCAGTATACATTTACAACTAATACAAATCTACTTCAGATGACACTATATTGCTTCAGGTGTAGTGCAGATACTTCATAACATGTATTCTCAAATCGTCTCTCTATTCCTTGCAATATCACTGTCATTCACTTCCATTATACATAAATTATATACTACAATCACCCAATATAATACTACCATTATTACTTTAACACTAATCTTTTAGATAAATTACAAATGATAAAACTATTTTTTTCTTACATGGATTCCTTCTATTATGTTCTTCCTTTCTTCATGGAGATTCAAAATTCTCACCTATGTCATTGTTTTTCTGAATAAAAACTGTCTTTTAACACTTCTTGCAGAGAAGTTCTGCTCATGAAGAATTTGATCAATTTTTCTTTGTCTGAGTAAGCCTTCATTTCTTCTTCCTTTTTCAATACTAATTTTACTGCATATAACTTTAGGTTGTATTTTTTTCAATACTTCAAAATTTCACTCCACTCTCTTTTTGCTTGCATGGTTTCCGATGAGAAGTCTGTCATAATTCTCATTCTTGTTTATCTGAAAGTGAGGTTCTTTTCTCTCTCTCTCAAAATTTTACCAATGTTTTTGGTTTATGAAGTTTCAATATCTTAAGAAGAGGTGTGCATGTATTTTTCCTATTTAGTATTCTCTGAACATCTTGGATCTTTGTTTTGGTGTATTTTATTAATTCTGGAAATCTTCAGCCATTATTACTTCAAAACTCCATTCTCTCTGTTTGCCTTCTTACATTCCAGTTATACATGTTACATCTATAGAACGTTTTGCAGAGTTCTTGAAATGTCTGTTCTTGTCTTCATTCATTTTCTTTGACTTTCAGTTTGAGGAGTTTCTTTTCACTAATATTAAGCTCTGATTCTTTTCTTAGTCATTTCTAGCCTATTGATGAGCCCATCAAAGGTATTCTTCATTCCTGACTGTGTTTTTGATTTATAGGATTTCCTCTTGATTCTTTTTTTAGTATTTCTGTTTTTCTCCTTATGTTACCTGTTTGTTCTTCCATAATGCCTACTTTTATTTTCCATTAGAATCTTTAAAAATTTAATCATTTTCATTTAAAATTCCTTGGCTGATAATTTCAACATTGTATTATATCTGAGTTTGATTCTGATGATTTGTCTCCCCAGACTATGTTCCTTTAGGTGTGGCTTGTAATTTTTTGGTTAAAAGCTAGTCATGTGGTATAAGATAATAAGAAACAAAATAAATAAGTCTTTAGTGTGAAGATTTTTGTTAACCTGGTTATAAGAAGGGCTGTGTTTAATATTTGTTATAGATACAGGTACCAAAGACTTCTAGTTCCTATAGAATCTGTGTTTTGCATTTGTTTCAGCTATAATCCACTACGTTTATAAAGTAGCCCTGTGTGGTAGTGGTCAGTGTGGGTGGGTAGAGAGCATTGTGTAGTCTTCCTGTTAAGTCTCAGTCTTTTGGTGGGCTTATGTCACAGGGCTGCATTTTCCACAATTTTCTCTTCAGTGCCATAGCTTTTTTTGTTTGTTTGTTTTCCCCTAGATCTCAGATTGCTTCGTTAGATGCAATATTCTCAATCCATTTCCTTGAAACTCTGACTCCTATTGCATATTTTTCCTCTTTGGTGAGATAGTAACCCTGAAGAGGATAGGAATAGAAGGAATTATCTTCCTGGCATAAGTCTTTGGTCAAGACTTCCCCTGGGGAGTGGGATTTTGTTATTAAAAGTCTTTGAGTATATTTCACAATATTTACTCTTCCCCTTTCCCTGCCAAAACAAGGAAAGGATCTTTCTCAAAACTCCACACAAGAACTGGGTTGGGTACCTGGGGATAAAGCCCATAAATATATGGGACCCCTCCCTTCAAGACAATGGTCTTCAGGAGTTTCTCACTCTCATGCTTATCCATATTCACCCTCCTGCAGTTCATCAAATTTGCTACTTAAGTGCCTCTATCAGGGGTCCCCAAGACCACCCCAAGTTCAATAATTTAGTAGAAGTACTCACAAGACCCAGCATATCATCATACAGCTATGAATTATTATAGTCAAGTGATACAAAGCAAAATTATCAAAAGGAAAAGATGTATGCATGAAGTCTGGAAGAAACCAGCACAGGCTTCATGGAGTACTCTCCCAAAGGAGGTACAGAGGATGCTTTCAATTCCTATGAGATGAGTGTCACAATGCATATTAAATATTGCCTCTAAGGGAAGCTCATGAGAAACTCTGTGCCAAAGGTTTTATTGGGGTCACCTTCTGCCCTGCACATATCAGAGTTTCAGTCTCCCAGAAGGAAAACAGGTGTCAGTGTAAACCAACTGGCTTGTAACAACAGTCTAAGCACCAAGGGCACTACTGTCAGTCCCAGGAATGGTGAAAAACCTTCTAAAATGAAAGTTCCCAGACACCAGCCAAGGACCAAGCCTGCAGGCAGGTCTCTCTAAGGCTGGCAATCTCAGGCCAGCCACATTAACTGTTCTGCACATTGTTCCTACCAGTTTGTGATTCCAATGGCTTCTGCTGCAAGGGACCAGATTTCAGTGGCTTAGTATCTCTGGATTTGGCTGTCTCCCAAGATTTCAGGCTAATAGTTTATCCTATAAGCTCCATTCTCAGAGAGGTCTAAGAAAAGTCATTGCTCTTCCATATTTCCAGCTTTTTCTTGTTGCAAGTATGGGAATGATGGGTTCCAAGCTCTTTAGATGTCAGAGCTGAAACTAGAAGTCCCAGGGAGCGATTTTCATATCATAAATTCTCCTTGAGAAATGGTTTTACAATAAATCTGTGTTGTAGTTAACAACAGATAGGTCTTTCTCTTCTCCCTGGGAGGGGGGGGAAAACTAAACAAAAAAGAAAACTATAGAACAGAATGTCCCAAGGGTGTGTGTGTGTGTGTGTGTGTGTGTGTGTGTGTGTGTGTGTCTGTGTGGTCAAATAGCAATATCTATCAATTCTTAAATAATTCTCACTGTCTACATACTAAAACTCTCTGGGGGTATTTCTGTAGGATGCTTATTTCAATCCCATTCAAAACCAACTAAATAAAAATTGGGGGAGTGGGGCTCGGTCATTATTGTTTTTTTAATCTTCTCACATTTAAAAAAAAAGGTAAAATCAGCTTAAAAGCAATAGTTGGTAGAAAAGAATCAGGGAAGCCAAATCTTAATAAGGAAGGGAGAAAACCTTCCTATGAATGAAATCACTGGTCTAACACTGATCCGTCTCTCCCAGCTCAGTTTAGGCTGGGAACTAGCAAGGCCTGTCAGTTCAGCAGAGGCTGGACAGGGTATGCTGGCAACATCTTTCCCACAAATCACCTTGCTTGGTACAGAAGGACAAATGTCAAGCATGGGTCACAAATCATAGTGATGAAGTTCATTTAAGAAGAAAAGTAAGATCATCTGAGATCTTTAACCAGGAGAGCCAGGGGAAAGATAGTACCTGAGATGTATGTAGCAACAACCAGCAGATAAAGAACAGGGAAACAAATCGCAGCAATCTTGAGAAGGTCTGAATCAACTCCTTAGAGAGGAACTTAAATATATAGCAGACTTCTATAACTAATGTATGCGGTGTACACAAATTATGTACATGTATGTAGATAAGTACAGTATATCGCCCAACCTTATTTTCAGGAGATAATCTTAAAGAAACAACATTTCGTACACATATGCAGGAATGCTCATTATAATTGTAGTCTTTTGCACTATCATGCCAAATTCCCATCTCTCCCTGCTTCCATGTTTGTTTCCTGTTCTCTTGCAGTTTCTCTTAATACAGGTGGAGTGTACTTTGAGCTTGCATATGTGATTTGCTTTGAACAATGTCTGTAAACAGACAACATCAACAAGGGTTTGGGATGGGCTTGCAAAGTGGAGCTTGCCTCTGCTATTGCTATGGAAATTGCATGCCCCACTGGCTGAAGGTTCCAGAAAGATGGGCCTCATGTGGGTAAGATCCTGAATTGCAGAGCTGCCATGGCCAGCCAGCAGATGTGTGAATATAAAGATTATTATTTTAAACCACTGAGTTTTGTAGTGGTTTGTTACCCATCATTATTTTAACAATACCTGACTGATATAACAGTGTAATCCACACTATAAAAAAATTCAGAAACAAATTGACTATTCAACAATAGGATTGTTTAAGTATGGTATATTCACACAATAGATATGCTTTTACTAAAACCGTGTTATTGAAGACTATTCATTGGCACGGAAAATGCTCAGAATATGCTCGCTAAGTGAATATACAGCTATAAAATACTGTGCATGATATGCTTTTGGGGGTAAATTTCCATCTGTATGTTTGTATACATTTATATATAAGTTTAAATCTTTTACAAGAAAGATTAAAAAGGTTAAGACCAAAATATTGAAAGTAGTTATTTCAGAATGTTGGAATAATTGTTTTTTTTCCTACCTTTGTACTTTTCTGTTTTCTGAATTTTAGAATTGTAAATAAAGGAGTAGGGGAGACTTAAAATAACTCAATATTCCACACAGAAAGCTGGAGATTTCTCCCTCAGTTGGTTCCTCTGCATGTTAATACTGATTAGAAACATCTGAGAGAATGTCTGCACGTCTCAGTATTTGTAAAATTCTAAATGAATGAACATTTGAACAAGAATGAACAGTTTATTGGTGTCAATAAGTGTTTTCATCAGCATGGTGTGTCACTCGTAATTTGTGTCAACTCTTCTTTCTTAATTCAGGGTGGAACTTTGAGCAAAACAGAATTGTTGACACAATAGGCACTTAGTGTCTATTGGTGAGTGTGTGAAAGCGTGTCTGAATGGCTGAGTCAACGCTGGAATGAATATCAGATGGGTCAGAGATTATTAAGCACAACAATGGTTCTCATTCAATCCCACTTGTCTGCAAAGGGACCAGGTGGGAGTCTAGCCCAGCTGCAAGTGCAGTTGAATCCACATTCCAAAATGTAAGGGGTGGTTCCACCTAATGGACCACATGAGTGTCACCATGATATTGCTCCTGTTCATAAGCAACTAGTCCATCTTAGAAATGTGTTAAGCCCTGTGTTGTGACAATGCATTAACATGGGTACATGACCTGAATAATGCATTGTCACCATCCTCGAAATCTTTGTGCCACCAAATAATGTGTCTTCAGAATAGTGGCTGCATTCTTTAAAAAGATGTATGAGCATAAACAGATTTGGGGAAACGATTTGGAACTGTGTGGATATTATATGGCATATAAAATAAACCAAATAACCCAAAAACTGACAACAAAATCTCCCCATCTCTCCCAGCCAGGGGGCGGCGGGGGTGGATCTCTGTATTCTTACCAGGAGTGGTGTGAGTTTGAGCTGCACTGTTAGTCTGACTCAGGACTTCAAGACAATCCCGATCTTAATGAACTTCTGCTCGTAAGGACAATGATAGCTACTGCTGAAAAAAGAAACTGTGTAGTTACAGTAGGGATCAGTAGTAAATAAAGCAGTGAGATGATTCTGTACCCATTTATTTTCCAAACCTAGCTCAGCCCCTCCTTGCTGTGTGATTTGGGAAAGCTGCAGGCTTTATGAGGTTACCTGGGTGCCATGCTGTGGCCAGTACTGGATGAGGTGAAGTGGGAAGAGCTTAGTTGTGAGGACCCCAGTGAGTGAACGCACTCATCACTCTTGGCTTCTATGAAGTCAGTTAATTTATGGGAACTCTTCTCCAAGAAAGTGAATTAACAGTACCTAGTTACTGTGAAGATAAACAAGGTTAGTTACATAAAGTGTCTGGCGTGGATGCCTGTTATGTGTCAAACACTCTATAAATATGAGTGTCCTCTAGGCTTTGTTTTCCTTTAATCTCTTATCTTTTCCTGTCTCCAGTCTCTGTCTTCCCAGTCTCTCCTTATTTCTTCCACATCATGTGCTAGGAGTGATGGACTTAGAGCAAATGTCTGGGAAGGGAGGCTCACCTGCCAGGGGACAGGGAGCCAGGGGCAGCCCAGCAGGGGGAGGGGAACATGAAGAATGGGCTCAATAGTTGCTGAGGTGCTTCAGTGAACACATTTAGCTTACATATAATTTCATTTTATTACCAGCCTCAGAAATTTCCCATCCTTGCAGCCACAGCCTCTGAGGCAATTTATAGGATGCCTGGATTGGTCTAAATGGCAAGGTTTTAGGAGACTTTAGAGCCTCAGGATACCAATCCATGGGTCCTCTTATTTTAGAAAGGCAAAATTTTGGAAAGATTTATACAAGTCTTACCCAATATTAGAGTATCTTCTCCAGCTTTTTTTTCTTCCCAGTTTGACTTTCCTATTATCTAAATGATTCAACAATTGCACAATTAATTAAGGAGGCCACACAAGAAACTTCTCTTGGTTTCTTTTCTGCATCTTATCTTCTTTAATATTCCAACACCAATAGCATCACCAGCTACTGAATTGAGGAGTCCTTGGTGTCAGTGCTGTGTGTTTTCTGTGTTTAAACATGTTCCCCAGGACTCGTGGTATGCATTCAACATCTCAAACGACATAGATTTTTCCAGAAATGTGGCATAAGATCGTGTGGACAAGGAATGTGGAAGAATACACACACACACACACACACACACACACGTGTGCACACACACACACGAACAGAGACAAGCACTCTAAAGGAAAGGTGGTAGTTTCTACAGATTCCTGCTTATAGTCCACAGAAACAGGGAGGAAAAAAACAGACTATAAAACCTCTTCTTAGCATTTCACTCCAATTCCATTAGACCTGTTATATCAGCGAAGTATTTCTCCAGACACAATTATGAAGGAGATCCAGGTATCCCTCTTCGGATATGACGGCTGAGGCTTCAAGAAGTTGACTGTCTTTCCCACCAAAATTCATTAAAGACTCAGCAGACCTAGATTTTATTTGGATAAGGGCGGACATCAGCCTTCTACCACATGCGCTTGCACGTGCGCACGTGCGCGCACACACACACACACATACACATGCACAACTACAAACAAATTCACTTAGGTGAAACTATAATTTCTGATGAAACTGTACCTCCATGTCACTGATTCTATTAAGTCAGTCTTCAAATCAATCCATTTTGTTAAGAAACAAGCCATGAAATTGACTGAACCTTTCACTTTTCCACTGGTCTGATGACTGTATACATAAGCACACATACCTATAAACACAACCCTGTGTGGTCTCATGTATCACTAACAGGAAACATGAAGAGAGGCAGGCAAGAAAATTAAAAAGGAAATTGAAGACAACCCTGAGAAATGAGGAAGGGAAGGGAGCAGAGAAGAAGGACCATCAACAGAGGACGCAGCATGGCGGGCATCCAGAATTGAGGGAGACCAAGAGGAGGACATGACAGTAGGTCACAGGAAGGCTCACATTGTTGGAGTTCTTCTTAGAGGACCAAGGACTGTTTTAAGATCATTACATGTATTTAACTCTCCCCCAGACAGGTGAAGTAGGTGCTGTTATTATTATCCCATTTATAAAAATGAGAAAACAGAGGTCCAAAGGGGTTCAGAAACTTCCCTGAGGTCATAAGATTGAAGGAGATGAAAGGAAGCTGTGATCCCAGGCAGCACAGTGTGTGGGGCCCAACCCCCACCTATCCAGTGTCTGGGAAGGAACCCAAGCTCGAAGTGGGACAACAATGTGGGGCTGTGAACGAGAGTAATGTTTAATATACAGCTCCTGGAAGGTGTCCTGAGGACTCAGGTAATATATAGCGGAGGGCGGTACATGGGAAAGGAGCCCACCATAAAATAAAGAAGGGAATTTGGCAAATCAGGAGAGAAGAAAGAAAAAGAAATTAATAATACAAAGAACAAAAGTCTTGAGTTTCACTGAAAAACAGCTAATTAGTCTCACACGGGCAGAACCGATCTTCCACATGCCTGTCCTCAGGCATGTCCACCAACTCCACAGGCAAACTCCACACAAAGGTGTGATGGGTCCATGCTGGAGGCTGATAATCCTTGTGAAGAACCAAGCACAATATCCAGCAAAGGGTCGACCCACCATAAATAGTAGCCCGTTACTCAGTGTGATCACTACCTAGTATGTACAAAGTTTCTGTGAGGAGTCAGGTAGTGGTGACAGGGACACAGGGAAGAATGCCTCAGGCTTTGGCGTCAGGTAGTTCAGAGTTCATATCCCAAGCCCGCTGCTTATTATTCATTGAAACTTTGGCAAGTTTCCTTACCTTGTTTGTTACATTTCCCTTTTCTCAAAAATGTGTTTAATAGATGTTGACACAGTACCTGCAACATCATGATGGCTCAAAAACTCTTTAGTGGTTGAAGATGTCATGTCATCATTACCCAAGTAGTAAGGCAGAACCCTTGCCGGGGTTGGGACTCACGCTGTCATCGGGATGACAGACACATAAACCATTGCATGGAGTGTGATGGACGCCCAGGTGAAGACAGGTGTGAGCTCTAGAGGCAAGATGCTTTCCTCCCATCTTCATGTTAGAGGCTCTGCCTCCTCATTTTCAGGAAGCTGCCCTTGGGGGTATCAGTAATGTTGAGGTGACAGTTCAGTCACCTCAGCGAAGCCCAGGGGAAGAGAGAAAGATTCCAGTGCAGAGTTCAAACTTGACTCTTAAAAATACCCAAGAAAATGGCAAGGTTGTATTGTATGTTTAAATATAAATTTCATCTGAAGCCTGGGAAATATTTCTGAAGTTCTAAATTCAGGCCGTGTACCTGAAAACAAACCTTTGTCAAACCGAGAACTCCCTGACAAAGCAGTTCCTCACATTATTTGGCATTCATTTGTCACACAGTAATTATCCTATTAATCCAAGTTAAATCCTTATCTTAGATTCTTCATCCAAAGTGTGCATATAACAATTACCGGATAGCTAAAAGGAAGGTGATTTCAGAAACATGCCTTATCATGAGAGCAGACATTGTGCTTTTTGGCAGCCAGGAAGAAATACAATTTCACCATATATAGGAACTAAGATGCATGAGTGTATCTAAGAGATGTGATAAATTATAGGTTTTCAAAGATCTTCTAAGTTCTTGTAGTGATCTTTAAGGAGATTCTAAAAAGGCAAGCTGACTTAGTTACTGGGTGGCTCAGATGCTTCTGCATCTCATTCCAGAGACTTCTATTTAATTAACTAAAGACACCTTTAAAAGACCTTCACTTAATACAGGATCCCGCAACTTAGATCCAAAGGGCAACAGCAGTGAGATTCTTGTTCAGGGCTTTCCAAATGCCACTGAAGAGCCCTGTGTGGCTGCTTGGTAAAAATGAGCTGGAGGACCTCGTAAGACACATATATTGGAATATATTGGGATATTGGGGTCCCACCTGGGGAGAGTCCATTCAGTGGGTCTGGAGAGTCAAGGTTTTTACAAAGCTCTGCAGGTGAATCTCTGAGCTTAGACTGGAAATCACAGCCAAATGCCATCTCAAATCATGCTTGATGCTGAGAATCCCCAGGGCTGTTAGTTCAAGATACAGACTTCCAGACCACACCCCAGACTCACTGTGTCTGAATCTCTGAGTCCTAGACCCAGATTCTCCATTTTAACTGTAGATCATTCTTAGCTTCTGGCCTCAAGTGAACTTATGCATGAACTCTTTGACATATATAAATCAAGTTTCTAACTTTATCAGTCAGCTCACACCTGGAGACAGTTCTGAGTTTTAATTCAGCTCCTTGACCCACTTGACTTGTGACTCTGGACGGTTTTTTCACCACACAAAGTCTCAGGTGACTCATCTGTGGAATAATCACAGGTTATTGCAAAAATCAAAAGAGAAGCATTTCTAAAATTCCTACTGAACTGGCAGATAATGGGTACTGAATATTCATTTCTCCCACCATGACTTTACTTACCTCTTAATAGGAATATAAATTCACAAATTAGAAGAGGTCTAAAATAGAACATTCCAATCAAGGAATTATGATCAAAATAAAAATAAGGTCACGTTTCACTTTTGCTAAAAAATGAAAAATACCGATAATGCCAATTTCAGATGAGGTTGTAATGAAAGTTGTGCATTATACATCGCTACAGGCAATGTAAATTGGCAGGGTTCTTTGAAGATTTGATATGCTTTTAAAATTATAAAAATGCTCAGATTTTTTTTTTACTTGGCCATTTCCTGTGGAAATTGTTCCCAAAGATGAAAAACACCATTTTCATAAAAATGTTCATTTCAGCATAATTCAAAATAGTCAAGAATTTTTAAACAGCTTGAATGTCCAACAAGATATTTAAGACAAGGTACATTTCTTTATATGTAATATTATGAAGCCACTAAAAGTAATAATTAAGATTACAGTGAAATAAGGAAAAGCATCTCCGCTGTGATATAAGTGAGAAAAAACAGTATAAAATTATATGTATTCTGTGATTACAAGTGTAAAATATTTATGTATAGAAGATATGGAAAATGAATAATTAAGTTGCTATGGGATTGAGAGGTTATGCTTTTTTCTTTTTATTGAATACTGCCATTGTTCCAGTTCTTTTGTATGTTCCATTGACTACTTTAAATTATTGCCCATCCTTTCTGTTGTTTAGAAGAAAGAGACAGCTCCTAGGCTTTGTTACATCCTCAGAGGGTCCCGATATAAAACCACTTTGATTATCTCAGATGTGTATTAGATAGAGGGCCACCCTGGTTAGTCACCAGCCCCTAAGCAGAAAATGACTAGGATCTAGTGACAAAAACCCAAAAGGGCAAGGTGACAAGTGGCATGCCTGTGTGGATGCAGGAAAATGAGCTAAGTCCAGAACAGATGTCCAAACCCAGGATGGGAAGGGAAATACAGTGGTATCTAGAGGGACTCGGAGGTACAAACACTGTTTACAGGCTTGTTAATTCATATGACATGGAGAGATTAATTGGGCCCAAGGGTCCAAGAATGGAATCAGCAGAAGTACATTTTCATATATATATTTTTAAAGAGTTGGAGTCAAGAGTTGACCCGAAACTAGCTGGGCTGCCCCAGAGAAGAAGGGATCCATTCTCTTCTCCCAGGCTCGTTCTTTCCTCCCTATTCCTGATATGTTACAAGATCATATCTGATTTTGTGGGCATGGTTTTGATGTCATTAAGTAGTTGCTGTATGAGTTTGCTCGGGCCACTGTAATGACATGCAACAGAGTGGATGGCTTAAACAGCAGAAATTTTCTCATGATTCTGGAGGCCAGAAGTCCAAGATCAAGGTGTCCACAGGGCTGGTTCTCCTCATGCCTCTCTCCTGGGCTCATAGCTGGCTTTGTCCTCCCTGTGTCTTCAAATGGTCTTCCTTCAGTCTCTACCCGTCTCTAAATCTCCTCTTCCCGTAGGGATACTAGTCATATGGGATTAAGGCCCGCCCCATGACTTCCTTGTAACAATCACTTCTTTTTTATTTTATTATTTTTTAAAAGATTTTATTTATTTATTTGACAGAGAGAGAGAGAGATCACAAGCAGGCAGAGAGGCAGGCAGAGAGAGAAGAGGAAGCAGGTTTCCTACTGAGCAGAGAGCCTGATGAGGGACTCGATCCCAGGACCCTGAGATGAAGGCAGAGGCTTAACCCACTGAGCCACCCAGGCGCCTGTAACAATCACTTCTTTACTGATCTCCACATATAGTCACGCTCTGACGTCCTAGAGATTAGGACTTCAATGTATGGATTTTGTGGGGGATATCATTCAGCCCATTACAGTTGCCATGATTTCGCTCAAAACGTGAAAACAGGTGACAAGTCATGTCACACAGTATATACATGAAAAGAGAGACTCTGGATTAGGAGGAATCGCAGACAACACTGACCTAATTTCTCATCGCACAGAATAAAATAAGGCATGGGTGGGTTAAGTGGGTTTCCCAAACTACAGAAGACGAGTTCACAGCCATGAGTGTCATGATCTGAGATACCATGCAAAGCATCACTTCCTTCTTTCCTCCTTTGTACCCCTAGACTTCCCCTCCTTCTCTTAAAGCAGTCCCTGTTAATTGTATCCAGACATGAGTCCACATAGATGGAGGCTCAGTACAGAAGGATTTTGAGGAAGATGTCAGAGGCTCACAAAATCCAGCCCCCCATCCTGAGGTATGGACCTGTCAGATCCCATTGGAGGGCAAGAGAAAAAGACCCCATCATTTCTCAGATGAGGTCTTTGGTCTCCAGGTTCCTGGAGCAGGTATGTGAGAGGAGTGTTTCTCATCAGAGAACTTCACTTCCCCAGGGAAGAAAAAAGCCTAGGCCACAACGTCCCCTGATCCTGGGAAGTGGCCAGGCGTTCACTTTCTCTGTGCCTCCTCCTCCTTCTCTGACCTCATCTCCTACCCTCTCACTCGGCTCACTCAGCCACTCTGGCCTCCTTGCTATCCCTGGAACTGGTCAGCCATCTTTATTCTATCTGGGGGCTTTTGGAGTGTGCTGTGGTCTGAATATTTGTGTCCCCTCAAATTTGTATGTTGAAACCCTACCCCCTCAAAATGATGGTATGAGGAGGTGGGGCCCCCATGAATGAGGTCTGTACCTTATAAAAGAGGCTCCAGAAGGACCCCTAGTCCATATGAGGACACAATGACAAGCCTTCAGCCTGGAAGAGAGTGCTCACCTGACCTTTCTGGTCCCTGGACCTTAGACTTCCAGGCTCCAGAACTATGAAAACTGAATTTCTGCTCTTAGAAGCTACCTAGCCTGTGGTATTTTGTTACAGCAGCCCAAATAGACTAAAACACAGTGGCCACTCCATCTATTCATGGTACTTTTCCTTCAGATGTCCTCATGGAAATGTCCCCAACCTCCTTCAAGTTGGGGCCACTGAGGTCTACCCTGATCATCTAATTTTATTTTATTATTTTTTTAAGATTTTTATCTTATTTATTTTAGGGAGTGAGAGAGACATATTATGTGAGTGGGGCAAAAGGCAGAGGGAGAGGAAGAGGGAGGGAGAGGGGAAGTAAACTCCATGCTGAGTGTGGCACCTGATCCAGGGCTCGATCTCATGACTCTGAGATCATGGCCTGAACCTAAGCCAAGACTCAGACACTCAACCAAAAGAGCCATCCAGGTGCCCCTAATCATCCTATTTTAAATTACAATCCATTACACCCACTAACCCTGCACCTCTGATCAACTATACTTCTTTCTGTTTTTCTACAGTGATTATTGCATTCCAGTATATTCTAAGGTTAATTTACTTACTAGGTTTTGATTTATTGCCAGTTACCTTCCACTAAAATGAACACAAGATAGTGTGTTTTTTTATGCATACCAAATTTTAAGAACAAAGTAGACATTTAGGAAGTGTCTGTTGGATGGATGGGTGGATGGATGGGTGGATGGATGGATGTCCATCAGGCCAAAGTCTGGGGCAACTAAGCACTCTTTGCTCTAGCCAGTTTTGAACCCCTAAAAAGTAAGGTCAGGGGTTGAGCAAGAGACAGAAGGCTGTTGCCTAGTTTTCTACATATTAGTTTGGAAAAGCATAAAAATTTCTAATTACATAATAATGGAGGAAGGATCTTACATTTACTGTAAATCTGTTTGGTTCTAGTCAATTCAACATGTTACATCACACAGCAACTCTGTTTTACAGATCCAAAAACTGAAGTTCAGAAAAATCTAAACAAAACAAACAAAAAAGACCCGAACTAGACTGTTGGCTCAAGGACACATAGCAAGTAAGAGGAATCAAATTAACCATCAGCTCAAGAGCAATCTAGATCCCATGTTCAAAGGCTTTCACTATATCATCACTACAGTCCTTCACTTTACGACAACAGCAGGAAGCTTACCTCCCTCTTCCTCAACTTCCTAGAGGACAGGCAGCATTTTGAGTTGGGCAAAATTAGCTCTGTGAGGATGCTAGATAAGACATTGCCTGGTCCCATCTGAAGACCAAATCAATGTCCCCTCTGGCCCAGTAGGTCTCCATTCTAATATTGCCATACATATGCATGTTTATTAATTTTGGGGTGTGTCCTCCAGTGCTATTAGTAAAAACTAATAGGGTATAAAGTTTTGCCTTACATAATTGAGGGAATTTATAAAGTAGAGAAGATCCACGGTCATCTTAAATGCATCACTCTGAATCTTCTGTCTTTCTATGTTCTTTCTTAAGTTGGAGAAAAATGAATGGCATCACAATCAGCCTGCCCCCAGTTGTTGGATAAACCAAGGGAATGAACTGTCCATGTGAATGTTCCTTATTGTGTGGTTCTGCTTGGCTGGTGGGCTGGTCACAGATCTGTGCAGCAGGGCTGGGACCCATTCTGTTCTTGAGCCGCAGGTGTCTGCACAGGTGTGACTGTTCATATCACATACACAGAGTGGTAAAAAGCAATATCCCTTTTTATCTAAAGTAGGCTTTAATATCTGTTTTAAGTCCCCATGTTGACAGACACAAACATTTAATCTCAATAGATCTAAGAGTCTTCTTATCCCCTGGGTTGGGTCTCCTTTATGGTGGGGGAACAGTCACCCAACAACCAAGCTTTCTGGGGATAAAGGTAAAATACCATGGGTCTCTGAAGATTGCTAGTCCTCATTCTAGAAACTAGCAGGATGACCTCTTCATGTTCACTTCCTTCTCCACCCATGCTGTCGTCACCTCTTCCTGGAATCACAGAGAACATCCTACTGCCCCTCTCTGCTCAGGGACTCCAAGAAATCTCCTTTCCTGTTAGATGCTCCTGGAAATCAGAGGCAACCCAGAGGCAAAGCTCAGGTCTTCTCTCCCTCAAACCAGTGGGTTTCTAGGTCTCAGTCTAGAATTCGGGATACGGGGTGCCTCATGCAGAACTCATGAACTTCTAAGTTCCCCCTTTGGTCTCCTGACTTTCTTCTCCATGGGCTTTCTACCTCACATGGGAGCAAGTATCCTTGACTCTATCTCTTCGTGATCCATCTGAGTTTTATGCCCCCAATTCTTTGTGGTTTAGGATTTTGAAGATAAAAGTTTATGTTTTCCAATTCCCAAAGCATTCCCCTTCAAAATCCATCTTGAAACTCAAAAGCTTAGAATTGACTTCTTTATTTTCTAGACTTTACTGCAACAACTCTAACCCGAGGCAGTGGATCTTTCGGAGTCTGTTTTAAATGGAGAAAAGCCATGAGCTTAAAAAAATTGGTAGGAATGAAAACACACTAGTCAAATAGTGCTCTGCTACATACCCCATCAATGAGGAAAATATGTGGGCAAACTCATCTAAAGCCCTGACAATCTTTCCAACCAAGAGCTGTTAGGCATAATCTCTTTTGCAGAGGACAGAGAAATAAAGAGTATCCTGAGGATCTTCATATACGGTTCAGTCATTCACCCTCTTGCTTCCTGGAAGGTTTATGTCTGTCAAAGGCTGGAAACTCTGTTTTTATTTTCACCTTTTTTTTTTTTTTTTTTTGGCCGATCTGTCAGCTTTTCTGTGCCCTGCTCCAGTGCTGCTCAAACTTAGCATGCATGCAAGCCAACTGGAGGTCTTGTCAAAATGAAGATTTGGATTCAGCAGGTTTGGAATGCAGCCTGAGATCCTGGATGTCTAAGGAGCTCGCAGGGGCTGCTGGTCATGCTGGTCCATGCACCGCACCTGGAATACAAGGTAGTAGCTTCATTTCACCTGTAACTTCTCCATACGCATTCTATACTGCAAGCATGGGAAAGACTGGTAATATTTTTTTAATTTTTATGTTTTGCCCATGCTGTTTGCCCCTGTCTAGGAGAACTGCCCAAATTAGCATCTGGTTTAAGTCCTTGTATTTTTCAGTGCTCAGATCAGGCACCCCCAATCCCTCCCATCATCTTCCTGTCCAGAGGGTTTGGATACAAATGACCTATCCTAACGCACCACACAGTGCTCTAATTTTAGCTTATCCTCTTTGTTTTTCTTCTACATCATAACATAAGCACATTAAATCCTGGAATTCTTTCTCTTCTTTCTCATTATGTAATACGATGTGCCCCCTAAATTTGCTAACAGTGACTAGTTGAGTGAATGAAGGACGAAATGAATAATATTTAAGGTATCCAGTGCAAGGAAGGGTTTAAATGATGTGAACTGTCTGTGGATGGACACAGAGGGGAAAATCCCCCAAAATCTCATATCTTGATGAGAGCAGGCCAACTCTGTGTATAGGTTCCTAGACCATCATGGAATTTTGCCCTGTCACTAATGGGAGGAATTAAGCACTAGGACTGTCTGAAATGGGCTGGGAGAAACCAGGGATGAGGATTTTCCTGCTCCCGAAAGCTCCAGGGAGAACCTTACCGAGTAGTGCAGATCACAAGGGGAGGCCCATGGCGATTATTACCTTTTGAAGGTGGTGGATTCATTTCTGCAAAAGCCAATTCCAGGTTTGTTCCCATTAATCCCCTGCTTGATGAGAACGGCGGGGTGTACTGCTAATGGTTTCTGGTTGCTTGTGGGCTGATGTGAAATGCATGTGATAATTAGCTAACTAAATTAGTTCTGTTCTCATTATTTTTTATATAAAACAGTTTTGTAGGGATGGCTTTTTTACAATGATTTCTGGTCTAATTTCTCATTATCACCATTGGAAAAAAAAAAAGCCGATAACATTTTTCTCCCCATTCTCTAGGGGATCTCTCCTACTCACCACCCTTGGCACCTTCCAAACCTGCCTTCGTATGACCCGTTACATATGTTAAACACTAAAATCATGGGGATGATCTCCTCTTCCCTGGTTACTATACTACTTCTCCTCCTCCTCCCCCTCCCGCTTTCCTCCTTCTCCCCTCCCCTCCCCCTCCCCCTCCTTCTCCTTCTTCTTCTCCTTCTTCTTCTTTTGTTTTTATTTTATGTAATCCAGGAGGTCAGGATTTGCCCTCGGGAAACCACCCAGGGCTTACGCGCTGCTGTGCGGCAGGGCATGAATAACGAGAAAGCTGTCAAATCAGCATACGATTTTAAAAAGATACTTCGGGGAAAGTAAACTTCNCCTCTTCTTCTTCCTCTTCTTCTCCTTCTCCTTCTTTCTTCTTCCTCTTCCCCCACTTGTTGAGTGGATTCGAGTTCCCACTCATGCCTTTGTGTTAGTAGGTCAGCTATCACATCTTAGAACTGATAGTGTAATTGTTGCTGGGAAACTTCTCTGGAAGTACCTGGGCCCTTGACCAGACTGGAGCTGTCTGCCTTTAGGTCTGATGTCCATCGCTGGTCTTGTCAGCGATGGCAGGTATGGGTGACATGACATAACATGCAATGACCTATCTGGTAGGAATTTGACAGAAATAGCAAGACAATAACCGGCATGTCCTGGGACGCACACAGTAATACTAAGTCACTTGAGGGTCAGTTGAAGTCCATCTAATATCTAATAAGCTAAAGTTGTTCCCACTGTCATCATTCTTCCTGTCCCCATAGTAAGCTAGTCTACAAAACTTAATGTCCTGATTTGCTGTCTGCTTCTCTTGATGGGATGGGAGCTCTTCCTGGAACCTCAAACCATTTGACTGGGGCCTTGAAAGTATTTCAAACTCTTGGCAATCCCCATCCCTTCTCTTTGGAATCCAGACTTCATCCAATTACTTGCTATCCGGGGACTTAATTCACATAAGAAACAGTGTCTGGAACCAAAACTCTACTATCACTGAGTGTTTCCACTCCTTAGAGACTAATAAGGAAAAAGGCACAAAACCGAACCTTCTATATCAGTGCAATTCAGAATGAGCCGAAGGTCATCTCCTCTGGGCAGCACTGCACAGTTATTAGCATTACCCCAATCATCCTCCAGTGATTTCTAACATTCAGAGAGTAACTCAACATGTTCTTCCTGCAGCTTAATCTTCTGAGCCACATCCTACTATTATGCACATTGCATAGAGAAGAAAAAGAGGGCAGAGAGCTTGAAAGAATTTCCTAAAGCTACACAGTGAGTGAGGAGAGCCAGGATTCAAACCCAGGCAGGCTGACAACAGAGTTTGCTCCTTCCACTGCCGCACTGTATAGAGCCTCACAAAGTGCTAACCCTATGCCTGGCCCTCCCATCTTTCTCTTTCTTCTTTTCAAAGGTCAGCCACATTGATGCCTCATGGCCCAGGTCCCATGTGCTGTTACAGTGTCTAATCACCATGTTGGTGCTTTCTTCAGATCGTATGTCAATGTAATGAGAGAAACTTGACGACACTCAAGAAATTAGCAACTCTGATCCCAAAACAAGATCCCTTACATTCTTCCTGTCCAGCTGTGGCTTGTTGAAAGAATTCTAATCTCTCGTACTTTTTAAAGTGTTACATTCTTGGGAACGTACCTCAAAAATTCCACATTGCTTGGCTACATTTTTCTGGTTCTGCCCTACTTTTTCAGCTTAATTCCTGAAGGGACAAGAATAAGTAGTGATGAGAATTACCAGGAAATAACACTGTTTCTTCTTTTCACCCACAGACCCTGCTCATCTTTCATTTTGCTTAAAACTAAGTGGAACTGATTTAATAAATTAGAAAAGTCCATAGATATCATTCAGACATACTGACTTTATAGCTAACAATTTCTACTTAATTTTTCTTTATCTACTTTATAAAATAACAGTTCTTTGCCAAGGTCTTAATTAAGCTTTAAAGGCCCAGTGTCTGTTTTTCGTCTTATTAATAGTGGATTTAAAATTCACCTTGCCATTTTATTTTTCGCCTGGGTTCATCTTTCACTTCAGTAATGTAACAGGTCAACCAGCCTCCTGTCTTTTAGGCTTCTAGTCTGGATTTCTTGAAGTTGTGGGTACCTTAGCTTCTCAGGGGATTCGAATGGATCCCTTGGAGAATCCAGTTTGGTTTCTGTTGTGCATACAACATTCTTGGAAACCCTGATCCAGTAACATTACTATATACTAGAAAACAGAAAGATCAAAATGTAGATGCCCTTAACAATATTAGTTTATAGCTAAGGATCTTCTAAGTTTGTTTTATCCTGTGATTTCCTACAAATGACAAATAATAGGAGGCTTGTGTTGGTTCTGAACTTCAGAAACCCTAAGATGGTTAAGAAATCCCTTTGTAACAGCACATTCTACCCCAAGACTAACAAGGAGATCCCTGTCAAAAGAAGATCTAAAGTTTCTTAAAACATGTTGTTTTTTTCTTTCCTCGTACCTCCCTTACCCAGAGACAAACAATAAATAGCAATGAGAAAAACAATGAGAAACAAGGAGGTGGAGAGAGAGCACACAAGATATAATTAAAAGAACAAAACAAAACTCTTGGCTCTAAAAATGAGAGGCTCACTTGAGAATGTGGCAAAGAGAAGTTGCTTCTCAGACACAGACAGGTGAGGATATTTCTTATCGAATTCTTAAGAGGAAGTAGTCAAGAAAGCAATGCATTTTGAAGAGGGCATACTCTGGATTTTTAATGCTTTCATTTGGATGTAGTCTGATGGGCCAAAACCTGAACCATTAATCTCAACTGCTGTATCCTAACCAGCCTGGAGCCCATTCTTGCCCTTATGTTTATGTGGTTTCTCTGTACTTTGGTCGCCCTCATTGGAGATGGTTTTATTTAACATTATAGATAGCTGCTTAAGATTAGAATACATCTCCCCCACAAATTAACGCCATCCCAACTGACTCCTCCCTTAGAACTTGGTCCAGTGAGGCTCTTCAGGTCTAATGATTTTTTTCTCTAGTTCCTTAACTGGAGAGGTATAGCCTGGTTCCTTCCATTTCTTCCTGTCTGATCAGCTATATTCCATATCATTGTGTATTTCTTTGTAGAACTCTAGGCTAATTACATTTGACCATTCCATAAGTTAGGACAGCCACAGGCATTCTTTACTTTCACCTTTGGTGTTTCCTATGCTCTCAATGATTGGTCTGGATCCGGTGGATCAGCCTAAGGTGAGAAGAGTTAGGGACCTTGAGAACAGTCCTCTCCTTAGATCAGTCTTCCCAAGACACATGTCCACAGGACTTTTTGGGAGCAATGAGTGAAGAGTTGGTGCAGAGACTATTATAGGAATCTAGCAGGAGGCAGAATAATCCAAGACAGAAGTTGTTGTTGGTTTTGGTTTTTGGTTTTGTTTTTTGTTTTTTTGTGGTTTTGTTTTTTTTGTTTTTGTTTTTGTTTTGCAGTGGGGGATTAACAGAGAGAGGTTGTACTGAACTGGGGCTATGAAAATCTACACGTACATATGTGAAGAAGCATGGGATTCCATTCTGAAAAAGGAAAATTGGGACTCCGGGGGGTATCTGCTAATAAGACATGGAATGCTAAATAGGTCCTTGTTTCTAAGTCATACTAAGAGACCAGTATTATTCTGAAACCAGGACCAGACAAAGATATCACAAGAAAATAAAACTACTGATAAATATCCCTTATGACTATGAACTCCCATGTCCTCAACAAAATACTAGCAAAATGAATCCAGCAACATATTAAAAGGATTATACACCATGACCAAGTGATATTTACCCCAGGATTATTAGGTTGGTTTAACACATGAAAATCAATCATAAAGTAATACATTATGCTAATAATAAACACAAAATCTACATGATCATCTCAATACATGGAGAAAAAAGGGATTTTCCAATATTCAGTATCATCTCATGATAAAAAACAGTCAGCAAACTAGGAATTGAAGGGAGGCACCTCACACTGCTAAAGGTCATCCATGAACAACCCACAGTTAACATTTTCCTAATGGAGGGGAACCGGACGCTTTCCACCTAAGCCTGGAAACAAGGTTTCATGACTCCTATTCAACATTGTACTAGAGGTTCTTGTCAGGGCAATTAAACAAGAAAAAGAAAATATAAGGTATCCAGATTGGGGGAAAAAGATGTAAAATTGTCACTATTTACAGATGACAAGATCTTGTATATAAAAGTCCATAGAAACACAATTAGAGCTAATAAGTAAGTTCAGCAAGATTACAGGATAAGCTATCAATATACAAAATTTCTATACCTTAGCAATAAATAATCTCAAGATGAAATTAAAAACCAATTATATTTGGGCACCTGGGTGGCTAAGCCTCTGCTTTCAGCTCCAGTCATGATCCCAGAGTCCTTGGACTGAGCCCCAGGTTGGGCTCTCTGCTCAGCAGAAAGCCTGCTTTTCCCTCTGCCTGCTCCTCCACTTGCTTATGAGCTCTCTCTCTCTCTCTCTCTCTGAAATAAATAAATAAATAAAATCTTTAAAACAAATTATATTTATTATAGTATCAAAAATAATAAAAAAGAACAAATTTGTAGGAACGAATTTAACTGAAGAAGTATAAGAATTGTACACTGAAAACTAAAAAACATTGTTAAAAATTAAAGACCTAAATAAACAGAAATACACCCCTTGCTATAGACGAGAAGACTGATTATTACTAAAATCGCAATAATATCCAAATTGACCCATAGATCAATGAAATTCATATCAATATTCCAACTGCCCTTTTTTCCTTGGAATTGATAAGTTGATCATAAAATTCATGTGGAAATGCAAGGGACTCAAAAAATCCAAATCAATCTTGAAATAAAAGAACAAAATTGGAAGTTCCAATTCTCAAATTCAAAACTTAACTGCAAAGCTAAAATAATCACACTATAGAGTAATCATACTAGCTCAAGAATAGACCAATAGATTTGTAAGTATAATTAAAATTCCAGAAATAAATATTATATTTATGATCAACCAACTTTCAACAAGTATGCCAAGATAATTAAATGAGGAGAAGAATGATCACTCCAATAAATGCTGCTGAGACAACTGAATAACCACATGCACAAGAATGAATTTGGACCTCTTCCTCATAGCATATACAAAAATTAACTCAAAATGAATTGAGTTTTACCTAAAGGTAAAAGCTAAACCTATGAAATTCTTTGAAGAGAACATAAGGGTAAAGCCCATGGTTTTGAAAACAAAATAGTTTCTTAGATAGAAATTCAAAACCACAAGTCAAGTAACAAAAGAAAAAGCAAATACATTGGATTTCATCAAAATTAAAAAACTTTCGCACTTCAAGGACATCATCCACAGAATGGGAGAAAATATTTGAAAATTATATGACTAATAAGGGACTTGTAATAGAATATATAAAATATATATAGAATATATAGAAAAAAACTCTGACAATTAAACACACTAAAAATAGGCACAGGATCTGAATAGACATATTTCCAAGAAAGTGTAGAAATGACCAATGATACTGATCCCCAATAAAGCTTCTCAGTCCTACCAGAACAAGGAACTGAATTCTGCCAACAAGTTGAATGAGCTTGGAAGTAAGTTCTTCCTCTAACCTTCAGGGAAGAGTCTTGGCTTGCTAATACCTTGATTTCAGCCTTGTCGGTCCCTGAGCAGAGAATCCATTTTTGCCTACCCACACATCTGCCCTACAGAACTAGGGAGACAGTAAATGGGTATTGTTTTAAGTGGCTACCTGTGTGGGAATTTGTTATATAGCAACAGAAGACTAATGTTAAGTTCTTTACACAGAAAATAAATGAAAGGAAGAAAGAAGAAGGAAGGAAGGAACGAAGGAAGGAAGGAAGGAAGGAAGGGAGGGAGGGAGGGAGAGAGGGAAAGGGAAAGCTTCCTAAAACCACACATCTTCCATTTGTCAATCTCCTCTTCACAAGAAACATTCTCAAAGAATTATTATCTTCATTTCCTTACTTCCTGCTCAACTCCCCAACACACTCCTATCTGGCTTCTGAACTCCATCTTCCATTGAGAAGTTATTTCTAGTCTCCCCAAAGACCTCTCTGTTACTAAAACCAGTGAGCATTTTAAGGAACTCATGTTTCCTGATATTTTATTAGCACTTGACCCAGTTAATACTCCTCTTCTTAAACCTCTCTTCCTGCGTTGGCTTCTGTGATAGCCTAGAACTTCTCTGGCTGCCCCTTTCCATATCTGTGTGTGTGTCTCCTCCTCCCGTCAGGAATTGTGTGCTGATGTCCCTCAACATTGGATTTTAGCCTGTCTCCTCTTCTTGTTCGGTCCTTTAAAAGAGTTTGTAACCAAGTGGCCCACCTGTTGTTTCAAACACCTAAATACTTAGCTCATGTAGCATCCATAGTAACCCTGTGAGAGAGTTCAGACAAGAGATCATGCCCTTGACCACATACTAATTAATTAGTAATTTAATTACTAATTAATTAGATCACGAATGAAATAATTAATTAATTGCTTTCTAGAGGCTGGTGAAACCAGTTTATTGCATCACCTCCAGGAAATCTCATTTATATACCCTACTTCATATAATATCTATAGGCTGATGATGCCCGTGTTTTATCTCTAATTCTGACCTTTCCTCTGAACCTAGAAACTACACTCAAATGGTCTTTTTGAGGGGCTCCTGGGTGGCTCAGTGGGTTAAAGCCTCTGCCATCGGCTCAGGTCACGATCTCAGGGTCCTGGGATAGAGTCCCACGTCTGGCTCTCTGCTTAGCAGGGTGTCTGCTTCCTCCTCTCTGCCTGCCTCTCTGCCTACTTATAATCTCTCTCTATGTCAAATCAATAAAACATCTTTTTAAGAAATGGTCTTTTTTTTTTTTTTCTCATTAAACTTTTGTTTTTAATGGGTCTCAAAATTCTGTGACAGATTTTTGGTCAAGTTGTTTCCATTAAAAAGTACTGATTTTAAAAACTAATAACTTAAAACTGCCACACACAAAAAAAACAAATGGTCCACAAAACATTCTCCTTTCCTTCTGAAGGTTTTACGATGCATTGTTATCATTAACCAGTCTTTTACTATTAAACTTAAATGGCCAATTGACACAAACAGTTCTGAGACCGTTCTTCCACCACTGATTAAGACTGGGGTGGTCTTTTTTGACAAGTAAATTTGGCACCCCAGTCTTACCTACTAGTAAATGCAGTGCAATCCACCGACTGTGCAAGAAACCCAGTTGTGATTTTTCAGGTCCTCTGTCTCCTACCTCAGATCCCTTGGAGGCAGCTCAAACTCAGGATGACCAAAGCCTGTCTTATCCCCAGCCGGTCCACTGTAGTTATCTAGGAGGGCATAACAAACCATTGCAACATTACACTAAATCAGCAATGTGTTATTTCTTACAGATGTGGGGCTGATAGAGAGTTCCTTCTCTGATTCCCTGGGGTTATTCAGTTGGGGGACCAGCAGCCTGAAATGTCTAAGACCTTCTCCTGTATGTGTTTGGAACTTAGTTCTGGTTGCTTTGTCGGGTTGCCTGGGTTTTCTTTCCACTGTGGCCTTTTTAACCTCTGGTAAATCAGACCAGCTTGCAAACAGTACAAGGGAGAGAAAGCAGAACCGGCAGGACCTCGTGAGGCCCAGTCTCAGAAGTATTATAATGCCAAATCCAACATATTCTATTGGTCAAAGTATGTTCTGGGATGAATCCAGATCCAAGGCAATGGTTGCCATCTCTTAATGGGAGATGCATTATCCTATCTGCAGAGCCACTCACCTGGTACAGACAACCATCATCTTTGCTTGGGATAATGAGATAAGCTTTACTTCTGTGTCCCTCTAGCCTACTCTGCTTTGTAGCTGGATTATAATTCAAAATGAAAATATGTTCATGGCACTACCATACCTCAATCTAATACTTAAATCATCCTCCTCCTAATCTTCATCATCCTCAAATTCTTAGCATGATCTGAAAGGCAATATATTTTGGCCTCCTTTTTCTTCCGTGGTTTCTTCAAGCCCAGGGCCTTTGCACCTGTTATTTTCTGCATCTGGAATGCTCACCCCCACCCCCATTCTGTTGACTAACTCCTAGTCAGTCATCAGAATTTATCTCAAATATCACTTCCTAGCAGAACTTTTCCATGACCCCAGACAAGGTAAACTCCTGTGTTATGTTTTCATATCTCCAGGAGCTCATCCTTCACAGCACTTGGAAGAATTACTTTGCAAGTATAGTTTTACTTATTTGATTAATTATTCTCAGCCCATTTAAATGGTAAATTCTTCAGAGGCAGAGCCCCAGTGCCTTTTTGTATCTCATGCCTAGAGCAGTGTCTGGGATGGAGTAAGGATACAATAATAATTTAGTTAAATGAAGGAATGCTGTACGAATAGCTGGAGGAGTGCAGACCTTTGTTTATATCTTATTCTCCACTTACTAACAATGTAACATTCAACAAGTAATTTACTTCCCCAGCCTGGAATCCCTTATCTGAAAAAAAAAATGCATAACGATAGTCCTAATCACCAAGTTCTTCTGTAAGGACTAAATGAGATATAATATAATTAAAGTGACTCTACCATAGTGCCTGGAATACAGTAAATGCTCACTGTTCTGGAAACACGTAGTGTAAGTGCTTTGTCATGCAACAAAGATCTAGAGAAGAGGGTGATTCGCCCCATCACACAGCTAGGGCGGAGCCTGAACCGCCCTCGTATCAAAAGTCTTTGTTACCTTGTTGCTTCTCTGAGTGACGTGCTCAAGTTTCTATTTTTTTAAAAGATTTTATGTATTTATTTGACAGAGAGAGAGAGAGATCGCAAGTAGGCAGAGAGGCAGGCAGAGGGAGAGGGGGAGGCAGTCTCCCCACCGAGCAGAGAGCCGGATGTGGGCCTCGATCCCAGGACCCTGAGATCATGACCTGAGCCGAAGGCAGAGGTTTAACCCACTGAGCCACCCAGGTGCCCCTCAAATTTCTATTTTGACAAGACTACTCTGGCTGGAGTGTGTGTGTGTGTGTGTGTGTGTGTGTTGGGCACAGCCACCTATCCTTTCTCGAACCACACCTCCAACAGCCCTTTCCTAGATTATTGGACTCTGATGTCCACAATCCCACAGCCCAAAAATGCCCTGGCAGGAAAACATGAGGCAATTCAAATACCTTCATTTGTATAGTGAGGGGTTTATTCTTTTTTTTTTTTCAAGCTGTTCTTTTTTTTTTTTTTAAGATTTTATTCATGTATTTGACAGAGAGAAAGAGTGAGCACAAGCAGGAGGAGACGCAGGCAGAAGCAGAGGGAGAGGGAGAAGCAAGTTCCCCACTGAGCAGGGAGCCTGATGTGGGGCTAAGTCCCAGGACCCTGGGATCATGACCTGAGCCCAAGGCAGGCGCTCAACAACTGAGCCACCCAGGCGCCCCAAGGTGTGGGGGGGTGGTCATTCTAATTCTAAACTCACTGTGTTGGTCCTCGGATCAAGTCATGTGCACATTACAAATCGAGACCCTTGTGTTCTTCTACCAAGAGAGCCAAGTCTGATCCTGCCCTAGAGATGACTTCGGGAGTAAGCTCTTTGGTGAAAGTCATTGCTTCTGCAGTGGCAAATGTGTGCAGTGGGGGTGGTTACCCTCTGGTTTTCTCTCCCTTCACAAGGGCTTCTGAAGTCAGGGTTGTTTTATAGGAATCTGCAGTCATCGGAAAGCGACACCAGAGAGGTCTGTGGGGGCTGCTTAGGCGGGGACCTGGAAGTCTGTAGTTCACAGTTCCTAGTTCCTGGGACAAAAGCAATTGCCTGACGGATAGCCTGGGAAGGGGGCCTTTTGCACGCTTGTTCCCCAAGGTTCTGCATTGCCTTTTACTTGTGTCCTCTCCCTGTAAAAGAAGGGAGAGGAGTATCTGGTCTGAGTTGCAGCAGGGGTTTTGAAAAGCTTTTCCATCCACTGCTGATAGCTGCCCACAATTACAGATATCCGTCCTGGAATCTTCTTAACTGAGCAGAGCCAGATGGCCAGTTCTAATTTGTTTGCCCAAGTAGGATTTTCTCTCCCAGCTTGGGTTTTTGATTTTTGGGTTTTTTTTCCCCCCTCCTATTCTGTTTTTAAAGGGGAAGAATTATTGTCACCTATTTAAATCAAGGGCCAGTGTTATGGACTGAATGTGTCCCCTAAACACAGATACTGACGCCCTCACCTCCAATGTGATGGTATTTGGAGACACATGGTATTTGGGGGGTAACTAGGGTTCGGTGGGGTCATGAAAGTGGGGTCTCATGGTGAGATTATGACCCTAATCATAAGAGAAACTGGAGAGACAGAGATCCCTAGGCACGCACCCACAGAGGAAAGGCCACGTGAGGACACACGAGATGATGCCTAGCAGCAGAGAGGAAACCTACCTCGCTGACACCTTGATCTTGGACTTCCAGTTTCCTGAACCATGAAATATGAATTTCTGCTGTTAAAGCAGTCTGTGGTATTTTGTTATGGCAGCCCAAGCTAACTCAAGTAATTAGAAGCTACCACCTAATGAAAAAAAAAAGGGATATAAAAAGACGTCACTATTGTGACCTCAGAGGAAGCTGTGGGTACTGGGTAAATCAGGTAAAATGTCCTTACATTTATCACCTGTGGAGGGTGACCAGGGCCAGAGGGACAAATTGGCTTTGGTTAGCACTTCGCTCAGTGGGATTCTGCCTTGCTTTTAAGCTTCTCTTGATTCAAAGTCCCCCTTGGACTTCTTAATAACATCAACAAGGGCCAGTCCAGCAAGGCACTGATTTTTGCCATTTTTAACCTACTGTCGGTGGTAACTTTTGTTATTATTAATATGGGTCTCCAGGTCATTCAGATCATCTTGAGAATAAAAGCTTGTGGCACAAGGACAAATGGACTGAATACTTTCTTAGTTCCTTGCACTTGATTCTGAAGTTCATCCTTAGACTCAGCTTCCCAAGAGTGAGGGATCTGAATGGGGCTAAAATCCCCCCCCCCCATATATTTCCGGAGGTGTTAGGGAATTTCCCTCCTTTCCTCAGACCTGGGACTTGGAGGAAAATTTCAGAGCTAAAAGCTGCCCAGCTGGAAGAATGAAAGATCCATGTCAAGACTTAACCCAGGCATGTAATGCAGCCCCAGTCAATCTTCTCAGAATTCAAGGCTCCATGTCTGCAAAATGAAAAGATTTAACGGTCTTGTACCTAACAGTCTATTTATGCTTTCTCTGAAATAAGTGGTGTTCTACATGTGTGCTGGTTTCTATGACTTTGGAAGGGATTTTCCAAAGCATCTTTCTCTGTATCAGTTGCTCCCAATGCATAAACCAGCAGCATCAGCATAAATTCCCACCTAGGATTTTATAAGAAGTGCAAAATTCCAGGTCTCACCCAAAACATGCTAGATCATAAATTGAGAGAGGGACCCAGTGATCTGTGCTTCCACAAGCCCTTCAGGAGATTGAGATACACAATCAATTTCAAGGACAACTGCAACCCTATTTTTTTTAAAGATTTTATTTATTTATTTGACACAGAGAGAGAGAGAGATCACAAGTAGTCAGAGAGGCAGGCAGAGAGAGAGAGGAGGAAGCAGGCTCCCCACTGAGCAGGGAGCCCCATGCGGGGCTCAATCCCATGACCCTGAGATCATGACCTGAGCCGAAGGCAGAGGCTTTAACCCACTGAGCCACCCAGGTGCCCCTGCAACCCTATTTTTAAGTACCTCTGCCAACCTAAACATGAGGACCCATGCAGAGTGATCTCATGCCTCTTGCCAGGGTGATTGGCTCAGGTTGGTTCAACCGTTTTAAAGCCCATGACTTCCATCCATATTTGGTGAACAAGATATCTTTTCTCTCCCCTTGGACGTGAACCAGGAAAGCTGAGGTGTGGGTTGCTGCTGGTCACCATCATGCACCAGGAGGGAAGCCCGCCTAAGGATAAAATCCATCACGGACGAGTACAAAATGAAAGAATTGCAGAGATAAAGACCTAGATTTCCAATACAATCATGCCCAAAGTCGGAACTGTTGCTAGAATTTCTAATTAAGTAATACAACAGATTATCTTTATCCCTCAGCCAGTTAGATTTGGATTTTCGCTTATTTGCATCCAAAACGTCCTGACTAATAGTGATAAGAGAGTCCAATTAGGAGTCTAGTGTAGAACCAAGAAATGTACAATGGTGGCTGATAGCAAGAGGGTGATAGAATTGGGAATGGAGGCAAGTGAAGAGTTCTTACATATTTGGAAATAAGAAATGATGGGCTTAATTCTGAGTGGGTAAAGGAGTGGAGACTATTCTAGAATTGGGAACAGAAATAAACCCCAGATCTTTAGAACTACAGAGATTTTACTATTTTTTTTAAGATTTTTATTTATTTATTTGACACAGAGATCACAAGTAGGCAGAGAGGCAGTCAGAGAGAGAAGAGGAAGCAGATTCCCTGCTGAGCAGGGAGCCCGATGTGGGGCTCGATCCCAGGACCCCGAGATCATGACCTGAGCTGAAGGCAGAGGCCCTAACCCACTGAGCCACCCGGGTGCCCCATAGAGATTTTACTATTACTGCCCCTCTCCCAGCCCCTATGATGTATCCTGCCACAATTTTTGTCCCTATTATATAATAATATATATATATTAATATATAAATATATATTATATATAAAATATATAATATTTTCTCTTTGTTTTTTTTTCTTCATATCTCAATCTCATCCTTTATCCGCCTCTAACCCACAGATTTTTGCTGCCCAGGTTTACTCCCCACCCCATTTTCCATTAAAAATACTCAAGGAAACACATATAAACAGATAAAATTTTAATACTCTAAGCTTAACACAGAATTAAAAGACTATTCTTTCTGTTAATCTATTCATACAAAAAACGTTTTTGAGCAACATTTATGACTTAAGTGCTGAGTATGATGAGAGGAGGTAGCAGTGAGCTTATCCTCAAGATTTTTATGGTCAAGAACAGTATCAGCGACCTTTGCCTGTAAAGGGTCAGATAGTAAATGTTTTTGGCTTTGTGGGCCATATGATCTGTTACAGCTACTGAGCTCTGCCCATGCAGAGTGAAAGCAGCCATATACAATATGTAAATGAATGGGTGTGGCTGTGTCCCAATAAAACTTAGGCAGTAGACCAGATTTGACTCTTGGGTCATAATTTGCTGACCACTGATCTAAATAGACAGCTGATAAGGAAATGATAATGCAACACAGAGAAACAATGACAGAGTATCTTCTAAGTGAGCTGAATGCTCACAGACTGCTTGAAGGTACAATTTTAAGCTAAGGAAGTATTTTCATGTTTCTTCTTTGTTAGTCTTGCCCACAGCCATGCTGTAAATTAAAGACAGGGACTTCTTGAACCACTGTCCTATAGGACTGATACAAAAACCAGACTTGTTAAGACTTACTGAGGAATTAGCCTACTTACCAATCAGGAAGCATAAATTGAAAAGAATATATAAGAAAGTCATTTTGTTATTTCTTACTACATAGAAGCAGGAAAATAGTGGAAGCAAATTGTTATTTTAACCCCAGCTAGATCTTCCCCTTCCCCTTGTTCTGGGAACCTAAGACCTCTCCACTGTCCTTGAGATACCAAAACCCTACAACAAATTTATAGATAAATGTAGAGAGAATCGAACACTTTACAATATCGAATCATTATAAGAAGTGTACTTTCCTCATTTTCAATTCTTCTTTTATGCCTCTCAGTAGAGTTTTGTTCCAACAAACACTGACCATTTCTCCAGTTTATTCCTAGATAGTTTATCTTTTTTGTTGCTCTTGCAAATGGGATCTTTCCTGAGTTTGATTTTTTGACCTTCCTCTCTGTGTCTAGGAAGTGATCGATTTTTTAAATATTAATTTTTTAACCAGGAAATTTATAATCTCTTACTGTTAAGATAGTTTTTCAGTTAAATCTCTTCCCAAGTATACAATCAGACCATGTCAAATATTAATACCTTTGTCTCTATTTTTTGATACTCAATACTTCTTTTCTTACTGCATTGATTAATACTTTCAGAACAATTGAAGTGAAAGGTGCTTTGTTCCTTATTTTAACGGTAACTCTTCTTGTATTTCACTTATCAATCATGATGTTTACCTGGCATTTCATGTGTACTTATAAGATTAAAGATTTAAAAATATATTCATAATTTATTGAATTTTTTATTGGTAGAAGTAAATAAAGAACCCAGAAATTGATCCTTGTATATAAGTGAATTAATACAGTAAAATTCATTTCTCAAGTCAGTGGAAAATGATAGATTATTTAATAAATGGTATTAATGGAATATTATCCATCAGAAGAAAATATATTTGGATCTCTATTTTATATTGTTTCCCAAAGGAATTCCAAGTGGCATAAACACTCCACTGTTAAAAAAAAATATGTAATATTGATGGTAAAAATATGCTGTTAACAAAGTCAATAGATGATAAAAATAGATTTTACTAAATTTTTCCAGTACAGATAGATACCAAAGATAACAGGCAAGGGGTCATGTGTATAATGCTCAAAGAACATTTACAAACTTACCAGAAAAATACATAGACTCCAACAGAAAAAAAAATGGCCAAAAGCTGTAAAAAAGAAATTCACAAAAGAACATACTCAAATGGCCAACATACATGAAGATCTCCAATTCACTAGCAGAGAGGGAAATATGAATGTAAATCATAAGAAGATATATTCTTATGACTATCAAATAACAAAAAAGAAATAGCATCAAATATGGTATGGGATCCAGATAGAGCACTCTTGTGTTTCTTTTGTAGATTTGAATTTTTACAGATTTGGGGGCTATCGATCTTGCCACATCTATTAAATTTCAAAATACATGTATTCTTCAACTAAGCTGGCTTAATCTTGGGAATCAGTTTTCTAGGTACTGTGGTGGACATCTAGCACACCATCAGATCTCCTCTTCAAGACCCATTCCCTCGTTCCTCTGCTGGTAAGCAGGGCTGAGTCAGTGCTTGATCAGTGGAGCAGATCTGTTTTGCGTGATACAGAATGAGGAACAGGGGCACCTGGGTCACTCAGTAAGTTAAGTGCCTGACTCTCGGTTTCAGCTCAGGTCATGACCTCAGGGTCATGAGATTGAGCTCCTTATTAGGCTCTGGGCTCAGTACAGAGTCTGCTAGAGACTCTTTCTCCCTCTCTTTCTGCCCCTTTCCCCACTTGCACACTCTCTCTTTCTCTCTAAAATAAATAAATAAATCTTAAAAGAAAAAAAAATGAGAAATGTATTATAGAGATTAGACTTGACAATTGTAGGAGGTAGTGGCATCGTCTGGTACCCAGCATCTGGTATTGGGGCGGAAGTCACTATAGGTCAGCGAGACCAGCAGTGAGGAAGGAACACTGAGGCCAGACCAGAGGAAGAGCACATCACACCCGGGAGGATGTGCTGAGTGCATGAACACAAACAGTTCTCCCAGGAGCTCCGATCACAATGCCATAGGACCTGAAGGAGAAGCTGGTACCCTTCATCATGGAGAGATTCTTTGCAGACCTCACTTGGCCCAGGACTCAGAGAAACTACAGGAATAGATGTGGTGGGAGGGATTATGGATCCATGCACTCACCAATCAGGTGAGCTGGTAGATTAACAAAAATGTGTGCCAGTTAACCGTGCCTGGTGGTCTACACGGACTTTCAGACATAACAAAATGGCTGCCCCATTACTTCTGCCTTCTGAATCTCACACAGCTTTTTTGTGTGGTTAGCACTAACCTGGAACAATCCAGGGAAGGGAATTCTGGGCAATGTAGTTCCAGATTAGCTAACGTGATACAAGACAAAACTGTGCAATAACTCCCAGTGAACTTACTCTCCAGGAATTACCATCATCCAAAGGGAGCTGCCACATCCATCCAAGGGCAACCCTTCCCTGGAAGCAGTATCTTCTATGGTGGCACAAAGGTTTGATTTCTCTGCCTCAACTGGTATGACTTCAAGCAACCACCCAATGTCAGAGCTATCAAACTCCTTGACGCTTCTGATCCTTAAGTTCAAACTCACCTTCTGTCCAAACCTTGCCTCTCACCCTTAATAGACATTGATCTTGGGAGCAACCCCCAATAAGCCTTCTGCAGCAATTCTTAGGCACTCAAAATTTGTTTTCCAAGACACCCAACCTACTACAATTACATATAGCTATCTTGTAATGCATTATTTGTAGTGACAAAATGAGGATATTATATGAATTCCAATTATAGGTAAAAAATATATTATGATATATCCATATCATGGAATATTTTCCAGAAATAAAATGCTCCAGGGCTATAGATATTGATGTGGAAGGATTAACAGTAGGTATTTTGTTGAGGAAGAAAAGCAACATATAGAAAATTCTGTACATTATAAAAATATATTTTGTTAAATAATGTCAAAACTCATTCACAATCTCTTTGTGTATATGGATTTTGTATGTGTGAGTCTACATGTGTATATGTGCATACATATATGTTTTCATGTAATTACATAGGCAGGAAATTAGAAAGTCCATATGCTAAACTGATGACCTGGCTTACTTGGTGGGGAGGATAAAGGTTGAAGGGGAAGAAAGAAGAGAGAAACAAGCAAAAATGTGTACACTGATAAGTAAGCTTAAGATCACATCTATGCAATGATATAAATAATATATTTATATGTATCTATGCATATTTAAAAATATATATACATACAATTATTCATAAATAAAATATGGTACATTTATATCTACTTAAATAAATTAAGATGTGCTGACTTTTCTCAAGGTATTGACAACATAATAAAAATATAACTTAGATCAGAAATAAGGGTTTCACTTTATCAATAGAATTTCTGATCCATGTGGAGAGGGTCATTAATAAGTTAGACACAATTTTTCATGTTGTAACGTCCATTCCTTTCTGTTAGTACACATTAATCTCTTAGTGTGTCATGGGATCCCAGTTAGTAATTTATTTATGGTGTTTGGCTCAATATTCATAAAGAGATTGTTTTTTAAATTTATTTGGGGGAGATCTGTGTCTACTGACTGAGATCAGGTCTGGAGAATAGGATGGGAAGAGCTCAGTTAGGAGAACCAAGGTGAGAATCGATTGGAGGAATCTCAGTGAGAAACAGTGATTTAGAGGAAGATGGTGGTATGAGAAGGGACCTAAGATTAGACCAGAAATATCATGGAAGTGCTAAAGAGAGGCTTTGTTGCTAGATTCTAGGTGAGGAACTGAGGTTAGGGAAGGGCACAGGATGGTGGGTAGGCTTCTGTATTTGGAAACTGGGTGCTCAATGCACAGTTTGGAAGATGCAAGACCAGTACAGAGTAGGGGAGGGAAGGGAGGAAAAGAAAGACAAGATATGGAAATGGACAGTCAAGACCACTGGGAAATTACAATCAGTTTTGCAAAACTTCACAAAATTTTGTTTGCTATAATGAGAAATAAGGATCTGGAAAGTGAATTTGTCCTTTCTTTCTTTCTTTCTTTCTTTCTTTCTTTCTTTCTTTCTTTCTTTTTTTTTTTTTAATTTGCACTTCTTGAAAGCTCCCTAGACTCTGAAATGCTGTCCATCTCTGACATACGTGGTGGCCCAGGCCACAAACGGCATCCCTGACATAGCTGACTTCTGTTTCAAAAACTCAGGGCCGGAAAGTTGGAGCAACATTTCCCTGGCCCCAGTCATGTTAGTTATGAGTGTGGGTGTTTAGAGTTATGGCTTATACATCTGAATGCTGGATCCCAAGCAAAAGAATCCTCCACATGCTCCTTTTTTTTTTTAAGATTTTTATTTATTTATTTGAGAGAGAGTGAGCACAAGTGGGGAGGAGGGGCAGAAGGAGAAGAAGGCTCCCCTCTGAGCAGGGAGCCCGATGAGGGAATCAATCCCAGGACCCTGAGATCATGACCTGAGCCAAAGGCAGATGCTTAACCGACTGAGGTACCCAGGCACCCCCCTTCCTGTGTGCTGCAACAAACCTATTGTTCATGTGTGTTACATGGGGCCCTCTAAAGTGTGTATGTGGTCCAAGAGGGGTGTCAGTGCTGTCTTTGTCTTGGTCAAGGCTAAAGATTAAGATGGAGACAGAGGAAATCAATGTCCTCCCATGACACCAGGTTTTTAATTATGGCGGGATGGTGGTGAGGACATCTGATATGATCAAGTACATTGCAATATTGTGTGGGAACTTGCAGAAAATAGAGTAGAAGGGTTTGGAGTGGGGCATGGGTAGGGAATGGAATCAGACTGGACTACATCCAAGGAGTCAAAGAAAAAAAAGCAAATACTAGTTATAAGGAACAACCAGGGACACCTGGAACTCCCAGAGGTGGTGAGGGCAATAAGAATGGAGTCATTATGGAACCAGTTTCTTGCTTAGGGCTTTGTTGCTTCTTTGGTCCTTTGGGGTTCTCCTAGCAGTGTGGAGGTGATGCAAAGATGCTCCCTCAGGTCTCTCTTGTTCATTCAGCAACAATCTCAAGGGAACGCACCCCCTCTGGGTTAGATGGTGAAAAGCATCAGCTTTTAATGTCAACAGAGCCCTCAGGGGAGCCTCCTAATCTCACTGATGCTGCCTGATGCAGAGCAGAGTCCCCCAGACCTCAAGTCTGTGCTTCCTTGTTTTCTTTTCTTTCTTTCCTTCTTTCCTTCTTCCTTCCTTCCTTCCTTCCTTCCTTCCTTCCTTCCTTCCTTCCTTCCTTCCTTCCTTCATCTTTCTCTCTCTCTCTCATTTTCTTTCCCTTCCTTCCTTTTCTTTCTCTTTTCCTTCCTTCCTTCCTTTCCTTCCTTCTTTCCTTTCTTTTTCTTCCTTCCTTCCTTCTTTCTTTTCTTTTTTTCTTCCTTCCTTCCTTCTTTCTTTCCTTTCTTTCTTTCTTGACACTCCTTTCACTTCCTTATTTCCAAATTCTCTATCAATTTTTCATACTCAAATACCACAGTAGTGACAACCAAATACAACGTTCTCATTTTTAAATTTATATTTTTTCCAGCTTTACTGTAATATAATCAACAAAACATCTTGTATGTTTGTGGTGTACAGTGTGATGGTTTGATACATGTGTATATATCATAAATTGTTTACCACTGTAAACTGTACCTCACATAATTAACCGTGTTGTCCTTGTGATGATGGGAACATTAAAGCTCTGTTTTCATAGCAACTGCAGATGATAAAACTCAAGATTGTAAACACTAATCACCATGCTGTGCCTTAGAGCCCCAGGACTCCTTCATTTTAGGACTGGATGTCTGTAATCTTTGATTTCTTTTTCAACACAGTGGAGAGATTCTTTGCATTTCTGGGTGCATTTTTAAATTTTGGTTTTTATTTTGAGAATTACTTAGTAGTTTTCATACACATTATTCAGGAATGTGTTCTGTTTATTTTCTTTTCTTTTTTAATTTTATTTTTATTCTTTGCCCAAGGGGTACAGGTCTGTGAATCATCAGGCTTACATCTTTCACAGCATTCACCAAAGCACAAACCCTCCCCAATGTCCATAACCCATCCACCCTATCCCTACCCTCCCACCCCCCAGTAACCCTCAGTTTGTTTTATGAGATTAGGAGTCTCTTATGGTTTGTCTCCTTCCCCATCCCATCTTGTTTCATTATTTTTCCCTCCCTACCCCCCACAACCCCCCACCCTGCCCCTCAAGTTCCTCATATCAGAGAGATCATATGATAATTGTCTTTCTCTGATTGACTTATTTCGCTCAGCATAATACCCTCCAGTTCCATCCATGTCGTTGCGAATGGCAAGATTTCGTTTCTTTTGATAGCTGCATAATATTCCATTGTATATATATACCACATCTTCTTTATCCATTCATCTGTTGATGGACATCTAGGTTCTTTCCATAGTTTGGCTATTGTGGACATTGCTGCTATAAACATTCGGGTGCACGTGCCCCTGAGGAACACTACCTTTGTGTCTTTAGGATAAATACCCAGTAGTGCGATTGCTGGGTCGTAGGGTAGCTCCATTTTCAACTTTTTGAGGAATCTCCATACTGTTTTCCAGAGTGGCTGCACCAGTTTGCATTCCCACCAACAGTGTAGGAGGGTTCCCCTTTCTCCGCAACCTCGCCAACATCTGTCATTTCCTGACTTGTTGATTTTAGCCATTCTGACTGGTGTAAGGTGGTATCTCGCTGTGGTTTTAATTTGTATTTCTCTGATGCCGAGTGATGTTGAGCACTTTCTCATGTGTCTGTTGGCCATTTGGATGTCTTCTTTGGAGAAATGTCTGTTCATGTCTTCTGCCCATTTCTTGACTGGGTTATTTGTTTTATGGGTGTTGAGTTTGAGAAGCTCTTTATAGATTTTGGATACTAGCCCTTTATCTGATATGTCATTTGCAAATATCTTCTCCCATTCTGTCAGTTGTCTTTTGGTTTTGTTGACTGTTTCCTTTGCTGTGCAAAAGCTTTTAATCTTGATGAAGTCCCAATAGTTCATTTTTGCCCTTGCTTCCCTTGCCTTTGGTGAGGTTCCTAGGAAGAAGTTGCTGCGGTTGAGGTCGAAGAGGTTGCTGCCTGTGTTCTCCTCGAGGATTTTGATGGATTCCTTTCTCACATTGAGGTCTTTTATCCATTTTGAGTCTATTTTTGTGTGTGGTGTCAGGAAATGATCCAGTTTCATTTTTCTGCATGTGGCTGACCAGTTTTCCCAACACCATTTGTTGAAGAGACTGTCTTTTTCCCACTGGACATTCTTTCCTGCTTTGTCGAAGATTAGTTGACCATAGAGTTGAGGGTCCATTTTTGGGTTCTCTATTCTGTTCCACTGGTCTATGTGTCTGTTTTTGTGCCAGTACCATACTGTCTTGATGATGACAGCTTTGTAATAGAGCTTGAAATCTGGAATTGTGATGCCGCCAACTTTGCTTTTTTTTTTCAACATTCCTTTGGCTATTCGGGGTCTTTTCTGGTTCCATATAAATTTTAGGATTATTTGTTCCATTTCTTTGAAGTAAATTGCTGGTATTTTGATGGGGATTGCATTAAATGTGTAGATTGCTCTAGGTAGCATAGACATTTTCACAATATTTATTCTACCCATCCATGAGCATGGAATGTTTTTCCACTTCTTTGTGTCTTCCTCAATTTCTTTCATGAGTACTTTATAGTTTTCTGAATACAGATTCTTTGCCTCTTTGGTTAGGTTTATTCCTAGGTATCTTATGGTTTTGGGTGCAATTGTAAATGGGATTGACTCTTTAATTTCTCTTTCTTCTGTTTTGTTGTTGGTATATAGAAAGACTGTTTAGCCAGTTTTAAATATAAATGGAATCAATCCTTGCCACCCAGCCCTTCACCTCTCAGCTCCTACCTGGAGCTTTTCACTTTCTTTAACCATTCACTTGCTGGAATGTCGCCATCTTCACCATCTTTGAAAACACCATCTCCAGGCTCCCCACCCCTCTCTTCGTCCCCCCATAACTCTGCAATGTTTCCCACTTTCTATAGCTTATAAGCCATATCTCTGAGTATTAGACTCAAGTCTCTCCATGCATTTGTCCCTTTCTGCCTTCCTAGCTCCAACTCTATCAATTCCTGCCTCCATGTTTCTATTTCATTGGTCCATCCATGATCATTCACACATTGGTCATGTTCTTCTATGTTCCCGGACCTGCACTCATGTTGCCAAATACTTAACTCTCCTTGTCTTATTTTCAACAAATTCTTGTTTATTCAAAAACTCTCAGGTCAGAATTTATATTTTTATTTCAAGAAAACTTATTGAAATACAACTTGTATATAAAAAACTACAAATGCTGAGGGGACGGGACAGCTTGATGAATCTTCACTCATTGACACATGAAAACACATAGTCAAGTACTTGACTCTCCAGTGAGGAGACAGAAATGTTGTACATGCCAGAACCCAGTCTAGGCACCCACAGTCTCTGCCTCCCTCCCCAAAGGGAAGGATTCTCATGACTTGTCACCAGTAGTGATTCTTGCCAGATATAACCTTTCTGTGCATGGAATGATAATGCATGTGTACTTTTGTGTCTGAGTCCTCAGACCCTGCAGGCTTTGGTCACCTGCTTGAATCTGGTCACTTCCCCAGCCCCAACCTCTCAGGCCTTACCAGTCACAGCTGCTGCCTGGGCCCTGTCTGTCTTTTCAATTCCAGATGCCAAGTATCCCCCAACTCCCATCCCCAACATCCAGGCCACCTGTCAGCCTTGAGGGACTCCTAAGTCAGGGACCAGTGGCCTGGTCACCTCAAAGGAGACAAGAAAAACAAAAGAAATGGGAGACAAAGAAAGAGATGGATGTAGAATCTTTTTTTTTATTTAAAGAAGACAAAAGAAAAGGATAGCATTCTTATTTTGAGGTATTGAGATTTTAAGTTCTGGTGTTTCATATATGTAATAGAATATACAATATTATATATAGATATATATACTTGATTTATATATACATATATTCCATCCTACATATATGATTTATACATGTATATATATAAATGTGTGATTTATTCTACCTTATATTCTATCCTATATATGTGATTTATACATATATATGTGTATATATGAGATATATATCTATTTCTAATTTTGAGGTGTGGAGATTTTCAATTCTAGCATTTCATATACATAACAGAATATATATATGATATATACTATTTCTATGTATATATGTCTATCATATATGTGATTTCTATATATTTATTTTATCATATATGGTGTCTATATTGTATATTTGATTTCTAGTGAAAATTTCCATCTTGTATAAAGAGTTATTTAAAAAATTAAAAATAAACATATTAAAAGTTATGTTAAAGCCTACGTCTGACAACTTCAACATCTCCATCAGCTATGGATATGTGTATAATCATCTATTTCTTCTCTTGGTCCTTTTTCTTGGAATTCCCATAATTTTTAATATAGCAAAGATGCTATATACCTTGTATAGAGAGTCTCTGGATGATATTTTTTTATTTCAGATTTCTCTTATTTTCTTGAGTCCTTCAGATTGTGATTTGTAGTGAGATTAGTAGCAGACCACCAATCTGGGGTGGAGAGAATTTGAGGCTGATTTTTAGGCTTTGCAAGACATAGTCCCATTGACTCTCTGAACCTTTCAGGGTCCCTGTTTGAAATCAAAGGGTGTTTCCCAGGGCCCCTTCACCTTGAAGTGTTCTGGACTAAACTGTCCATCTCTCTCATCCCATAAAGCTTCTCAGACCTTCAGTCCCTTAGTATCTCCTTTCTTTGGGGCTTTTCCACCTTGCAGTCAGCACAAGGCGCACATCAGAGAATGGAAGAAGGGGAAGAGCATCTCCATTGGCTAGGGATATGTGTATGATCATGTGATTGCATGCAGTTTCAGTATATATGTGTATAATCACACAGTGCACGCAATCTCAGTTTTACTCCATCCGGCCGATGTCTCTCCAAAGCAGTTGTACCAATTAAAATTCTCAGTTGAACTATACATGAGTTCATGTTGTTCAACATCCTTGCCAATACTTGGTATGACATCAGATTTTAAAATTTTTGCCAATTTTATGGGTATGCAGAGGAAAAGCACTGATTTGCAATTCTTTCACAACTTTGAGACTCAATACTGTTTTTCTTAAAGATTTATTTATTTATTTATTTGAGAAAGAGAGAGAGCAAGCATGAGTTGTGGGAGAAGGGAGAGAGAGATAATTTTAAGTAGGCTCCACACTGAGTGGGGAGCCCCATGTGAGACTCGATCTCATGACCCCGAGATCATGACCTGAGCTGAAATCGAGAGTCCGACCCTTAACTGACGGACCCACCCGGATGCCTTTATTTTTTTTCATATATTTATTGGCCATCAAGTTTGCTCTCCCAAAAGGTTTAACATTGTTTGTGTTTATCTAACTTATTTTAGGGATCCTTCATATAATTCCCATACTAAATCTTTACTGGTCCCACCCAATACAATGATGACATGGGTCCAGATTGTACGTGGTGTCTTCACTGTTTTTGTGACCTGACGTTTTATTTCTTTAGTATAATCCCAATCAAGCTTTTCTCTTATGGTCTGTGGGGAATTTTGATAAAAAGATATTTTGCTGTACTTTCTTTTTAAAGTTTGGCTCTTCACTTTGAGATCAATATTCCATATGAAAATGCTTTCATTTATGATAGCATTTTTTTTCATAAGAGGACAATTGTTGTTTGCCCACAGCACAGCTAAATACAGAACATGAGTTTTCATTCCTAATATGAATGGTACTTCTGTCAAGTATCAGCATTCTCTAGATATTTTAAGTTTTTGTTTCTAAAATCCAACTCTGTTCATGTTATCTTTTTTTTTATCCTTGCATCAAGACTATATTGTCCTAGTTACTATAGCTTATAATAATTCTTGGTATTTATTATGACAAGTCTACCTTTTATTCTCAGTTAACTTGATTATTTCAAGGCCTTTGAGGTTCTTTGAGGCCCATTTTAGAATCTATTTTTCCAGTTCCATGATAAAAACTTTGTGATCTTGAGTTGAAATGGTTTCAATTTATAAATTTGTTTAGGGAGATTTAATATTTTATCTGTTGAGTTTCTATGTCCATAGGGTGACCATATAAATTATCATCAAATGGCAGATGTGTAGCTATGAAATATTTATGTATTGATCAACATATTGTTATTATATTGATGAAGCTATAAAATAATTTTCAAAACCTAGTTTCAAAGATTAAATTATACCGGGTGCCTGGGTGGCTCAGTGGGTTAAAGCCTCTGCCTTCGGCTCAGGTCATGATCTCAGGGTCCTGGGATCGAGGCCCACATCGGGCTCTCTGCTCCGCAGGGAGCCTGCTTTCTCCTCTCTCTGCTTGCCTCTCTGCCTACTTGTAATCTCTCTGTCAAATAAATAAATAAAATCTTTAAAAAAAAAAGATTAAATTATACCTAAAAAGAAAAATGACAAGTATCTGTGTAAAAGGGGATAAAATTAGAAAAATGATCTTGTTTTGGACTTTTAAAATATAACATAAACAGAATAGTTATTCTTTAACACAAATATTTAATCAATTTCTTAGGTCTTTCTGTTTATAGTACAGAGTAAATGACATTTTTATGAAGAATTATTTTGTTATCTCTTTTAAATTTTTATTTTTTAAGCTGACCTCAAAGTATACTTTATGATTAATAAATCTGAAATTGTTCCTATCTTAAATCTATTCTTCTCTATGTATACTTTTTTTTTTGACAAACATTTTATTTTTTTAAAATATTTGTTTTAGAAAGAGAAAAAAAATGAGTGGGAGGGACAGGGGTGGGGGGAGAGAGAGAGAGAGAGAGAGAGAGACTCCTAAGCAGACTTGGTTCTGAGCACACAGCCCTACGTGAGGCTTGGTCTCATGACCCTGAGATCATGACCTGAGCTGAAACCAAGAGTCAGATGTTTAACCGACTGCACCGTCCAGGCACCCCTTTGACAAATATCTTCATAAAACAAAATAATCCACTGAGCTTCTCTGTAATTATTTTGAACTTTTGCCAATTTTAGTACTATGAAATCATAGAGTTTTGATGTTACTCCATTCTAGTATAAAAGAAATGTATCTAATTAAAAGTACTATCAGAATATTTCCTATCAGATGAGATATTTCAAAATATAATTGTCCAAATTTAGCATTAAATCTGTTAAACTCTTTAAACCCTTTTTATTTAGTTTACTTAGGGTGTTTTGGCCTTTGGGGGTATATTTTTATGTAAACCACCCATACAAAAAAGGGTAAGTATAATAATCATACATTTTGATCTGGCAGCCAGCTCCAGTTCAAGAAGAACATTGCCCATGCTCCAAACCACGAGCTCCACTCCCCCTCCTATCCCCTTGCATTGACTACAGTCATCCTTCACCAACAGACACCACTAACTTGATTTCTAACACCACAGATTAGTTTGGCCTCCTTGTATACTTTATATAAATGCCATTTTAGAGAAAGTAGTTTTTCATATCTGGCATCCTTTAGTGGTCATTATATTTGTAAGGTTCCATCATGTTTTAGACAATAGTTGCAGTTCATTTATTTTCATTTGCTATTATTCCATTGTATAGATAGGTCATAATTTATCTATTCTACATTATGGTAATTTTCAGATTGAAGCTATTAAGACGAGTGGTGCTATGGACAGTTATTGCATGTCTTTTGGTGAACTGACAAGCATATTTCTTTTGGATGTGCAAGTAGGAGAGGAAGTCCTATTTCATAGGGTGTCCATGTGTTCTCATTTATGAGAATTCCAATTGCTCCACATTCTTAACAACCTTTGGGGTTTTCAAATGTTTTGAGTTTTAGATTTTCTGGTGGGGTGTCATAGTTGCACAATTTTTGTTGGTGGCATTTTTTTGTGCCTTTTTTTATTAGTTGTCTTTTTCTTATAGGTTAGAAGGGACTCTTCGATTGTATTGAATACAAATCTTTGTCAATCTTCTCTAAATGTATAACATGTCTTTTTCCTTGGCCAATAGTACAGATAAAGCTAAGTTTAAAATTTTACCCATAAATGGAAAAAAACATAATACTTTAATTTAGAAAATATTTTCTCTCTAGATAACTGATGTATCTGTTGAGCTCTGAAAAGAATTTTCTAAAGGAGAACTATTCTAATTTCTATTTTTATCATATTTAAGTGTATAAATATTTTAGCCTTAATATATTTATTTGTTAAATATATTATCCAATTCGGTGGCATGTTTTTTTAATTTATTTAATTTTTTTTATTTTTTTTTAAGATTTTATTTATTTATTTGACAGAGAGAGAGATCACAAGTAGGCAGAGAGGCAGGCAGAGAGAGAAAGAGGGGTAAGCAGGCTCTCCGCAGAGCAGAGAGCCCAATGCGGGACTTGATCCCAGGACCCTGAGATCATGACCTGAGCCAAAGACAGAGGCTTAACCCACTGAGCCATCCAGGTGCCCCTGGTGGCATATTTTCAATTTAAAAATGATGTTATATGCAGAGGTAGAATTTTTGTTGTCTTTTCATTGTTGCTTTCACTGTTACACTTTTCATTGCTTTTGTACATACTCCTTTACGTCTTCTCTTTTTCAAACTTTGTTTCTAACTGATACATTTAATGAAGAGTGTAATCTGCTGTCCATTTTGGCATTTTATTTGTTGAGTACTTTGATTAAAGATCTCCAACTAAATTAGCAAAAAGTACAACCAAAACTGAGAGAAATATATTTTTTAAAAAGTGATAATGACCATTGCAAGGAATGTTGCTTCATTTCCCAGAGTGTTTCAAAGGTTCCAGTATTTCTAAAATCTAATCGGTGACAGATAGCAAAGAGAAAGTATGACTCCCATGTTCACATGCTTCTTAATTCAGTGCTGGTTTCATCAAAAATATTTTGTGATTTGCTTATTGCATATATTAAAAATCTGCTACAAAATCCAACAACTATATACAGCTTCTATTTTCCAACCGATAAGTCCAAGTGAATTTATTTTTCTTACATACTTTGAATTTATTAAGAACATTATTTTACTATGGTGGGGCACCCTAGTGGCTCAGTCTGTTAAGTGTCTGCCTTCAGCTCAGGTCATGATCCCAGGATGCTGGGATCGAGTCCAGTGTTAGGCTTCCTGCTCGGTGGGGAGTCTCTGCTTCTCCCTCTGCCTCTCCTTACTTCTGCTCATGCTTGTTCTCTCTCTCTCTCTCAAATAAATAAATAAAATATTAAAAAGAGAGAACATTGTTTTGCTATGGTACTGGACTTCATTAAAAGCTTTACTTATGGGCACCTCAGTGGCTCAGTCAGTTAATCATCTGCCTTCAGTGCAGGTCATGATCCCAAGGTCCTAGGATCCAGTCCTGCATTGGGCTCTCTGCTCAGTGGGAGCCTGCTTCTCCCTCTCTCTCTCT
>LNAC01000891.1:502554-549510 GCA_002007465.1 Ailurus styani
TATTCCATTATATATCTACCAAACGTTTAAGTACAGATTAATACCAGATATATGCAAACTCTTCCAGAAAATAGAAGAGATGAAGCTTCTCAACTTGTATTATTATGCCAGTGTCACCATGATACCAAAAACCAGACAAAGACATTACAAGAAAAGAAACTTACCAAGCACAGCTCCTCATGAACATAGGTGCCAAAGTCCTCGACAAGATTACAGTAAATAAAAAAGTATATAATGAAGTAGGGATTATCTTGAGAATGCACTTAATTCCAAAAGTAATCAGGTGTTAATGTATTATTTTTGCCTGTGAAGAATGTGTAGTTTCTAATTCTTGAGATTAAGGAAAGTTAGAATAGTTAGAAGAGTAACGAAAGTGTGTCCTACTAAGTGTTTAAAAACATTTTAAAAGAATAACATTCAGTTTGGTACTTGTACGTTCATAGATTTCTATGGCATAAGAACTTCATCCAGTCTTCCAAACTCTTCAGCATCTCAGATTGTTTTGTTTTTGTTTTTGTTTTGTTTTGTTTCCGCACTTGGTTTATGGTGTTCATTACAGCTTTTTCCTCCAAATGTTTTGTTATGGTTCTTTTTGTTGTGGTGGTAGTGGTGGTTAACAGACAGAAATGTGTCTCTTCATTAGTCATTCAGCTTCTTCAAAGTATTTTTAAAGTAAAATCCACTTTCTTATCGGGGACATGATTTTCAAGGCCAATTTATTTCCTCTTTTAGATTGGGCTATTTTTTTTCCCCCAAGCCCAGTTTGAAGTACTGAGATGAACTTGTGATGTAACTGCCTTGTGATTTTTTAAAAAGATTTTATATATTTATTTGACATAGAGAAATTACAAGTAGGCAGAGAGGCAGGCAGAGAGAGAGAAGGAAGCAGGCTCCCTGCTGAACAGGAAGCCCAGTGTGGGGCTGGATCCCAGGACCCTGAGATCATGACCTGAGCCCGAAGGCAGAGGCTTAATCCACTGAGCCACCCAGGCACCCCCTGCTTGGTGATTTAATTCCAAGTTTGGTTTGTTCTCATTCCTTCTAGGTTTTTTTCTCATTGGCTGAAGCATTACCTTAAGATATTTTTCCCTGAGAAGCAGTACACAGGAAATAACTTTTTCCAGTTCTTACACATTCAAACACATTTTAAATTTGTATTCACACTTGACATACTTTTGATAGATGTAGAATTCTAAGTACAAAGTTATTTTCCCTCAAAGCTTTGAAAACATTACTTCATTGTTTTCTTGGCATGGAGTGTTGCTCAACAGAGGGCTGAAGCTTTTGACTTCTTTTTATTTTCCTTTGTGGGGAACAATGTTTTGTTTTGTATTGCTTCACTTTTTGTTTGTTTGTTTCTTTGTTTTATTCATCTCTGGCACTTTGGAAGCCCTCTTTTCTCCATTATTTTTGCCTAGATGTGGTTTCTTTCATTCATCTGACTTGATACTTGCTGGGTTCTTGCAATATAAAAACTCCTTTGTTCTTAAAAATCTGGTAGTATTTATTCCTTTAGATTACTAAGTATATCCTCCATTCACATATCTTTCTTTTCTTTTTTCTTAAAAAAAGATTTTACTTATTTATTTGAAAGAGAGAAAGAGTGCACATACGAGGTGGGGGGCAGTGGCAGAGGGATCGGGAAAAGCAGACTCCCCACTGAGTGGGGAGCCTACAAGGGGCTGGATCCCAGGACCCTGAGATCATGACCTGAGCCAAAGGCAGATGTTCAACCACCTGAGCCACCCAGGTGCCCTTCTTTATTTTCTTTCTTATAAACTCCTATTAAATGCTTGTCGTGTTCCTAGTTATTTTTTTTAAGTTTTTATTTATATATATGAGAGAAAGAGAGAGAGAGAATGAGCTGGGAGAGGTGCAGAGGGAATGGGAGAAACAGATTCCCCTCTGAGCAGGGAGCCTGACTCTGGGCTCAATCCCAGGACCTGGAGATCATGACCTGAGCTGAAGGCAGTCACCTGCCTGACTGAGCCACCCACACCCGCTCTCCTGGTTAATTCTTGCACTTAGCTTTATTCTATCATTTTTGTTTGGCCAAAAATTCTAGACTTTTAACAAAAATATATTTACTCATCTTCCAAATTAACTTTTCCTAAATGATACAGTTTTATTTTCTCTGATAACTACTGTTTTGTGACATAATATTAAATCATATTTTTCTATAATTCTTCTTTAATCCCTCTGATGAAAAAAAAGTCCTTTAAAGTTCTTTTCTATTACCTGAATAGTTTATTCTACTTTCAGGTTCAGTTGGTCTGTTCCTAATGAGTGTGAGTGTGAGTGTGAGTGTGTGTGTGTGTGTGCGCGCGCACGCACCCACATGTATGCACTGGTTTTCATTAAGTGCCTGGTGATTTGACTTGTTATTGTTGCTATATAGGAAAACTATTTACTTTTATATATCTACTTTGTATGTAATCCAATTACTAAATTCTCAAAATTTTTATTTTTTTAAATCTTTCCTTTTCTAAATAATACTCTTATTTCTTCCTTTTTTCTATTTTATTGGTTGGAACTTTGAGGAAAACCTTAAATATAATATGATAAGTTTAAAGATGTATTTTATAGAAAGAATATATTATACAATATTACATATTATTTATCATAGTATGCATATAATAAAATTTTTCCATTATTTAATTTTATTGATACTAGCTATTGGTTTTGAAATCTTCATCATGTAGAGTTAGTATTTTTCTATCTATAGTTTGTTCAGAGCTTTTCTTTTAATGTTCTTGAATGTAAAGAAATAATAGATTTGGGGGGTACCTGGGTGGCTCGGTGGTTAAGCCTCTGCCTTTGGCTCTGATCATGATCCTAGGATCCTGGGATCAGGCCCCATGTCGGGCTCCTTGCTCAGGATGCCTGCTTCTCCTTTTCCCTCTGCCTGCCACTCGCCCTGTTTGTGCTCCATCCCTTGCTATCTCTCTCTCTTTCTGTCAAATAAATAAATAAAATCTTAAAAAAAGAAATATAGCTTTTCTTCAAATTATTTTTATCACCTATTAATATTTTCCTTCTTTGCTTATTAAAGTGATACATTATATTAATATATTTCTTAAGCTGGATAGTTTCACATTCTTCTATAAACTTTATTTAATTTTAGTTATCTTAACATGTTGATTTAGATTATTAATGTTTTATTAATATATTTCTGTTCTTAAAAATGTTTCTAGATTTTCCTGAGTTATCTTCATGATTTCTTATGAAAATTGTACTTGGTTTATAAACTTAGTTGAAAAGAAAGATTGACTTTCCACAATAGAGAAAAATTTAGAGGGCATGGACATTATTTGTTCTTTTTTTATTTTTATCAAACTTAACTCTGGACCCAGACTTTTGGGGGCGGGTTAATAATGTGTTTAATTTCTTCCCTTCTAATAAATTTATTATCATACCTCTTCTATTTTGAGACAAAGCATAGACCAGTAGCCCATTTTGTATAGATTTTTCAATGTTATCCATACAATTGTACTCTATTAAATTTTTAATCTCTCCCATATCTATGCCCCCTTAGTGGTATAGATTTCTTATTTTTAATTTCCTGATTTTTGCCTGATTACCTTTATAAGAAATTTTACTATTATTAGAGTTTATGGGGGAAAAAATAGTTCTTACATTTATTTATCTTTTTAATTTTCTTAGTTTTCTAATATATTAATCTCAGATGTTATCTTTGTAATTTATCATATCTACTTCTTTTTGGAGGGGGAGCAAGGAAGGAGTTATCATTTGAAGAGTTAATTTTCATTTTCCTACTTCAATAATTAATGAGTGTGCTTCTAAAAACAGATTTTTCTGCCTTCTTGAAGTTTTCATATGTTTATTATTCTAATTGGCATTAATATTTAAGACTGTAGCTGGACAAATTGCTCTGTCTTTCATCCTCGAGCTATTTAGCAGGCTGTTTTATCTTTTTTTCTTTTTTTCAATTTCAAAGTAAGTACATATTTTGTAAACATTCTGTAATGACCATTTTTTTCTTGTTGTTATGGAAGTACTTGAATCTCATTTCTTGTAATATTTCATCTTCTCCTTTGCTATTATTAGGAAGACAGTTCTTACCCAGCTACTCTTATGATGTGTAATAGTTAGTCACGTTCCAGTCCTAAAAATTGTTTCTAACATGATATAAGCTGGGAAGTCAGAGATCCAACTTACTCTATTAGTATCTAAATCAAGAAACTTAGGAGAGTTAGGCTTTTTTTTTTTTTAATCATCTTCTGAATTTGGAGGCTAAGCTCTAAATAAAATGCTGTAAGGTACCATTTGTTTTTTTAAAACAAATAAAAAAATCACAAACTTTATTTCCCTCAGTGCAAAAGTAAAGTATAATTCATAATGTGTTATCATAAGGATAAATTAGTTCTGGCAAGGGTTGGGTCTTCTTTAGTCCTTCGAAATCAATAAATAATCAAAGGGAGGAAAACAGAGCTTAGCAGAGGCTGATAGACAGGAATTTTTTTTTCAACACATCGCAAATATAGGGAAAGTCTATACTGTTTCAAGTTACTCTCTCGATTGATTTCCCTTTTGACCTTTCAGTGAGAGCAGGCTCATGTTCACCATGGTGCCCTCAGGACGCGGCGTAGGATGGCCAGGACAGCTGCTATCAGGAATCCTATGCGTGTGTCTGAAGAGATCCAATTTCCTTTGAAACTGTGCAAGAAGCTGCTGTTGCTTTTGATACTGAAAACACAAGAGAAAAATGGTCCCTATTTCCGAAGCCTCACAGTGTGGGAGGGTACATTTGTGGGATGAGTCTCAAAACATGGCTGTGGGGCGCCTGGGTGGCTCAGTGGGTTAAGGCCGCTGCCTTCGGCTCAGGTCATGATCCCAGGGTCCTGGGATCGAGGCCCACATCGGGCTCTCTGCTCAGCGGGGAGCCTGCTTCCTCCTCTCTCTCTGCCTGCCTCTCTGCCTACTTGTAATCTCTCTCTCTGTGTCAAATGAATAAAAAAAAAAAAAAAAATCTTTAAAAAAAAAAAAAAACAAAAAAACAAACATGGCTGTGGTGGCAGAACATGACTTAACCTTAGTCCTCACCAGATCCATCACTGAAAAGCCAGACTCCAGATCCCTCCCTCAGAATTCCAAGAATCCTTGTATTTGTTTCTGAGGAGTTCTAACTGACCTTTCTTCTCACCTTTTGGCATTCATCCTGTTTCCTATTTCCTACTTCCAACTACTTATGTTTTGGCCCCTGGTCCCTTTGTGGACATCACTTCTTGATTTATGAATGTGTCTCCTCACACCTAGTTAATGTCAGCTCTTGCTCTTGTTTCTGTCTTGTGATGATTACAGTTCTCATGAGCAACCACTTCTTCGTTCTGCAACAACAGAGATATAGTGAGCTATTCAGATTACAGAATAAATCTATTTGAATAGAACCAAGACACCAGTATTTTGTCTACCATCTTGCAGGTACAAAGTAGGACCAAGACACTCATAAGTTCCCACACAGCTTGTCTGTATGAGTTGAGGACTAGAATATGAATTTCCTAAATGTAGTCCTGTGAGTTTTCTTATCTACCAGACTTCATCAATTCAACAACAGAAAGGGTATTTGGGAGTGTCAGAACCCAGGGAAGGAGGTGGTGGAACATGGGCATGGGGAGAAACTGAAATTCTAAATAGGGTGTTCAAGGCAAACATCATTGAGAAGGTGACATTTGAGTCATGATTTAAAGCAGGTAAGGGAGAAATCCATGTGGATATCAGGTGGAACAGCATTCCTGGTAGAGGCCACAGCCATTGCAAACTCTGGGGCATGTCCAACAGATAGTAAGATGGTACATTTGGAAATATGAAAGAAAAATATTTAATCTTCCAGCCAACCAGGTCAAATCAGAGAAGCCTGGTGATACCTTTAGTGAAAGATACTGCAGCTAAATCACCTTCTGCGTCACCTTCATTGAGATACCAACTGCTCCCAATCCTTTCACTGGACAAAGACTTAGCCAATGTTGCTTTTCTTAAATGTGTGTGTCTTTGTGTGTGTTTCTGCACAAATTACATATCTATTCACAGGAAGCTTGCTAATGGGCTTGTTCTAGGTGGTATCACTTATTGCTACCATTTTTAGACCAGGTGACATGCTTGGATACCTATCAAACTGGGAACACAAGCAACCTGGATGAAAACATATACATATATGTCAACATCACATCTAGGCATCTCGTATCCAAAGATGCTGTGTCCAGGTGAGTTGTTTCAGAGACTTAGAAGCTGTGTCATTCTTTGTCAGGGAGGCATTGCCAAGAACTGATTTAATCAAGCTATCCAGTATCCCACAAAACATTCGTCCCATTCCCAACTCCCAATGGTCCTCGACCACCATGTTCCCTTTCCCACTGGGTATGATCTGCCCATAATGCTTCTTCTCTGACTCTCCTCCTTCATCACCCAAGTCACCCGGACAATTCCAGGTCTTTCTCCAAGAACCAATTCATTTATCACCTCTTCTGCATCAGGCTCTCTTCTCCGTGCTCTGTCAGCATTGTGCTCCTGCTTCTTTTGTAGCAAAAGCTAAATACTATAGCACTGTTGTATAAATATTCTCAGCTCTGTCTTGTACCAGATCGTGAGCTCCTCGAGGACACAAGCTGACAAATGATTCATTTCTGCATCCACTGGCTGAACCCAGTATCTGATGAACAGTAGGTTCTTAAATAAACGTATATCTAACAATTGTATGAATGAGTCATACTAGTTCAATCCTATTAGAAAGGTACGTGCTGTGTAAACTAAGAGTTTGGACCTCCTTGGAGAAAATTTCTTTGTTGAAAATCAAAAACTGAAATCTCCTAATATCACTAGTCACTGGGATTGTATAAAAAAGTGAACCAGCCTCAGGTCACACCCAACATGAACCAGATTTGCTTGGAACCGTCTTTGGTTATGTAGATTACAGGTCCTGAAAATGAGAATAATCATTCCCATTGAGAAGATGAGATTTATCAGAAAGCACAGTGCCTTACCAAAGATGCATTTATTATCTTATTTATTCATTCCACACATGTTTCTTGAGCTGCAGGCACTGTGCTAGACTCATGAATACTTCAGTAGAAAAAAAAACAAGACCTCTGCTTTTATAGAACATGCATTCCATCTGTAGTTAACAGAAATAATTCATTGACTTCTTTGTAAGTAGAGCAGAATAAGGGAGAATCAGTAAATGGGAGGGGTTAGGTGACAGGTTTTAGTATTAATAGAATGGTTGACCTAATTGAGAAAGGTGACTTTTTAACAAGAAGTCTCAGCTTGGCAGGGTCTTCTATGAACTAGAGCAAGAAGTCCAAATGAGCTACCTAAAAAGCCCAGCCAACCCAGCAAACACCCCTGGCACCATTTCTTAAGTTCTCCAAGTACCAGTAGACTTTCAGAAATGGCCTCCATAAAATATGCTAATAGCACAGCCACCTCCAAAATTAATCTAGTCTATGCATTTTACAGATAGCAAAATGTTTCCATCACCGCAGTGCTTTGCAAATATTTTTAAAGATCAAGGAAATTGGCCAATGTGGAGATGTTTAAAATGGAACATTTTTACCTCACCTCGTATATTACTCACCTCTTAACAATACAATTTGTGAAGCCCTCATAAGGGGTACGGTTGTGCCCTTACCACGTTCACCCCCGCATAGGATAAAGATGCTGAAGAAATGCTGTGGGGAAAAGGCCCAGGGCTGGCGGATTCATGAAAAATTCTCTGGAAGTCGCTGTACTTCCGGCAGGTAGACAGATGTTCCTTTACCTTGTGAGTGCCTAGCAGATTCTGCCACTTGTAGAAAATTGACTTAGGCAGAGCTATCTTTATTATTACTATTATTTTATTCTTGCCCGAAACTGCAATTTCAAAGTGTGTTCCTTTCTGGATTGAAAAACAAAATAACGAGCTCGTATTTGTATTTTCTGGGAGGCCCCATTCATTTATATTCAGTTACTGCGGAGGCTGCCCAGGTCCTGTAAGTTGCACATTGCTCCTAGATCCAGACTTACAACCCCAGCAGGAGAAAAGTGGTCTCCAGTGCCTTCCCAAGATGCTCCCCTTGTGCTATGTCAGCTCATGGGTCCTCATGCCTACCATGCCACATCCATATCGCCAGATTTATGTGCGAGACATTTGATACAGAGCAACCTGGGTCCTTGCCTGTTGTGCTAAATCTGTGATAGAGCTGTGCACTATAGCACTCTCCGCTGGGTGAAATCCATCAGGCCCCTGACCTGTCAGAATGTTTTCTTCTTTTGAGCTAGGTTAATAACACTGACTTACATTTATATAACACTATCAGATGAAGAGTCTCTTTGTCCCAGACCAAACCAGATTGGTGATAAAAGTGACTTCGTTACAAAATAGTATTTCTGGTCTTTGACCCCATCCAGTCTAAGCATCCAAACCTCTAGCCCAACTACCTCTGGGAATCTGCAAGAAAATCTTATAGATGTTTGTTTGTTTGTTTGTTTTTGCCTACCAGCTGCTGTCCTCTGTGCTTTTCTTCTCTCTGCCCTTTTCTGTGATCATTTATGTCAGCTGCTTAAGTCATCAGAGTATCCAAAACAGACAAGGATGATTTCTGTTCTGGTTATCTCCTGCTTCCTAACAAATGCACTAAAATTTACTGGCTTCAAACAACCATTATTTTATTTGCCCATGATTATAATCTGTAGGCTGGGCTCATCTGATCTTGCTGGTGCACACTTCTGTGATTGCATCTGGTTGGAAGGTCAGTGGGGAGCTGGGCTCAGCTGGGAAGCTGGCAGAGCTGGCCATCTTTGCTTTGTGGCCCCAGAGCCCCTCCCATTCCATGTGGACTCTCCACTTTGTCTTTCCATGAGCTCTCGGCAATAGCTCGAGGTACACTCTTGCATGGAGACTCAAAGTTATCGAGAGCCCAGAAGCAGTAGCCTCCAAGCCTTTATAGGACTTAGGCCTGGGACTGGCACAGCATCACTTCCAACACATTCTGCTTTGCTAAAGCAAGTCACAGGCTGAGCCTGATCCCAGAGCAGGGTCAGGACTAGAAGTGTACAAGGTGCTGGTCTTGCCCTCCGTAGAATCTCTTTTAAAGATGGCATAGCCTATGGTTGTAGTTAAGGGTCTTCTCAGACCATTTCTTGCATATAGATGGTCAAGTGCCCTAAAGCCTGTCATCATTTAGAACTATCTCTGTGCCTTTTAGTCCAAGTTGGTAGTGTTTCCATCAGTTTAACTATATTAAAAACTGCAGATTTCCTCTGAATTGTGTCAGTGTTTACTTCATCAGACAAAAAACTCACCCTTACAAATCCTCAAGACAAGCCGAATTCTCCCTTGGGCTACTGTGATACCATGTTCTTAATATTCTGAGAAGTCCTTCTGTCTAGTTTAGTCTGCAAGACGTCTTATTAAATCTTTTTGAAGTCTTAACAAAGGATTTACACCTGCGTTCTTGATTTGATCTGACCTGAAGGCCATCCTTTACTGCAGGAGCCCTGGATTTGGTCCAAGCTCTGGGACCATTTCTTACTTTCAGAATCTCTTTCTGACTGGAGAAGCTGGGAGTGAAAAACAGTTCTATTTTCCAAACCAGTAAGTTCGGATTTGATTTTATTTTTAGAGTCTACTAAAAAAAAAAAAAAGGAACAGTTTATTCTTTAGTTCATCTGCCTCTGTTCATCTACTATCAAACAGAGCTGTTGGTACTTTTAACACTCAGTCTGGAAATCTCAGCTAGATGCACAGATTCATTGACTAAATTTTCTATCTTCCAGGTGACCAAAGGTGATAGGGTTGCCAAATGTTTTGTCACCATTATTACATGAATGACTTTTCCTCCAATCTCCATTTGTAATTTTCCTAGTTCCTTCCTAGCCTCCGATGATGGGTTTCTTTTACCTCTGGGTACCTGTTCCCTATTCAGTCCCCAAATCTCATGTATTCGATTTTTTTTTTTTATGGTGGCATACCATTTCAAGGTACTGATTTCAGTTTGGGGTATTTATTTTGATGGCCTAACAAAGAGCCCCAAGACATGGGGACTTAAAATAGCACCATTTTATTTTCTCATAATTCTGTGGGTCAGGATGCACAAGGTTCAGCTGGTCATTTCCTCTATTCCGCGTGGATCCACGGGGGCCTTGGGTCCTTCCTATGGGTCTTCCTATCTCCGTGGATAGATTGCACTTCCTCAGAGCATGGTGGCTTCAGAATAACCATATGTTTTACATGATAGCTGTTTTCCAAGAGGGAACAGTCCCAAAGTAGAGATAAAAGCTATATCACCCTTGAGGCTCAATCATGGAAATTGACCCGAATTACTTCTGCTGTACTCTCTTAGTTAATCAAGCCATAGCTCCAGCTCAGATTCAGAGGGAGAGAATGACCCAAGAGCAACCAATATAATAGATCATAAACAGATTACCACAGTCTCCTTATAGAACCTTTCTTCTGTCTAATAGAAGAAGCTGGCCTATTTTCTGTCTGATTTGTCTCCCAGTTCCACTCTGACTTTGAATATGCTCCAACGTGTGCTAGCTAGTGCCTTGATTAGGAAGTAAATCCTTCTCCTCCCTTGGGTAAGTGGTTGTCACATAGGCTACAAAATCTACATCATAACTTAAAGATCCGGTAGAGATGCTACTGATGTTGCTGTTGTTATTATGTTATGTTAGTCACCATACAGTATGCCATTAGTTTTTGATGCAGTGTTCCATGATTCATTGTTTCTGTATAACACCCAGTGCTCCATGCGATACGGGCCGTCCTTAATACCCAACACTGGTCCAACTCATCCCCCCATCCCTCTCCCCTCTAAAACCCTTAGTTTGTTTCTCGGAGTCCACAGTCTCTCATGGTTCATCTCCCCCACCTCCGACTCCCCCCACCTTCATTTTTCCCTTCCTTCTCCTAATATCCTCCATGTTAGTCCATATGTTCCACAAGTAAGTGAAACCATATGATAATTGACTTTCTCTGCTTGACTTATTTCACTCAGCATAATCTCCTCCAGTCTCACCCATGTTGATGCAAAAGTTGGGTATTCATCCTTTCTGATGGCTGAGTAATATTCCATTTGTCTTTATCCATTTGTCTGTTGAAGAGCATCTTGGCTCTTTCCACAGTTTGGCTATTGTGGACCTTGCTGCTACTGAATCAGTACTCTAATTTTCTTAATTGCCGTTCAGTTTTGTGTGTGTGTGTTTTTTTGTTTTTTGTTTTTTTTTAATCTCCTATCCCCAGGTCTTATGAGTCCACGAGAGCTGGGCTTAGTTGATTTGAGCAAAAGAAAATTAGTTCTTTTAAAAATCCCTGTAGGTCTGGGGTACCTGGGTGGCTCAGTGGGTTAAAGCCCCTGCCTTCAGCTCAGGTCATGATCGCAGGGTCCTGGGATCAAGCCCCGCATTGGGCTCCCTGCTGAGCAGGGAGCCTGCTTCCTCCTCTCTCTCTGCCTGCCTCTTTGCTTATTTGGAATCTCTCTCTGTGTGTCAAATAAATAAATAAAATATTTTTTTAAATCCCTATATGTCTAGTTTTCTATATATCTTTTAATCAACTTCATTGAAGTATATTTTGCATATAATAAAATTGTGTGTGTGCAGTTTGATGAGGTTCAACAAATGTACACATGGAATTAAACATCAACACAATTAAGATAAAAGACATTTCCAGCCCTGTTTTACAAAATGTTTCCTCCCAGCTCTCTTCTATTCTTTCCCGCCTCCAGCAATTCCAAGAGCCAGGTAGCTACTGATCTTTCATACCCTTTATGGATTAGTATTCCTGTAATAGGACTTCATATAAATGACATTATACAGAATGTATTTATGGTGCCTGGATTATTCAACACCATAAGCATTTGAGATTCTTTCATGTATTGATAGTTAATTTCTTTATATTTTTAAGTAGCATTCCATTGTATAAATATACCACATCTTGTTTATCTATGCACCTGCTGATGTACATTTAAATGGTTTCCTTTAAAAATTTTTTTTCTATTGCAAATAAAGTTGCTATGAATATTCATGTGTAAGTCTCTTTATGATCATGCTTTCATTTCTCTTGGGTAGGTACCAAGAAGTTAAAGAAATGGAGTGGGAGCAATGGTAGAATGCCTGAGAACCAGGAGCACTAATGTCTAAGGGAAGGAATAGATGGATGTCCCAGCTCAAGCAAAGACAGCAAATTTGCCCTTTCTTCTGGATCATGCCCATCAGCATTGGTAAAGAGCGTCTTCTTTACTCATTCTATGATTTCAAATGCTAATCTCTTCTGGAAACATCCTCTTGGGCCCAGAAATAATGTTTCACCAACTCTGGGTATCCCTCAGCCCAAACTGATACATAAAAATTAACCATCAAAAATACCCCTAGTGAGTTTTTCATTTCATTTCATTCATTTTAAAATCTTCAGCTCTAGGGTTTCTGTTTGGTTACTTTTTATAATTTCTACCTTTATTGATATTTTCTGTTTGTTTATACATGATCCTTCTGGTTTTTTTGACCTCTTTGTCCATGATTTCCTTTAGCAATTTGAGCATATTTGAGACAGTTGATCTAAAATCTTTCTCTAGCAAGTCTAATGTCTGTGCTTTCTCAGGGATATTTTCTGTAAAATTCTTCTGTGAAGAGGCACATGTTCTTGTTTCTTTGCATGCTGTATACTTTTTTTAGTTAAAAAGTGAACATTTTTAATATTATAATGTAGTAGCTCTGGCAAGGAGAGTCTCTCCTCCACCTCCGGTTTATTTTCATTGCTTGCTGTAGACTCTAGCTGCTTTTCTAGTGACTTTGCTGACTCATTTTATAAAGTATATTTTCTTTATCATATATGGTCTCTGAAGTCTCTGTTAAAGGAAGAGCTAACGTTCAATCAGTTTTTTGACAGATACGTCCTTGAATGGCAAGCTCTTGCCCCCACAAAAAGGGGGAAAGAATGGGGAAACAAGGAAGAAACAGGATGATAATGATGATGATGGTAACAATAACAATGATAACAAATTTATTCTAGTCTTTTTACCTTGGCTATGTGCTGGGGCACTCTTCCAATACTTAGCCAGGCCATTTACAGCTCTGCCTTAGCCATCACGTCTTGCTTGCTCTCAACTTTGAGATCGGCCACAGGTGAGAGCTCATGGTTCTCTCAAGTCTTTCTTGAGCATGGGTCCCATGCTTTCCATGTGCCTGGCTCTCTAAATTCTCCGGTAAACACTGCCTTTTGGAGACCTAATTTGAAGGATCTTCTTCCAAGTTTTTGTTCCCAGAGTCCCTGTTGCCCTATTGTATGCCTCAACCATTATCTTTTGACACGAGGGACTGTAATGTGTTAGTGTGCTTTATGATCTTTTTGAGGAATGCCTGGTGCTTTTCCACCCCAAGTGAGTTCCTAGAGAGGAGAAACAAAGGCTAATGACTTGTGTCAGCCCTTAAAGCAGCCCCGAGGCAGATGAGAGCAGACAAACACAATCCTTTGTGAACAAGGTCCGTTCTGCTCCCTCAGCATCAGGGAAAGGGCCCCACACTGGGAAAATGAGCTACTGTCTTTAAGACTACCACCAAGCTATGGTGTGCATAAAGCAAGGGGAAATAAATATGCAACATGGCTACCCCCCACTTGGTTGCTGTAAACTTTTTTAAACTTTTTTTTTTTCCAGATGCCTGACAAAGTTGATTCTGATAATTTTGCTTTAATTTCCTGTTTCTGTTGGGAAAATGGGCTGTTGGAGTGGCCTACTCCCTATGTTTGCTGACATCATCTCTCTTTTTATATATTTGTTTCTTTTTTTCTACAATGTCACTGGTATACACCAAGAAAGAAACAGACAAAATTGGGGAGGAAATCTTTGGTGCATTTCTGTTCTACTCATAGAATTGACTTTGAAATAGAAGTCAACACGGACTTCCACAAACTCAGTGGTCAAAGTCAGGGGGAGGTGTCTGGAGGGAATTGTGACCATGTTGTCTTGAGTGTCTCTGGCTCCTGATGGAGAGCTCCAATCTAATTTAAATGATTCCACATTTTCACAACCAGTGTGTCAGTCTCAGCAACAGAAAAGGAAACTAAACAATAATTTTTGCCCCTGAAATGTGGCAATGTGCCCAATCAATTTTTTTGTCTGTATTCTCAAATAATTAACTTTGGCAGCATGTGTTCATTATTTATTCATTCAACAAATATATAATAAGCTCCTAATACATATAACGCCAGGTTCAAGTATACATCAATTTATACTTCATTGCTATAGATCAATGAAAAAGAAATTCCTGACCTCATGAAGGTGAGGGTCAGAGTTTTTCAGGTGGAAGCCTACCCAAATAAACAATAAACAAAATAAATGCATGTATTATGTGGTATATTTGAAAAAATAGTAGCATAGGCTAAGGGGATTTGGGTAGCACTTCCAACGAGAAAGGGTGATATTTTAAGAAAACAGTCAGGGTCAGCCTAATTGAGAAGGTGACATTTGAGGAATGTGTTAAAGAGGGTGAGGGAAGAAGTAAGACTAGTTCAAGAAGAGGGTTTAGTGCAAAGGACCCAGTGTAGAAGCGTACATGGCATATCTGAACCACGATGAAGGGTCCATTGTGGAGTGAGTAAAGACAATAGTAACAGGAAATGGGTCAGAGAGGTTCTTAAAGGTCAGCTCCTGTGGGGGCACTGTGGACCATTTTAAGGATTTGGGCTCTTACTCTGAGAGGTATAGGAAACCATTTGAATATATATTTTTTAAGATTTTATTTATTTATTTCACAGAGGGAGAGAGATCACAAGGAGGCAGAGAGGCAGGCAGAGAGAGAGAAGGGGAAGCAGGCTCCCCGCCGAGCAGGGAGCCCGATGCGGGCCTCGATCCCAGGACCCTGAGATCATGACCTGAGCTGAAGGCAGAGGCTTTAACCCACTGAGCCACCCAGGCACCCCATTTGAATATTTTTAGGAAGGAAGTGACATGATCTGATGTGGATTTTAGAATAATCCTTCCAGCATCTGTGTTGACAATAAACTCTAGGGTAACAGGTATAAAAGGCATTTTCTTTATCTCTTTCCAGCTGGGTTAGCCCTGTTTCCTTATCCTGCTGTATCTATCTGGGGTTTCCAAGAAGAATCATACACAATGATATGACATGCTTACATTTTGTAACCATGTCCTCTAAAGCTTATTAATGAGACCTATGGGTCTGGGTCTCAAGACAGTGAACATCAACATCATTTCATGGTCTATTGCTTCCCAGTCCAGTATGGGCAAGATGTAATGCCCTTTGCCTTGAGTCTGTGAAATTCACAGTGTCTCTGCCTTTGGGTACCACTTTTCATCACTAGTTAAGATTACTTGGGTCGTAAGCAACTTAGTAAAAATAATGGATTTTTTAATAAAGGTTCTAGTCATAGTTCAACAAACCCAAGGGCACAAAAGAAGCCATGCTTCAGGAGGTGCTAGAATCAAGATTTGGCTAGCCATTGGGAAGCAGGTTATGCTCAGGAAGGGGAAGAGCTGGGCCAGCTTGGATCAAATATCAGAATCTAATCAATGAAGTATAGTTGGACAGTCATGTTATACAAAGGCCCCCTTGTGGAAGGAGGTGGGGTATTTTTTTTTTTAAAGATAGTTCAAGAATTGTGCTTTGTATTATAGATTATATTATATATAGTATATTGTAGAACAACTTATTTCAAGTTTAACATATTTTTTTCTAATTGTACCACAGTAAAAGCCTAATAGATTAGCTCAAGAAACCTGCGAGCCCCTAGTCATATGTGGCTATCGAACACTTTAAATGAAATTGGTCCAAAATAAGATGTACAACAAGCCCAAAATACATATTTGATTTTGAAGGTCAATTGCAAAAACATAACATAAACCATCTTATTAAAATCTATAACCACATGTTGATATATTGCATAAAATAAAATATATTGTAAAATTAATTTTATCCATTTTTATTTTCTTCACTGAGGCTACTTAAAAAGTTTAGATTACATATTTAGCTCACATTATATTTCTTTAAATTTTTTCTCAGTCTAATTGTTTTCTTAATTAAGTTATAACTAACACATAACATTATATTAGTTTCAGGTGTACAACATAACAATTTGATATTTGTATATGTTGAGAAATGATCACCACAATAAGTCTAGTTAACATCAGTCACCGTGTATAGTTAAAATTTTTCTTTTTGTTGTGATGAGAACTTGTGAAGATCTACTCTCATAGAAACTTTATTTATTTTTTTTTTTTAAAGATTTTATTTATTTATTTGACACACAGAGAGAGAGATTACAAGTAGGCAGAGAGGCAGGCAGAGAGACAGGGAGAGGAGGAAGCAGGCTCCCTGCTGAGCAGAGAGCCCGATGCGGGCCTCGATCCCAGGACACTGAGATCATGACCTGAGCCGAAAGCAGAGGCTTTAACCCACTGAGCCACCCAGGCGCCCGAAACTTTATTTTTTTTAAGATTTTATTTATTTTAGAGAGAGAAAGAGCACACATGAGCAGGGGGAGGGGCAGAGGGAGAGGGAAAGCAGAGTCCCCATGGAGCAGGGAACCCGATGCAGGGCTTGATCCCAGGACCCTGAGATCATGACCTGAGCTGAAGACAGACGCTCAACCGAATGAGCCACCCAGGCGCCCCTCTTAGAAACTTTCTAATGTGCAGTACATTATTATTAATTAAGTCACCACGCTATACATTACTTCCTGTGACTTATTTATATTATAACTGGAAGCTTGAACCTTTTAACTCCCTTCATCCATTTCATCCACCTCCTAACCCTGCCCCTGGCAACCACCAATCTGTTCTCTGTAACTATTCTATCTTATTCTCTCTCTCTTTTTTTAGATTCCACATATAAATGAAGTCGCATACCATTTGCCTTTCTCTGTCTGACTTATCTTACTTAGCATAATGTCCTCAAGATCCCTCCACGTTCTCACAAATAGCAAGATTTCCTTTTTTCATGGCTGAATGATACTCGTGTGTGTGTGTGTGTGTGTGTGTGTGCGTGTGTGTGTGTGTGTACACCACATCTTCTTTATCCATTCATCCATCAACAGACACTTTGGTTGTTTCCATATCTTGACTATTGTAAATAATGCTGCAATGAACATAGGGGTACACATATCTTTTTGAATTAGTATTTTTGTTTTCTTTGGGTAAATACCTAAAAGTGGAATTTTTGGATCTTAAGGTAATTTTATTTTTAAGTTTTTGAGGAAACAGCATCCCGTTTTCCATAGTGGCTGCACCAATTTACATTCCCACCAACAGTACACAAGGGGTCCCTTTTCTTCATGTGCTTGCCAATGCTTGTTATTTCTGGTCTTTTTGTTAATAGCTGTTCTAACGTATGTGAGGCAATATCTTGTTGTGGTGATGATTTGCATCTCCTTCATAATTAGTGATGTTGAGCACTTTTTCATATCTGTGTTGGCCATCTTAGCTCACATTCTATTTCTATGGGACATCACTGAACTGGATTCATAGTACATTTTGACATTGAATGAACAGAATACAAAGCATGTGCCCATATTTCTGGAAGTAGACACAGCATAGCAAACACAGTCAGGGCACCTTTGAGCTCCCCTTGGATTCCCTTTGTCATATCTATGCATTTATCTCCACCTCCTATGCTCTTTGCTTCTAATGGTCACTTCCTCTTTCTATAAATTCCTTTTGGCTACCAAAGCCACTTCCCTCTGGATGTCCAGGAGCTTCCATGCCTCTTGAGCAGCTTATAGCCAAATGATCGACTGTTCCATGATTAAGAAAACCCAGCCCCTATGCCTTGAGTTTTGACAACCTATGAGGTGTGAACTACATTCCAGAGCGTCCCACAGGATCAGCCTGAAACCACACTTTTACTAATTTCTCCCCATTCCCTGTCCTTCCTCCCCAATCTTTTGTCAGTTCATCTTGGGGACACTACCTTAAAAAATCACCAGCACGTGAACCCTCAGCTCAGACTCTGCTTCTGGGGAGCCCAACCAAAGACACACAGTGATTTCCTTTAAGTGGCAGTTGGGCCAATTTGAGTAATAAGGCTATGATTCCTGATAAACCACATTATCTCCTCTGCTTCAGGTAATATTTTGCTTAGAGTTATGGAAGGTACAGAAATCTACAACTGCAAGTTCTTAATCTATATCTCTGTTTTCAAATGAGAGACAAGTAGTCTGAAGGATGATGTTGAATTATGAGAACCCTTTTGTGTTCGGCTACTGGGAAAAGTAATTTTCTCCCAAAGAAGACCAACTTGATCTGAAAAATCATCTTCTGACTTAGAGAAAAGTGTTTGGGGGTTGTTCTTTTTCAAATGTCATGTGTAGACACGTGCAGGGTATGCACGGCATGTGATGGGACATCTCTGGGTAATTAGAAAAAGTGTCCCCAGGGCCTGCCAGGACTATTTGTCAGATGAAACATGGATGGATTCCCAGCTTCCACACTGGCCAAACAAAGCAAAGCAACAAAACAACAACAACAACAACAATAACAGATGAAGTCAGAATGATGTAACAATGTGCGAAAGCCGGTGCAATAAAAATCAAAGATATTGAGAAAAAAATAGAACTTTAGTTAAGAAACTGAGAAGAAAAAAACACAATAAATAAGGGGCACGTGGGTGGCTCAGTCAGTTGAGCGTCAGACTATTGATTTTGGCTCAGGTCGTGATCTCTTGGGTCCTGAGATTGAACCCCGAGTCAGGCTCCGTACTCAATGGGAAGTCTGCTTAAAATATTCTCTCTCTCCCTCCCCTTCTGTCTTTCCCTTACTCTCTTTCTCTCAAATAAATAAATAAATCTTTTATTTATTTTTATTTTTTTTAAGATTGTATTTATTTATTTGACAGAGAGAGACACAGCGAGAGAAGGAACACAAGGAGGGGGGAGTGGGAGAGGGAGAAGCAGGCTTCCCGCGGAGCAGGGAGCCAATGCAGGGCTTGATCCCAGGGCCCTGGGATCATGACCCAAGCGGAAGGCAAATGCTTAATGACTGAGCCACCCAGGCGCCCATAAATAAATAAATCTTTTTTAAAAATACAGTAAATAATAAAAAAATCCCTTTATTTGTCCATGTTAAAAACATAACGTGGTTTGAAATAAAGATAGAAGTATTTATTTGCAGTTAAGTCTGTTCTGTTGTTTTAGTACAAGAGGTGAGTAATGTATTCCTGTTTGGTGTAAATGTATATTTTTCTGTAAAAAAGTTCTCTCTATCCTATTAATACATCTCCTTTTTCTAATCTTCTCACTGACTAATCCCCCACTTTGCAATTATGGTTACATCAGAGGATCACAGATGTTGGTTAAAAAATACACTGAGAGGCTGAGGCAAAATATCAGGAAATGTTTGGAAAGTTTCTTCCTTTAATACACAGAGCTGACACATAAAACTACAGGAGAAAGTTGAATTTGTTTTGGCTTACAGAAAGCCCAAGGTGTTGTAGTGGGAATCAAAGAAGTAGGCAAATATGTTTGCTTGAAAATGAAAAAGTCCTTTTTTCTAATAGCAAATATTTGCCATCAGTTGAGAGCAAATCAGTGTCAGTCTTCTTGGAAGTAGTGTTGGTTGCACTGAAAAACAAGACCCTGTGACTCCATCCTCTGCCATTCCTCATCTTGGCAGTAGCATCTCATAGGGAAGGAAGGTCTCTAACTAGTGGTAATGAGTTTGTATGAGGCTGTGCCAACCTGGGGGGCGGGGGTGGTGGCAAGCAGAGTGAAAGAGATTGAGTACACTGGTAGCTAGAAAAAATATGCCTAGTGAAGTTGTTGGGAGTTTTTTCCAAGGGGGAAAAATATATTTTTTTCATGAGAAGGTAGGAAGTTGGTCAATTTACCAAATATAGCTAAGAATTCTATTATACACATGATTTAAAGTAAGGGGTGGGGAATAAGATGCTCAAACCAGCTTCATTCATTTTTGCAAACCACCAGGAATAATTTTGCTGGGCTTACCTACAACAACATGGTTCCCTCTGTTCTTTTCTTGGGTATTTGCCATAATGGCAAGCTGACTTGGATTATTTTTTGAAGATTGATTTTATTAATCAATTAATTAATTAATTTTGAGAGTGCACATAATCAGGGGGAAGGCAGAGGGAGAGGGAGAGAATCTTAAGCAGATTCCCCACTGAACACAGAGCCTCATGCTAGGCTCAATCTCACAACCATTAGATCATGACTCGAGCCAAAATTAAGAGTCAGGGACATAATGGACTGTGCCAACCAGGAACCCCAGACTTGATTATTCTTATGTGTTTAATATCAGTGGTCTTGTTAGTAATGTAATCTCTATCCACACACAGACTTTTAAATACAGGGAAGGATAAGGAAGAACATCTACCTTTATTACTAACACTCAAGAAGAAATACTTCTGTGGAGGTACCTGTGTGGCTCAGTCGGTTAAGTGTCTGCTTTCAGCTTAGGTCATGATCTCAGAGCCCCATGTCTGGCTCTCCGCTCAGTGGGGAGCCTGCTCCTCCCTCTCCCTCTGCCTGCTGCTCCCCCTGCTTGTGCTCTCTCTGTCAAAAAAATAAAATCTTAAAAAAAAAAAAAGAAAAAGAAAAAAGAAGTACTTTCTGTGCAAGTTGCCTCAGTGGAAATAAAAATCGTATCCAGGAATTTGGTTCTTCAAACCAGTGAGTATTAGGACACTGATATCCGAAGTTGAGTTTGGTGTAGTCTTAATGATAAAATCAGCTCTTCTTTATCCTTTTTGTCTATTCAGCTGGTTGACCTTGTGTCCACCATAAGATTTCTAAATCCTCATTATTATGCTAAAAATGGTAGGGATAGCCAGTAGATGCATCAAGGTAATATTGGCAATATTAACATCAACTACAGCTATAAATGAGCTGTTTGATATAAGCAAATAGTTCATAGACCTAAAGTTTAGTGCATTTTAAGTACCTAAACATTCAATTTTTGTAATTTATGTAGACGTGTTTTGAAAACGCATATATCTTTTCCATTTACCCTTAGGCCAAAGGATTCAGTGGAATTTCACTTTTACTTCCTGATTCAGAATTATCTTTATATATCTTAATTAATGTGCTATCTATCCTAGAAGCCGAGAAGGGGTAGAGGGTTGTAAGCCACTAGACTAACATGCCCAGAGTTCCTATGCAGTTTTGTTTTATTAATTCTTTCTCTATCTGTCCTGTTTCCACCTCTCTCCATTTATTAGCTACTGCAGGTTAGGAAATCAGACCATTGAAGGCAAAGATTATATCGTAGAGACAGATAGATATATAAAGACATTAAAATTCTCATTTCCCTGCTGATTACCTTTTTGACACCGAAAAATAAATTAAACTCTCTAAAATTTCAGTTTCTTCATTAAAAGGTGGGCATAATAATTACATTCATTTTATAAGGTTGGTGGAAAGATGAAATAAGGTGTTGTGTGTAAGTACTCCAAGAGAGGCAGATGTCCTTACTATTCTCATTATTGTTGCCATTTTATCACTGTTGGGGCTGTTGTAAAGCTCCCATGAAGAGGACTGAAGAACAGTGCGAAGAGGAAAGCAGTAACACATCAGAACCATGCATGAATTTGGGACTTCTCTCCTAGACGCTCAGCTTCACCTTAGTTTCATTCTATGTTTCACTTAGGAGATGCTCCTAGAAAGTAATCTCTGGATAAAGGAGTTGTTTCTGTAGTGTGTAAAGGATATTAGACCCTGATGTAGTGAAAACCACTTGTGGTTATTTGAACCAAGAAAAGAAGCACTGTCTCGAAGACAACCTGCCCTAGAAAAAGATAATTTAAAGGCATGGGTAGAAAATGGTCTGAACCAAGTGCCTTTACAATCATTTCCTTTAGTTAGTTAGTACAACTTCCTGAGTGTTGATCTGCCCTCCCATTGCTCTGACTTCTGGGCACTATGACCCAGGTGAGTGGAGTCTATTTTTATGAAGTTTGTGTGTGCATATATTTTCTTATCCAAGGAGGCATAGTAGGTGAGGGGTGCAGAGACAAGGAAGCAACAGTTTCCTTAAGACATATTATATCTTATGGGGTTTAATATATTCTCACTGACAGAGGAGGAGTTTGACACATGGCAAGAACTTAACTACTTGCTCACTTGAAGAGAGTCTCATCAAGTGTCACACAGTTCCTGTGAACGAATGGCGCGCTCATCATTGTGCTGGAAGTCACGTAACTTCTGGTTTCTGTCAGGAGTTTGACAAAATGAGTGACCTCATAAAGACATGAAATTCTTTGAAATTTTCCTCATCTATGAATTATAGATAACTATGCCTGAATTTAGATTAGAAACAGAAATGATATCTCCTTCTTCCACCAGAATATAAGACTATACAGGCTTGGATTTTTGTGTTTTGTTTACAGCTTTATCCCCAGTGCCCAGAATAGTACCTGACACCTAGAAAATTTTCTATAAATACTTGCTCAATGGTTGGATGGTTTTAAAAAAACTAAGGTGGTTAGGCAAATTTTAAGTATGTATGTTATTGATAGTATCATCACTATAACTAAAATATTATTCACTTTACACATGCAATTGATCTTTAAAGGGTCTATATGAAATTGGACACTTGAATATAATTAATTCAATTCAGTTATTCAATAACCACAGTTGAGTGCATATGGGCCAGGTCCTCTGAAAGGCCATGTGGATATAAAAGTGGACAAGAAAGACAGTTTCCACCTGTATGACAACTACATTATAATGAAACTTACCAAATACTTCTATTTTTCCAATAGAGAGAAGTTCTCATAAAGAAAATTCCACAAGTTACTACAATGAACATTTCTGAGGTGGATCAAGAGGTAAATAACATTGAAATTGCCTAGTTTCTAATGTTATCATCAAAAGAGAGGGCATTAAAAAGGAGAAGGGGGCAGGCTTTTCTAATGTGTTCATTTGATAGATGAGGCAACCAAGATCATAGACATAAGGATTTTTTTGAGCTCCCCTTTGTTGGGACTGCCTTTCCTTCTCTTCTTAGCCTGGAAAGCCCCCATTCATTCTTCAAGGCACAAGTCAAATGTCCCTTTGAGAAACCATTTGCAACTCCTCCAGGCTGAGCTGATTGCTTAACCTTCACTTACTTCTTGCCTCTACTATAGTAATTAGAAGAATCATCTGAAATTTTCCTGACCATAAGAATCACCTAGGGCCCCATTTTGGTACACGTGGAACGTGGATCAGAGGTTCTGATTCTCCATATGCATCACCTGGAGTCTGTGTCTTTTTTTTAAGATTTATTTATTGATTTGAGAGAGAGCATGAGGGGGAGGGGCAGACGGAGAGAGAATATCTCAAGCAGACTCCCCTCTGAGCATGGGGCCTGATGTGGGGCTTGATCTCATGTCACTGAGATCACAACCTGAGGAGAAATCAAGACTCGGATGTTCCACCAACTAAGCCACCCAGGTCCCCTGAGCGTCTGTGTCTTAAATAAGAATCTGAGGGTACTGTCCTGATGAGGGACACGGAAAGCATTAAATTAAACCAGTATTCAGTTACAATGTTTTTGGCTGCAAATAAGTGAACATTTAGTTTGGGCTGGGTTAAGCAATAAAGTCACTTATTACCTCATATAACATGAAGTCCAAATGCAGATCAAGATTTAACAAGCTGCTTAATTATGTTTTCCAGGGTAGTATTTTTTTTTTCTCCTCTCTCTCTCTCTTTACTGTTTCACTTATGGGCATTAAGTGGTCTTTTAAGACCAACCAAACACTGGAGAAAGGTTTCCCCTCCACCACCAGAAATCTCTAGAAAGTCACTTCTAGTGTTTCAGTACCCCAAACTGGCTTAGACCTCCATCCATCCCTGAATCCATCAATAATAATGGGGTGGTGAGAATGAGATTAACATAACTGACTAGGAATAATCAGTGGTGGGAATCAGGCATAAAATGCTTTAGGAATCTGTAAAGAGGTGTATTTGCACACAACATCTGGCCTCCTCCACTAGACCACTTTTAACCAAGGTCAAGAATCATGTATTTATGTTTGTATATGTATAACACCTCCCACAGCAGGTGCTCAGAGTTTGCTGAATGGATGTTGGAATCCTGTACCTGCTGGGGGAAGAACTGGTAGACCTAAGTGTGTTGATTCTCTTATCATTGCTCTTACCTACACACTGTGACAGAAGGAGGTTCCCGGAAGCAGCCTGTGATGCAAAGGAAGTAGGAAGGTGGGAATGGTATTCAGGACAGTCCTCTTCATTCAGCTATGCCCCCACTGAGCCAGGCTATACAAGTGATAAAATCACGTCTCTGCCTAAAATGTCCAGGAGTGTGAAGCACTGAAATATCAGGGTACTTTGCTTTACCTCTTCCTTCTTCTGATTCTGCCTTTGTAACGAACTTTATAATCACATATCCATTAATCTGAACACATCTTAGGAGGTAATCATAATAACTCGCCTAGATCTAATGTTGTAGGGAAACATTTTATGGCCCTAGGATACATTTTCATCCAAGTTATTAAAGTCCAATTACATCATGTTTTCTTCCAAGGAATGCCAAGTACTTGAGGGACAATACTGCAATCACTCTCACTCATCTCTTGGAAATAATTTACACAGATATAGCCTTGATATTGCAGATAAAGCCCTCTGCTCTTCCTCCCCGAAGAGATGGAAAAATGTACTTGCTTGCCTAAGATCACACAATAGAGCCAGACAGGGGAAATTGGGAGAAAATGCAAATTCTCTCATTTCCATTAGCTAATACATGTAGCCTTCCTTTATGAAATCATCAGATCTGTATATTGTGCTTTTGATGAACAAGAAACTACCATGTCAAGTGGTCAGGTGAATTTCACATAAAAGGAATATAACTTACAGTTTTCTAAGTGTAATTTCTGACTTCTATCATGACTCATATGTGCCAGTCTTCAACCAACCAGCCTGTTGGAAACCATAATGACAGAACTGATAATTATAGAATTTATTATGTATTAGTATCTATTATACTCTGGGTAGATTAAAGGCATTTTTATAGGACTGACAACAACCCTGGAAAGACTGACCGTATTCTTTCTTTAAGAGCTAAAGCTCAGATGCTATTATGTGGACAGTCATACAGCTAGTAAGGGGTATCCCTAGAACTCAAATCAAGTGTGTCTAGGTCCAAACCTGGGGCTCTCTCCACTGACCCCATGCTATTCTGGAATATTTGAAATAGGAATTTGGCAAAACTCTATTTTGTTGCATTTGAACAAATCACTTAATATCTCATTGAGTGAAATTCTTCAAATGAAATCAACACCTTCCCCTCCAAATTCTACACATGGACAACCTCATACACTCCTCTAGAAGGGAAGTGCTCCAAGAAGGAGGGGCCAGCCCCTCTTCTCAACTGTACCCAGATAAAGTGTGTCATCATTGTCACAAGATCACTGGCATGGGTCTCAGGACACTGCCCATTTTTCCATCAAAATAAATCCTCAGAAATCTTGTTGGAAATTCACACAACACTAAAGAATATTCAACTCACTCCTTTGCTGTAACTTGGCTGAAGTGTTTTCAATGTTGATGATAGGTTCAAGCCTCTTCTAAACAGCAGGGATTTCTGCTACAGTTGTGGTAAAGAAAGCAGGACCCCGGTGGGTCCAGAGCAGTGAGCTCCAGAAAGCCTAAGACTTAGGGAGCACACAATGTCAGCGGAATGTCCAAGGCGAGAGAGCAAAGAGAGCATGGCACTGGCTTAGTTTCCTCTAGCCTCTTGTCTTGCCAAACCTTGCAGATAACAGAGCATGCATATTTAAATGCAAAAGGGCTTTTATGATTAGTTAATAAAATGGGGATGAAGTAAGCAAATAACTGTTGAGAAGTAACATTTAATTTCCCAGAGTGCCCTGTGAGACATATCATGGAGTGAAGCCATTGCAATTACTTGGAAATTCATTGTCCGAACTATTAAACTAATTCAGGCTACAGGAAAGTACCCAACAGTATAATGAAGTTGGTGCAAGGGGCCCCATCAGAAAATAAACATTGTAGCCACAGCATCTAGGACTGGGGTGGAAGATTAGAAATTCCAAATCAAAGGCAAAATATTCAGCCAATTATCTCCCAGCTTTGAATCTTAAAGCATCAAAGTGCAGGGCTGGAAAGAGATTTGAGATGCCCTCAAGGGCAATCGGTTCCCTCTAGGTAAGAATATATTTCAGCCACACTGAACTGATGGATTTTGACGTGTTTTTAATTTCAGGTTTCACTTTTTATTTAGCTTCTAGCTCCCCATCTGGTCTGCTTTTCTGCTGCAAATGCCAAAAATAATATTTTTCATCGACCGCACTGGACATGTTTAGGATGGGATTTAAAAGTGGCTCCTCCCCTTTTTAACACCAATATTGTAACAGAGGAAATGGTAGGATACAGCCCAACTCCGTTCAGCACTGCTTCCCTCTCTTCTAAATCCCCCATCTTTCCTTTGGGCATCAAGTTACCTAAGCCCTTCTCATCAGCTGACTGTAAATAATTTCCTTCAAGTCAAGCCATCTTGTCTAATTCAATGGTGTATCTCTACTGTCTGCCTCGCTGAATATATATTTTGTAATGGAAGTTAAATATATTTTATTAAACATTTTTACCTGTAAAAATCATTTTTATTCCTCCCTCCAATGGGAAGAAAGTGATCCAGAAAAATAATTGATACGGATGTGAGAAAAATCAGGAAATTAGTTTTATGTTACTTTATCCTTATTGGATTTTTTTTACCTCACTTGGCTGAATCCTGACGAAGTCATACAACTGTGTATGTGTGTATGTGTGTGCATACATTTGTGTACACACACATATACAAATGCACTGTAAGAAATTAATATAAAGGGTCACCTTGATTTAAAACAGCATTCCTGAGCCTGTTCTCCTTCTCAGCATTTATATTTCTAAATAGAGCTATCTCTATTAAAAATTAGAGATAGTAGCCTCTATTGGGTCTTTTATAAACCTCAACAGAAGAAAATTAAATTGGCTATTGTTTTTTATTTTATTTTTTTTAAGTTTCATAGTAAGATAGCTCTATGGAAGGTAAATGGAATATGTACCAGCTTGCTCTCATCTTGAAAACTTTGATGACTCTTTTATAGATTTTCTGCAAGGTAATTAAAGTCCAATTAATTGGAAAAATATACACAATGGGTATTCTGAATATTATATCTCCAACGGAAGCAACTTTTATTACCCTAAATGAGTGGCTGAGCCAATGTTGCAAGTTTAAATTCTGAACTCCTAAGCAAATATCTCAAAAAATACATTCTTGCACTTTGTTAGCTACAAAATAAACTTCTCTCCAGGGGAGAGGTGCCTCATCCTCTTTGGGAGTCCATTAGAGTGCAATCAGGTCGGCAGCATGCTGGCACCCCCTTCCTATCTAATGGCTACACATGCAGAATTATGCTGTAAATACAATAATTTTAAATGGACAGGAGAAATTGACCAGTGATAGGAATCCAAGGGGACTATTTCTCTGACATAAGAAATTGCCAAGGAATTTGTGTTCTCTAAATCTAGACTTTTGCTTCCTAAACATACATAAATTCAGCTGTCGGTTACATAATTGCTCCCCCTTTCTCTCCCATTCATGCTCTATTTGTAAATAATAGGAAAGGCAGTTATGATTTCATATCCTGAATGAATCAACACACTAAAGGTTTCTTTTTCATTCACAGCCAGCCCACTGGAGACAGTATGGGAATGGACCTGTGCTCCACGCGACCATTCAGTGACTCGGGGTCATACTATACAGTAAGTCTTCTTCAAAACACGGTTCAGGGTTTCCCTGGCATATCCCAGCTGGCAGATGGGAGGGACAGAGCACACAGGGAAGACACACATAGGTACGACTGTCACTTAACCCTAATAACAAATTACTTTAATTCACTATCCATTGGCCAGACCTGCTCCCAGGGTCTCTCTTACCTGCAAGGGTATCCCATAGCTCATCTGCATTTACAAGAGGAGGAAATGTGCTTGGAGGCGTCTAGTTAGCCTCTGCCTACATTTTCTAGGCTTTGCCTCTGTTTGATCTTTTCTTTTTCCTTTCCTAGTTCTCTTCCTTCAGTGTCACCAAAGAAATCTCTCATAGGAAGGTGATAATCCAAATGTTTTTCTTTATGACTTCCATTCTTTCCCTTTATGGAGGTAACACAGGCTCAGTTTCAGATTCCACAAACATCATTCTGAGTGTAAGACATGGCAGGCATGCTGCAAGGAATCATCATCTGCCTTAGGCCATTTAATGTAGAAACAAACATTAGAACCTGAGTTTTAAGATGAGAAATAGAGGTGCAGGAATTGATGAAGCATATACAGGATGTAATTCCTCAGGTCAGCATCCCCATTCATTCCTGTGATGGATTTACTAAGACATCTAACTGAGCCAATTCTTTTATCAGCAAACATTTTATTTTATTTTATCTATTTTGGGTACCCAGTTATTTTCTTGATTCCTTTCTCATTTGCACTCTCCCTTCCAGCTTCTTATCTAGCTATCTCTAAATAAAACATCTCAATCTCTGTATCCCTAGTCATGCCTGTCATGAAAGTGAATAGTACTAGCAATATATTTGTATCAAGAAAAAATATGTTGCTTTGTAAAGAAATTAGAAGTAACAATATATAGCTAGTGGTAGCAATTTTAAAGCTCTTACAAAATCCCAGCATCCCCACAAATTTTCCATTAAAACTGACTTTCTTGAGGAAATAATTTAGTTAAGCAATTTATTTTTTCTATCTTATTGGGGTTTATTCTGTTGTTGTTGTCTAATATGTTTCATTTCTAGAGTCTGGCATTCTGTTAGTTTCATTACAAATGTGTAGCATTTCAGCTGCCTTATTGTTATATATATTTCTAGCTACCCTAAGAACCTTGTAGCAATGTAAAACACTGCCTTCCTGGAAAAAATCTGCTACACATTTTAAATGAGTACAAAAAAAAAAAAAGTTCCCTGCACTAGCTTAAAAAAAAAAAATGTACACCATCTCTGTAGCTGTTTTTTGAATTCTTTTTGTAACTTCTTTTGTCAACTGATTCTTATCCAATACTGGAGAGTTTAAACTGATTTTCTACTTTCCCTAATGTATTATTTCTATAGATCACAACTTACCCCCTTTTTACTTTATCTTTTCTTGTATTGGGGGGGTACCATCATTCATGTTAACCTCAAGCTCAATTCCCTACTTCATTCATTTGTTTTTGTTTTGGTTTTTTTATTTTATGTATTTATTTGACAGAAAGAGACACAGCAAGGAACACAAGCAGGGGGAGTGGGAGAGAGAAAAGCAGGCTTCCCGCTGAGCAGAGAGCCCGATGTAGGGCTCAATCCCAGGACGGTGGGATCATGACCTGAGCTGAAGGTAGATGCTTAACTGACTGAGCCACCCAGGAGCCCCAGCCCTACCTCATTCCTGACAAACAGAACCAGGACTCAGAGCTGGCTCTTTCTTTTCCCCCTATTCCCACTTTCACAGGATCTAATCCAGGTTTTTGAATTTTGGCTCTCTGCAGTTTTGGGCAGGGTGGGATGATTTCTCTGAACTATTTTTTTTTTCCTGTATCTCTGCAATTTAGAGCCATGCCTATATACCAGCCAAAGTCATGTATTGCAGGATGGTTGTTAAGACAAAATGAGTTTCCGTGCATCTGACAGCTCTCTTTCAGGGTCCAGTAGAGAAATGGCACTCCACAAAAGTGACCTTTCTCTATTAATTGTCTATCACCATGTAACAGATTATAACAAACTTGGTGCTGTAAAACAGTGCCCACTTATTATCCCATACTTGCTGTGAAATCAGAGTCCGGGCATGACTTATTAGGCTCCTCTATTTCAGAGTCTCCCAGAGGCTACAATTAAAGTATTGGTCTGATCTAGAATCTCATCTAAACACACAACGGGGGAAGAATTCATTTCCAGGCTGATGTCATTGTTGCCAGAATTCAGTTCTTCAAGGGCTGTTGGACTGATGGCCTCAGTTCCTACATGGCTGTCAGACAGAGGCTGCCCTACATTCCTTGCCTCTCAGGATGGCAATTTGCCTTATTAAAGGTTGCATGCAAGGCAGTCAATCAAGAGAATCTGCTAGCAATATGGAACTTACAATCTCTTATGACCAGTCACTAAGGTGCGCCCCCCCCCCTTTGCTACATTCTATTACTTAAAAGCAAGTCACTAGGCTGGCCCATGCTTGAGGGGGGGGACCACACAGGGCATTCATACCAGGAGGTGGAGACCATTAGGGAGCATCCTGAAGCTGCCCAGCATACTTCTCAATCATATTGACCCGTACACTTTAGCTTCTGCTATGTCTGGGCCAATATATTGGGTGTTTAGTATATAAAAAGACATGAAATACGTTTCCTGGTCATTTAAATAAAGGGGTTTATATCCATTCTTCCATTAAGCCTCTTTTACCAAAGATGCAGAGCTATTAAGAGAGTGGACTTCATAGACATGCTCAAAGGCTCTGCACATAATTTAATAATCAGGTACAGGGAATCCATGGATGAGAAAATTCAGCAAGTCAATCAGTCATAAAATCAGAGACTCCAGGCCTGGAGGACACCGTCTATCAACCGATCAATCAATACCTATTGCGTACTTTTCTGTCTTCAAAACCTTTGCTAGTTGCCAAAGTCTGGAGTCTGAAGTGGTGCGGGGGCCGGGGGGGGGGAGCCACAACAATTAAAAAGGAGCTTCATATACTGAAGCTGAGAATTAATTTAGCCCTCAGTTATTTTGATATATAAACAAATGTTGAAGCTGGCTCCTTAGGGGCAGGGGAAATTGAAGGAGAGGATACTTCAGGGAGAGATGAGGGGGGAAAAAAGCACAATACTGAAAGAATGCAGGGAAGAGAGGGCACTATCAGGAGGCCACAGGGACCCGGCGACTCTAATTAGGGAAGCTGGCCATGCATTTGGTTTTCTCTGAGATACAATGTATGGAAATGAGACACAGGCATGCACAGTTAGACTCTGGAGTGCTGTGGGACCGAGAAGTATGATTATACCACATACAAATCATTTAAGTTCAGAAGAAGGTTAGAGGATGAGGGGCTAAGTTCATTCAGAGATGCATAATTGAACAAACACGAATCAAAACAGCAAGCAAAAAAAAAAGCTGTGGAATTCTTTTTTTCTTTCTTTTTATTTTTGTTTGCAACTGCAGCTCTGTAGAGATGATAAGATTGAGATTTTAGAAAAACAACTTTAATAATGGATATTTTCTGTACATGCCTTTCTTAAATAATGCTGAAAGTTATATATCACTGAAGTATTAAGAGGGAATAAAAAGAAATATTCAGTGTTTACAGGTTGTTTGTTTTGGGGTCTTTTTTTTTTTTTTTTTTTTTTTTTAAAGATTTTATTTATTTATTTCACAGCGGGAGAGAGATCACAAGGAGGCAGAGAGGCAGGCAGAGAGAGAGAGGGGGAAGCAGGCTCCCCGCCAAGCAGAGAGCCCGATGAGGGCCTCGATCCCAGGACCCCGAGATCATGACCTGGGCCGAAAGCAGAGGCTTTAACCCACTGAGCCACCCAGGCGCCCGGGGTCTTTTTTTTTTTAAATAATATTGAACTCAAAGTTTCCTCATTCTGGTTTATGTTAAAGTCAAAAAAGTGTCAGCAATATCATTAGTATTGGATTTTAAATGATTCTTATCAGTCAAAATCATACATTAGGCTTTCAAGTAAAGGAGGGCAGATTGAGCCAGTGTATTTATTTTTCCTCTATTCTAAAACCTATTGAAATGACAGCACATATTTAATAAAAGAAATGAAAACCAGCAATTCCACTCCTAGGTATATGCCTAAAAGAAACTCAAACATATGTTCACAGAAAGACACATAATAGTAAGTTCACAGCAGACCTATTCATAATAATCACAAACTGAACACTAGCTGAACACCTGGCAACAACAGAAAGTATAGGTAAATGGGTAATCGTCTCATTTTTATATTAGATGCAACAGTGAGAACCGAGGGAGTAAATGCATGCAACATCATGAGTGAATCTCCAAATACGAGGCTGAACGAAAGAAGTCAGACACAGAAATATATTGTATAGGGACCTGCTTATATGAAGCATTACAACAAACAAAACTGGGGCACCTGGGTGGCTCAGTCGGTTAAGTCTCTGCCTTCAGCTCAGGTCATAATCTCAGGACCCTGGGATCGAGCCCGGCCTCCGTGTCCATCCAGGTCCATCAGCTCCCTGCTCAGGGGTGAATCTGCTTCTCTCTCCTTCTGCCTTTGCCTCTCCACCACCCCTCTCCCCCTCTCCTACTCTTTCTCTCTCAAATAAATAATCTTAAAAATATATATATATATATATATAAAATAAAACAGACAAAACTGATGTGGTAGGAAGTGGAGCCACTGGGCAGGGCAAGGGCTGGTAATGATTCAGGCAGAAAAGGCAGGTTTCTGAGCTATCTGATAAGGGTCTTTCCTTAACCTGTGACCCGGTTATATAAGCACGCTCCTTCTGAAAAGTAATCAAGTTATACTCTTATGTGAATTCTTCTGTATGTATATGTCTTACTAACAAATTGGTTATGTTACTAAATGAGTAAATACATAATCATTAGCAGGGCTGGAAAGGTGGGGTGGTGGGGGTTGAGCATCAGCCCACAGGACCATCATAGCGATTGTAAAAGATGGAAAGCTGATGGAAAGAGCGTAAGAGATGATGAAATTCACAGAGGCTGAGAAAATTGCTAACACGTGCAGGTGAAGAAGAGAATCATTAAAAGGTGTTTTTTTTTTCTTTTTCCGTGCAAGTTCAAAGTAATCTCAAGATGACAGGCAGTGGCGTCATATAAACAGAACCTGGGGGCTCAAGAAAATGTCCAGCTACCAAGACTGATCATGGCAGGTTCTTATTTACAAATACATGTGGATGATTGAGCATCCACAAACACGTGAGACAACCCTGTGAGAGAAAGCATTGCACCAAACACACCAAATTCAAACCCAGGAGGAAAAATAGTTAACATGTGAAAAAGAAAACTGACCAGCAAAGTGTGATTAATACAGTCAGAGACATCACTGGGCAATATGCAGTCTTTCAGATCAGGGGACATTTCGTCTATTGTGTTCTTCACGTATTTTCTCCTCTCTGTTCTGTCCTTGTGGAAATCATATTTAGAACATTTTGAAGTTTCGTGTTTTGTTTTAAACATGTCTGTGTCTCCCACAGTGCTTCTACCTGAGGAGCGTCCCTGGAACAAGGTTGGGTCTGTTTGCCTGGGAGTTGTGGGCTCCCCAACAGTAGCGGGCACGGTATCCTCTGTATGCCTCAGTATCTTTATTTTTAAAGCAAATTACAATATCTACTTCATGGGATTATAATACTGATTAAAGGAAGTATGTCATAAAGTCTTCATCCGAGTGCCTAGCCAAACAACAAGCATAATACTGCTTTACCACCAAAATATTTAGCTTTGTTCTTGGTAAACATCAGGTTTTAAAAAAAAAAAGAGAGAAAGAGAAAGAAAGAGACTTTATTGTATTCTACTTTCCTTTTCGTCTGGTCACAGATTTGACTCCATCTGATAGTATCAATTGTTTTGGGCAACATAAGGCTAGGTAATAAAACAATGTTAAATCTTACGTGGACATTATGTTCTAATGTCAGCTTGTGACTGATTGGAATATTTAAATTTATTCTTGGAAAACCTTTTGATGACATCCGATATAAAGGGGTTTACATGTTATTTAGATACAAGTTAGTAAGCAGCTCTTCTTTAATAACTTTTATTTTCGATCCTCATTTAATTTTTCAAATTCTTCTGTGATGAATGTAAACTGATCCACTTGCCTAGAAATAAATGTTTCCCTTCTGCTGTGGCTGGAAAGCCTTTCAAGTCATTAGCCTGTCTTCCATGACCACTAAGCACCTCAGACTGAACTCCTTCCGTGGCTTGAGTTGGAGCAGCCTGGCAGATAGCATTTAGTTCTTCTCCTTCTCTTCCCCTCTTCTCAGACTATTTATAATTGAATTAAAGTAAATGTATATTTATTGACTCCTTCATTATTTCAGTTTTTCAACACTGTTCGAATGGCAGGTAATGCCCCATTTCCTGAATACCATGCTAGTTCTAAATCTAGGTCACCGATAAGCAACTGAATCCACCATTTTGCATGTGGAGAACAAGTTTCAGCTGTCCACACAAAACTCACTTTTGGCTACTTTCTTTGATGCGGCAAGGTTCCTCCTTTGGAGGTCTCCATTGGCTATAGTTTCCGAACCTGGATGGCAACAGCAGGGTGTGTTTTGCTAGATGGGAAAGGAGCTTGTGTAGAGCTCATATGAGAATCAGTACCTCAGAAATCTCCTCTCACATCCACCTGGCCAGAGGAATCCAGTTTTTCGTAATGTTGCTCAGTAAAGGAGGGTCTAAAGAGCCATATCTCAAATGCAGACCAGTGCTAATAAAATGATAAAAAGTGTACCGAGAAGACAATCTGGTATTTGGAGCGGAGATTCATTAAGAGTCTGGCTTAAGGGGGCACCTGGGTGGCTTAGTCCCTTCAGCGTCTGCCTTTGCCCCAGGTCAGGATCCCAGGGTCCTGGGATGGAGTCCTTCATCAGAGTCCTTGCTCAGTAGGGAAACTGCTTTTCCCTCTCCCTCTGCCTGCCACCCCTCGACCCCCGGCTTGTGCTCTCATGCTCTCTCGCTCTCTCCCTGGCAAATAAATAAATAAAATCTTTTTTTTTTTTTTAAGAGTCTGGCTTCAGGCAAAAGACATAGTTTTGGATTCAGATAGTAATGTTTTTTTTTTCTTCCCATAATTTCACTGATGAATATCATATGTAAAGTGCACATAACACATATCATAACTGGAAATCTCCCTGAACTTCCACAAATTAAGCATACCCATCTCATTAGCACCCAGATTAAAAAGAAATAGAATACCAGCTTAGTCCCTAGAAATTCAACCCCCCCCCTCCATGGCTCCTTCAAGCGACTACACTTGACTAATTAATGTAGCAGCTCTCCTGCAGGCTATGGAAGCTTTGCTTTTGAAACTTTGTTCCATTGCCTCTCAATAACAAGGCTTAGGAAATTTTGGTTAACGTGTTGCTTTCCTCATCTGCCAGGTGGAGAAGATTCATACCAATGTTATAGCCCCGCACATAGTTGATGCTCAATAACGATTTGGAATGTAGATCTAAAAGGAATACAGGAGATGCTATACAAAACATCTTGGGAATAACCTGTGACTCAGAGAAGAGAAAATAGGGACCTGACCACTTAGGAACATTTGTATTCAGTGAACTGTAATCATCCACATTTTTTTTTCTTTTTTTCTTTTCCCTCCCCTCCCCTCCCGTTCTCTCTTTTTTAAATAGGCTCCATGCTGGGCAGTGTGAGGCTCAGTCTCATGACCATGAGATCAAGACCTGAGCTGAGATCAAGAGTTGATGCTTAACTGCCTGAGCTACCTAGGCTCCCCCCCACCTTCTTTTCACATTTCTAATTAAGATACCTTTACTTCTTTACATTATGGTTAAGGCTGATATTTCAAAGCTGTGCAGGATGTTATATCACCTTTGCTTTACATTTCAGGATAATTAAAAAAAATTACAAATATTTATCATTAGAAAGGGTGTTTATCCTTACTGGGTTGAGGACAACTGCCCTATTTATTCCACCCACCCGCTGTGCTTGGAACACTTTTGGAATGTTCATGCCTCTTTGCACTGCTGAAGCCATTCCTTGCATTTGGAATGATCACCTGGAAGGAAACCATGACTTGATAATAACAGATTTGAAAAACCAAGCCAGGAACAGAAGTTGTCCTAAAATGTGTAAGACAGCCATTGTACAGTATTTAACAGTTTAGACACGGTTCAGGCTGTTGTTGATATTGGACAGGCTTCGAATTAGGGATGATGGTGAAAATCACTACACAGAGCACAAAAGAAGGCAAGCCTGGTTGGCAAGGAATATTCAAGCTCAGGCAGGCAGCAGCCCCGTCCCCCTGGTGATCTGGCAGTTCATGGTGGTACACCCTAGATGAAGGAATGAATATACAGGCTTATGAAAACATGATATGTATATATACCAACATATATATATTTCACATATATATGCCTATAATATGTACATGAAGGCCCTATAAGGAAGCATCTGATGGTTTAAAACCTATATAATTTGATATTCTGCTGCCTCTTTGACATCATCCACTACCATTCATGTGGTTACTTGCTGCTTCCTGGTCACAATGACCAACCACTTCTCTGTGTTTCTACTGCAGGACCTTTGCACTTGCCATTCCCTTTGCCTAGAAAGCTCTACCTGCATAGATCCACATAGTTCATTTTCTCACCTTCTTCTCCTCTCTGTTTAAATGTCATTTTTATCAATAGGACATTCATAAACATCCGCTCTAAAATCGAGAGCTAAGTGTGGACTTCTATGGTACGAATGTCTGTGCGCTCCATCCCCCAGTTTAAATATTAAATGTCCACCATTTGAGAACATATCAAGAAGGCCCCACTGTGAACCAAAAAGAGGGCCTTCACCAGAATGAGACCACACCAGTGCTCTGAACTTGGAGTTCCCAAATTCCAGAGCTGTGAGAAATATCATTTCTGTTATTTCTAAGCTACCAGTCTGGCCTTTGGTTACAGCAGCCTGAACGGACTAAGAAAAGCACCTATTGATCTCTACCTTGTTTCATTTGTATTTAAAACACTTAGAGCCATATGCCATCTTATATATTTATTGGCTTGTTTTGTTTTCTTTTAACAACGAAGGCTTTAATCATCATTCTTTCTTTCTTCATTGCTATAGACTTATTTCCAGATCCTAGCAAAATACCTAGCACAATGAAGACACTTAATGAATAGTTGCTGAGTGAAGAAGCAAATTCAACATTGATTTAATTTTAGGAAACCTTTTAGTAGTTGCTCATGTTAATAGATTGAAGGGGAAAATCCTTATGATCTCTTCCGTGGAAAGGGAAAAATTGATAAAATTAAGCATCTATTTATAATAATAGTAAAATTCTCTTCAAACTTGGAGTAGAAGGAAAGTCTCCATCCTAATAAAGATTATCTATCAAAAACTCATTAGACTTTACAATAAACACTTTGAAGCACTACTTTTAAACCAGAAACAAAAAAAATAGCAAGCACCACTTTTATTCAGTATTCTATTGGAAGTCTTTCCCAGTAAAATAAGAAAAATATTAAGCAAATTAATACTGATCATAAGAGAATATTAACATACGCATAAAATAAGCATGGGAATTGACAGTTTACTAACATTAAGGATTTTTTTATTTTATTTTATTTTATTTTAAAGATTTTATTTATTTATTTGACACAGATTGAGAGATTACAAGTAGGCAGAGAGGCAGGCAGAGAGACAGGGAGAGGAGGAAGCAGGCTCCCTGCTGAGCAGAGAGCCCAATGCGGGCCTTGATCCCAGGACGCTGAGATCATGACCTGAGCGGAAAGCAGAGGCTTTAACCCACTGAGCCACCCAGGCACCCGAACATTAAGGATTTTAAAAGTATAAAATGAAGTAATTTAAAAAGTATAGCTAGGTTTCTAGACATAAGACCGAAATAAAAATAAGGTAAAGTCTTATACACCCTCAATACTCAGTCCAAAGTGTCATTTTTCTAAAAATTTTTAAAGATTTTTACTTATTTATTTGACTTAGAGAGAAAGAGAGATAGCATGAGCGAGGTGGGGGGTGGGGGTAGAGGGAGAGGGAGAAGCAGACACCCCACTGAGCAGAGAGCCGGACACAGGGCTCCATCCCAGGACCCCGAGATCATGACCTGAGTGGAAGGCAGACACCTAACTGAGCCACCCACGCACCCCACAAAGTGTAATTTTAACACACCCTTTACATTTCCAAAATGTTAGAAACTTAATAACCTTGGGATAACTCTAACAACAAAGATACATGGAGAAAATGATAAATCTTTATTTAATGGCAGTAAAGAAAACAAAAGTAAATGATTTTTAATAGGTTTACTCAACATTATAAAAACGTAATTCTCTCCAAATTAATCTATACAATTTAATGCCATTGCAGGCTAGATCAGATATAAGCAAGTATTTCAAAGACAAATTAAGACTCCAGAACAAGCAAAAAAATTACCAACTAAGTGCTCATGTTTTATACCAACAAATAAAACTACAAAGGGGTATCAGTTTACATGAACTATGCTGAAAAGAAAACAACTTTATTTTTCTTAATTTTATTTTTTTAAAGATTTTATTTAATTGATAGAGAGAGATTACAAGTAGGCAGAGAGGATGAAGCAGGCTCCCCACAGAGCAGACAGCCGGATGTGGAACTTGATCCCAGGACCCTGAGATCATGACCTGAGCTGAAGGCAAAGGCTTAACCCACTGAGCCACCCAAGCACCCAAGAAAACAACTTTAAAAGGCAAACATGGGGTTTCTGGGTGGCTCAGTCCGTTGAGTGTCTGATGCTTGATTTCGGCTCTTTGATTGAGGCTTTCTCTTTCCTTTTCCCTCTGTCCCTCCCCACACTCCTGCTCTTTCTCTCTCTAAAATAAATAAATCTTTTAAAAAATAGAAATAAATGGCAGAAAGTACTAAGAGTTTGTATGCATATGAAACATTAATCAGGCCATGCTATTCACTTGTGTGAATGTAAACTGGTGCACCCACTTTAGAAAAAAGTAGGCATCCTCTTGTAAAGCCAAAAAGGCTTTGTTGGTGTTTGTTGTTGGGCTTCCCATTTATTTCCTGTCTCTTTGTCCAGTCCCAGTATATGGTATTTGATAAAAGTATAAATATAGAGATCAATAGAACTGAATGGGGACTTCGGAAATAGATTCAAACACATACGGTCAACTGATTCTCATAAAATGTATCTAGCAATAGAGGAAATGAAAGTGTCTTTGTTTTTGTTTTTATGCAAATAGTGCTGAAACAGTTGATATTTATATAGGAAAAAGTGAACCTAAATAGTTACCTCATTGTTTGCATGCACAAATGAACTCACAATGAAACACAGGACTAAATGTCAAAGCTAAAATGATAAAACTTCTAGATAGAAACTTCGGAGGAAATTCTTATATGACACTGACAGCATTAACCATAAAATAAGGAGTTAAGTTGGGCTGTCTTTAGATTAAAAACTTTTCCTCTTAGAAAGATACCACTAGAAAAACCAAAGGTGAGTCATAAAATAGGAGAAAATATTGCCAAAACATATGTCTGGTAAAGAACTGCATCTAAAATAAATAGAAAAATTCTTATAAACCCAAACAAGAACACAGACAACTGACAACATATGGGTTAAACCAACCTACCATATGAACCCGCCATTCGATTCCTAGATATTTACCCAAAAGGAATGAAAATTGATGCCTGCACAAGACTTGTACAAGAATGTTCCTAATGGCTTTACTGACCATAAACAAAAAACAAGATGTGACCCAAATGCCCATCTACCAGAGAATGGATGAACACAATGTGAGATAATGTATGCAAAGGAATACAATAAATAAGTAGTAAATTAAAGTAATAAACTACTGAAACCAGCAACAATTGAATAACTCTCCATGGATGAATCATAACGCTGAGTGAAAGGATCAGATATAAAAACTGTATGTTTCTACTTACATAAAATCTGGAAAATGCCAGCTACCCTATTTTGACAGACGGCAGTTGCTTGTGATCAGTCTGGATTGGAGGCAAGGATGGATGGGCAAGGGGAAAGAAAACTTTTTAAGGTGATGGAAATGGTGCATATACTTATGGTGGTGGTGGTTTAACAGGTGTCTTCATCTGTCAAAATTTGTCACATACGCATTTGAAGTGGATGCTGTAATTGTACATAAATTTTACTTCAATAAATTTGATAAAAACGATATCATTAAGAAAATGAAAAGGCATGCCACTGTCTGGTAAAAATATTTCTAATATATATAAGAATATACATTAGAATGTGTGTTTTACATATAATATATACACACCATATATATGTACATTATCGTATATTATATATTATATATTTACACACACACACACACACACACACACACATACAACTCTTGTATCCAGAATATATAAAGAACATTTTTAACTCAATAATAAAAACATGGGCACCTGGGTGGTTCAGATGGTTAAGCATCTGCCTTCAGCTCAGGTCCTGATCCCAGGGTCATGGGATCAAGCCCACATCGGGGTCCCTGCTCACCAAAGAGTCTGCTTTCCCCTCTGCCTCTCTCTCCTGCTCGTGCTCTCTCTCTCTCTCTCAAATGAATAAATAAAGTCTTTAAAAAATAATAATAATAAAAACACAACCTAATTTGAAAAAAAGGTCAACAGACACATTACAAAGAAGATATATGAATGGACCAGTAAAAGCTCAACATTAGTCCTCAAGAAGACAAATTAAAATCACAATAGCTACAATTAAAAAAAAAAAAGAAACTAAACCTACCTAGTGGATATAGATTAAAGGAAGCTTTCATGCATCTCTGGTGTGAATATAACATAGTACAAACACTTTTAGAATGTTAAGAGTTAAACATAAGCTTACATACAACAATTACATATGTAAGTTTTATATATAACCCAACAATTTCTCCTCTCTATATACATCCAAGAGAAATAAAAGCATAAGCCTGTACAAAGGAGATGCCCATGCTTGTACATAAATATTTATAGTAGCTATATTAATAATAGCTAAAAATAATAGAAACAACTCAACTGCCCATCAGCAGGAGAGTGGGTATGCAAATTGTGATCTATGATGAAATGCAACTCAGAACTAAAAAGGAACTACCTACTTATACATGAAGCAACACGGATAAATCTCAAAAACATCACGCTGTGCAAAAGAAGCCAGAGCCACCAAGTATATAAATATAAACTAAGATTATATTTATATGAAATTCTAGAACACTCAAGAATAATCTATGTCAGCTTATTTTGGTTATTTGGGACATAGGGTTAGAAGAGGGGCTATGAACTCTGGAAAACAGTATGGAGATTCCTCAAAAAGTTGAAAATGGAGCTACCCTACGACCCAGCAATCGCACTACTGGGTATTTATCCTAAAGACACAAAGGTAGTGTTCCTCAGGGGCACGTGCACCCGAATGTTTATAGCAGCAATGTCCACAATAGCCAAACTATGGAAAGAACCTAGATGTCCATCAACAGATGAATGGATAAAGAAGATGTGGTATATATATACAATGGAATATTATGCAGCTATCAAAAGAAACGAAATCTTGCCATTCGCAACGACATGGATGGAACTGGAGGGTATTATGCTGAGCGAAATAAGTCAATCAGAGAAAGACAATTATCATATGATCTCTCTGATATGAGGAACTTGAGGGGCAGGGTGGGGGGTTGTGGGGGGTAGGGAGGGAAAAATAATGAAACAAGATGGGATGGGGAAGGAGACAAACCATAAGAGACTTCTAATCTCATAAAACAAACTGAGGGTTACTGGGGGGTGGGAGGGTAGGGATAGGGTGGATGGGTTATGGACATTGGGGAGGGTTTGTGCTTTGGTGAATGCTGTGAAAGATGTAAGCCTGATGATTCACAGACCTGTACCCCTTGGGCAAATAATAAAAATAAAATTAAAAAAAAAAAAAAAAAAAAAAAAAGAAGAGGGGCTATGACTTGCAAAAGAGCACATGGGAGCATTGGGGGGTAATGAGCACACTCTATCTTTTGATTACGGGCATGTATACTTATTAAAGAATATCCAACTGTACACTTTAATTTGTGTGCATTTTATTGTATGTAATAATATCTTAATGAAGTTGAATTTAAAAAATTCAGAAGTGTGATTAACATAGGAAAGAGTAAAGGGCATCCAGAGGGCCTCAAAGGCATTGGTGATATTTTTATTATCAGGTGATATGTGTGTGTTTGGTACAAGAGTACAGGGGGTTTTGTTGTATTATATTTTAAGCTTTCTATATATACATCATATCTGTACTTTGTATGGATGAAATACTTCATAATAAAAAATAAATTAGCTGTGGTCTGGGAGATGATAGTGCCATGCATGTAACTGACAAATATTAATATACTGACGATATTAAAAATTCCTGCAAATCAATAAGAAAAGATAAACAATCCAATAAAAACTGGGCAAGATCTATGAGAAGGCAATTCAACAAGGAGGAAATATGAAGGTCAATATACATATAAAAAGAAGCTCCACTCAATAAGTCATGGAAATGCAAATTAAAACCATAATAAGACACCTATGATCACAACCAGAACATCACTAATAAAAAGGTTTGATAATAGTACATTCTGAGGAGGGATGTGAATTTAAATTGGTAAAACCACCTTGAAAAGCAAACTTCAAGTCAAGCTGAAAAAGCATATTCTGGTCTAGAGGAACTCTGCGACAGGTATTCAAAGATATGTATAAATGTTCCTATCAGTGATGTTCATAATAATGGTGAAGAAGGAGGCGGAGGAGGAGGAGACAAGCTAAATGTCCATCAATATTATACTTACAGTGGAAAACTATAATACAGGAGAACAAATTAATATGGACAAATTTCAAATCATAGTGTTGGGTGAAAACATTATTCTATACTTAGGAATCTATACCATAGCTCTTAATATATTAAGCATATTAATATACATATTACATTTATATTTATTAAAAGTTTAAAACCATCCTAAATATTGCTTAGGATTGTATAGCTATGTAATTTTGAAGAAATTCTTAGCAATGATAAACTTAACGATAATATGAGGACAGTGGTTTTTCCTAGTTGGGGAGGGAATTAAGAAGACTGCAATCAGCACAAGGTATTCAGGCGCCTTCAGTCTTTTAGTGATAATTACCCCTGAAGCTGAGCATTTATTACACAAGTGTTTATTATGAAGGAAATAGAAAATGTGGGACGTTGTCTGGCCCCAGGAGGCAACCTTCTGGTGGACAAGATGTGATTAAACTCTGTTTCTCCAGACACAACTCAGTTCTGATAGCTGTATAGGGCTAATGATTTGGAATGGTAATGGATCCTGTTTTGTCCCAAGACAATTTCAGTTTTCCTGGGTACAAAAACTGGTCTTTTTAAGATGCAGGTATAATATGGGGATTCAAGTAAAAAGCTGTGGTCGGGTAGAGACAATCATTTCAAGTTCACAAAAAGGGCATCTACATATGAAACATAGACAGTTTCATAAATAGCCTAATATCCATGTGCCTAATAACACAGGATCAAAATCCATGACCAAAGTTCATACCACAACTACATAAAGAACACTTATAAGTCATAGAAAGAAAACCTATACCAACAAAATACCTGGACAAAGCTCATGAACAAAATACTCAGAAAATAGACACAGAGAGCTAAATACATACAAAGATTTCCTAAAAGTAGCTAATAAACTGCAAATTAAGCAAAAAGACAGCTTTTCTGCCCATCACACAGGCAAATGTGAAAAAGCAAAGATCATATCATTGTACAGAACACAGTAAGAATGACATTTTCCAGTGCAGCTTCGAATAATGAAAATTGGTAAAATTTTTCTGGAAAGTACATTGCTAAAATACATTAGTAGTTTTAAAATATTCATGTGTTCTGGCCAAGTAATTAATATTGTGGAATATATTCTAAGGAGGTAGTAAGATGTGCAGACAAAGGTTTATTTGCTTTGGAATCTAACTTACATGTTACATGCTTTGAAAAATTGTGGATATATTTAAGGGAAATGTTGAAAGGAAATGCAGAAGAAAGCTAGGTGGGAATGGACAAAGAAGTTCAAAAAGGCCTCCCCTTTGCAGGTAAATATTCCAAAAGAAATGGAGAACATATATCTATGGAAAAGTTTTTTTTTTGAAGCATTATTTATAATATTTAATAGATACACCTTAAATGTTTATCAGAAAAAAAATATCTTTATAGAGTTGTGTTTTAAAAATAGCATGTTATGTGGTGCCTGGGTGGCTCAGTGGAAATCAAGAGTCAGATGCCCAAGGGAGTGAGCCACCCAGGAGCCCTCATAATTTTGCATTTTAAAATAACATTAAAAGCAAGGGGGATGAGTCAGGACACAAAATATTTAACAAAAAAACACAATGCAAGACACTGTGTCTCCTATGGTGTCCATATTATATTACATGTGGGTGGTGGGACAGATAACCTCTGTTTGCAGATGAAAGAAATAAAAGGCATGTTTCTAAACAAGTCCCTCTGATACCTCTGTTTCATTTCACAGTTTAGGAGAGGTTTGTGACCCCAGAGGAGAGAGAAAAGTTATTTTGTAAATATTGTTGGAGGTTTAGACTTGCCTTAGCTGGATTTTCTGGGTCATTTCCCCTCACAGTTTTTGCAGCGTCTTTACAATGTAAAATCAACTTTGCTATTCATATGCCCAGCAACCAAGGCCGGTCTCAGGAATGTTCCCTCAGGTGGCAAAAGTACCCCTGCAAATGGCCCATTAAACATAGTTTAAAATCACAACACAGAAAAACAGCAATCAGCATGAAGCTCTCTCTAACTCCTGGCTGCCCCCCTAGAAACAGGTGGTTAAATTCTTGGATCAAACAATTCCTCAAAGGATATTGGTTAAAATACCACTTCTGGTTTGAGACTAGGATCTTATTATTGAGTTGAGCAGCTTCAGGAAGGTAAAAAATTCAAGATGTAAGGTAAAGACAGTTAACGCGGTAAAGGTTTCTTATTTTTAAGAAACCTCTTTCAGGTCTTTGATCCCAACAATTTTTCAAGCAGTATTTGAGGATATGTGCGTTAGGGGAGACAAAGAGGGAAATAAGGGGAAATTACTCTCAGCTGTTTAAAAAAAGTCTCTTAATGGATCTCAGCAAAAATCCCTAGGTGGCAATTGCTGATGGCATAGGATGGGGGCGGGGAGGAAGTGGTGTGGGGTGGGGGAAATCCTTCACTGCAAGATTGTTTCAAGTTCTCCAACAAGCTGCTTCTATGTTGCTTTTAATTATTGGCTCACTTACCTGTGTGCAAATAATCCCAAGTACACGATTACTCCAAACTCGCCTCGTGTATTAATATAATAAGATGACTTTGTAATTTGAGGATACTTGGGGAAATGTATTTGCTTCACAAGTATGGATACACCTATTATCCTGTTAGAAGTGAGGCACCCCTGTATTTACGTTTGCATTTTGAATACTGCCCTGAGTTTTCTATATTGCCCCAAAATGGGTTTTCTTAAAGAAAATGGGTTTTCTTATGGTTTATATTTTAATTGCTCAGAGGGATATGTCTTAGTCTTTTAATAGTTTAAGGACAGATAGGCAAAATTTACAGAATTTGTTTGGTTTTAATGGCAGATGAGATGAAATTGACACCAAGCATTAGAAGTAGGATTTTATTACTCAGCGTTGCACGACAACGAAGAGGATAAAATTTTTCTGCCGGCATCAATGCTAGAATGCTCCACACAGACACATTAATACTTTCCCTCAATTTTTATGTGAATGTGAACATGAAAGCTCATTAGATTATTTCTGTCAGCCTTCTGCCTCAATTCTCTACCTCTTGTGGGGTCCCCCTTACTGGCCTATTGGTCTGTGCACGTTCAGATTTGTCTCTAAGAAGAAGACAGGTTGAAGATGGGAAACATGGAAAGGTGTGGTGCCCTTACCTGCCTGGGAAGCCTTTTGGTATTCGTTATTTTAGGCGACCAGCAAACAGTAATCCAAAATAATCTCTGATCTTTTTTCCCTATTGACTAAACCTGAGTTTGACCTTAAGGATGCTATTGTGATATGGGAGCTTCAGGAACCACACGTCTGCTCCTCCAGCTGGGATCCATTCTTGGAGCTTAGTTTCCGTGCTAATCCATATTTTGGTTCTAAGTAGGTAACTTTCCTGAGTTACCACTATTCCTGAAAGGGAATACTTCTTGTATTGCCTTGCTGTAAGGACTGGGCTTGGTCCTTAAGCCCTCAACCTAGAAAATCAGGCTCTATAGCTCATAGCCATCTCCCAGAATCTTGTCTCAATGTCTCATTGTTAAGTTTGGCCTGTCTTCTACATTGAGGACTGATCAAAGGCATATATAAAAATCGTTGTGAACATTGCATAATGCACAGAATTGTCAAATCATAAGTTGTGCATCTGAAACTAGTATAACATTATATATCAACTCTACTTAAATAATAAAAATTTAAAAAATTATGTGTTAAGAGTGGTATGTCAAGAAAAAATGAATTTTTGTTTAAGTACTATTGAGATATGGGAACTGAAGGGCTCCATAAAAGTCTGCTTTTTGTGCTTTTTGCTCCTTTTCTTCTATTCTTGCTGGAACCTGCACCCCCACTGTGCACATACCTCAGGATGCAAATAGTGTATGTCCTCCTTGTAAGGGACAAGGAGATAATGACTTCTCTAGAACAGATAGCATCTAAGGAAGGACCAGGTGAGAATGGCTGGAGGAAGCCACCATGGGTGTTTGTTTTTTTTTTTTTAAGAAAACCCATTTTAGGGCAATATGGAAAACTCAGGGCAGTGTTCAAAATGCAAACATAAATACAGGGGGCCTCACTTCTAACAGGATAATAGGTGTATCCACACCTGTGAAGTGTGAATCCCATTCGACCAGCACTAGACGTCTGGACATCAAGATCCCTAGCTCCAAGGAATCACCCTTGGGCCCTTGTTTTTTGTCTCACTGGTTCCTGGATGCCTGAGAGGATGTGTACCCCAGACCCCAAGCAAAGATTAGACTCCCTCCTCTCCTTTCTGAGCCCCCCGGACACCCTGTCTGTACCTGCTCTCTCTCCGTACCCTCAGTAACCTCTCTGCTCTCACCTACTGGCTTGCATTTGATTTCTATCCCATGTGCAGCCAGGACCCTCTTTTTTTTTTTTCTCTCCTTTTTAAAATAAAGATTTTATTTATTTATTCGACAGAGAGAGAGAGNAGGCTTCTCGCTGAGCAGGGAGCCTGACTCAGGACAAGATCCCAGGACCCAGGGATCATGACCTGAGCT
>LNAC01000892.1:2718-59221 GCA_002007465.1 Ailurus styani
GCTTCAGATCACAGCCCAAGGTAACCCCGAGCTGAGAGACACCTCAGCTCAGCTCCGTCTCTCCCGCCGGCTTCTCTCTGAGACCTGGGAGCTCGGTCGCGCTCAGACACCCCTGGTCTTTTTGTGTCCCCGTGGGTCCTGAGACCACACTGTCCCTGCAGGGGCTTCACCCCCCGCTTGGTCTCTGGGGCGACGTCCCTCAGTGGAGCCGACTTCTAACAGTTCCGAGTCTGTGCTCCGCTGCTCGCTCCCTTGCCGGCAGCCCGCCCTCCCCCTGGGGTCTATCTTCCCGTCGCCTCAGATTCACTTCTCCGCACGTCTTACCTTCCAGAAGGCGGTCAATTTTCTGTTCCTAGAATTGCTGCTCTTCTTCTCTTCGATCTCCGGTGGAATTTGTAGGTGTTCAGAATAGTTTGATAGCTCTCTGGGTGAATTCCTGGGACCTGATGATAATCGGTCTCCTACTCCTCCGCCATCTTGCCGCTCCGTTCCACTTTTCTCCTATCTCACTACTACATAAATAACTGTACCTCAGATTCAAAGTCAATCTTACAGTGTTTCTCAGAGTCCCTGTTTCCTGCTATTGCCCTCAAATTTCTCATTGCTGGTGCTAAATAAAGGGTACTAAAAAGACATCCTGTTCCCAAAATATCTCCCCCATTTACTTCCTAAAGTACTAAGTTAGAGTCATTAGATGCAAATGGAATATAACTTCTGAAGCTTGAAGCAAAACTTTATAATGGATAGGACAGATATGAAGAAAAACAAAGATTAAAATAAAAGAAAGTGGAAATAAAAGAATGTTTGTCAAAATGTAAAAAAGCTTTTAAAAAATGATAGATGCAAAGAAGAATACAATCTTCTCTTAGTCTGATGGGTAGATAGTTACTATAATAATCAAACTATTATAGTTTTAAAAGGTAACCTGCCAAGAGGTACGGAGACCAATCACACATTCACCCTAACAACTAATACTGATTTAAATTCCACAACACCACAGCACACAGAAGTGAAGGAATCTGCCCAAAATTGTATAGCCAGGAAGGAGAGTAGCTGGCATCTGATCCTAACGGTCTGGCTCCAGAGTCTGCTCAGCATCTGTGCTCTGTGCCTCTGATAGTCTTTGGCCTAATAATACTACTCCTAGGCATTTGTTCCAAGAAACACATTCAAAAATATAAAGAAAAAAAAAGCCAGGGGCATCTGTATTGCTAGGTGGGTTAAGCCTCAGACTCTTGGTTTAGGCTCAGGTCATGATCTCAGTGTCATGGAATCAACCCCTGCATCAGGCTCTGGGCTGGATGTGGAGCCTGCTTAGGATTCTCTCTCTCTAAAATAAACAAATAAACAAATAGCTAAATAAATATAAATTTTAAAAAGCCAAATGCACAAAAATGTGTGCAGCAGCATTTTCGAAACAAAAAACCAATAATAAGCTAGATGTAAAAGAGACTCAGAAGCATTAGTAACGACCACCATGTACTGAGCACATATCCTTGAATACCAGGAACTATCCTGATGTACAGCATTTTCCTTAATCCTCACAGGAAAATGATCTTCCTCATGTTATCCACAAAGAAATGGAGGCTTAGGAAGATTAAGTCACGCATCCAGATTCATAGAGCAAGTAAGTGACAGAGCAACGATTCAGAGGCAGGCTCGCTAATTCCAAATTCCCTGCTTTCAGCCTCCACTTAGTCCTATCTCTAAGAACACTCAGGAGTGCTTGCCTCTTTCCCAGCATGGCTCTGGCTTTAACTAGCTAAAAGTACCTGGAGCCCCAAATCCAGGTGGGAGGGTCTTCCGGGGAAAGCAGAATTAGCTTAAGGTCCTGTGGGCCCCCTCCTCTCCCCAGAGGCAGAGTCAAAGGCATTCCCCTGTGTCCCAATAGGGATTGCCTACACCATTTCTGGAATGATATATGGGAGATTTGCTCTATCAGCCAGTGTGCAATGTCTGCAATGGAAGTCCCAGTGCGTGGGGGCTGGCCAGGGTGGAAGGGAATAATAGAGAAGGGTATCTTCCCTTCTGAGTCCAAGGGGGTCCCTGTCTTCCTAAGTCTATACCGTTCCAGATGTATAGGGAGAACCAGAAAGAGAGTTGCCACATCAAGCAATTAAAAATACAGGATGCCCAAGTAAACTTGAATTTCAGATAAGCAACCAATAATTGGATATTCCATGCAATATTTTATCTGGCAATCCTAGTTGGACAGCATGTTTTCATTTTGTAAGGATGCGACTGCCACTTTCAGAAGATCATCTGTACATATTACATTGCTCTGCAGTGTTTTGCCTTCAAGCCTGACTTTCTCACTGGAAGGTCAGGACCGATGTCTTATTCTTAGACCCCACCTCCATGCCTAGCAAAGTGCCTGGTGTGCCATGAGCACTCACAAGATTCATCTGAACCCTAAGTTTAGGTTCAAATGAATGGATGAATGACAAAGGAATTTACAGTGTATAAAGTAGAGTATTTAGAAATAATGTCAACATCTCTCTGAGAAGTGACCTCCTCTGTGAAGCCTTCCCTGATACTCAACCTGTGTTAGTCGGAGTTCTCCAGAGACACGGAACTAATAGGGTGTATGTGTGTAGAAGAGACAGAGAGAGAGAGAGACAGGGAGAGATATTTATTATAAGGAATTGGTTCATGCAATTAAGGAGGCTGGTAAGTCCTAAGATCCGCAGTCAGCAAGCAGCAAGAGGGCTGACCCATGAGAGCAGATGGCAGTTTTAGTCTGAAGATTAGCAGGCTTGAGACCCAAGATGAGCCGATGTTTCAGTTTGAGCCAGAAGACAAGAAGAAAATCAATATCCCAGTTCAAAGGCAGTCAGGCAGGTTGTATTCCCTCTTATTCTGGGAAAGGTCAACCTTTTGGTTCTGTTTAGGCTTGACTGGATGGGGCCCATCCATGTTAGGGAAAGCAATCCACTTTACTCGGTTTATCAGTTGAACTGTTAAATTCATCCAAAAACACCCTCACAGATGTAGCCCCAAATAACATTTGACCAAATATCTGGGCACCCCGTGATTCAGTCACATTGACACCTAAAAATTAACCATCACCCAAGCAGAATTAGTTGTCCCCTCTGGGTTCATGTAACACTGAAAGACAGGCATGGTTAAGGAAAGGTATAAACCATTGGTCTAAGCACTTCGAAATTATTAGCAACATTTTAAGTGTTGGCTCTTCCCACTCCTGTATTCGCAGATTCTTCTAGTCTTTTGGACCCTCTGTGCATGCCCCTGGGATGGTTCCCCGTCTGTGGCCTAGCCCACTATAAGTTCCTTTGGATCAGAAACTCAGGGCCTAGCACAAAATAAGACCTCAGCTATGGTTTATTTTTTTTAAATATGTTGGTTCTCTTCTCTGAGCCTTGCTTTTATGGATAAAGTGCATTTGGTTCAGCTGTTCTGAATGTGGAGGTAACTATGTGTCTGAACGTGAAGGACAGACAAGCTGCCTAGGGCCATGCCACATGGCCTGGGAAAACCATGACCTGGTGACTGCACCCCTACAAGCTGCGGCCACAACCTGCCAAGGATGGAAAATCATTATTTTATAGATGCTGCTGCTGACATGATACATACCAACCCCATTTGAGGGCACCCTACAAAGATAATGCTCATTTGTGGGAGACTCTGTCAGGTGATTTAAACCTTTGCCTTCTTCCTCCCGCCCCAAAATCTCCCCCATTTGTCCACAGGGGAGCTTGGATTTTAATCAATAATCACACATGAGAACAATACCTATAGGTGTGCCCCACGGACTGCCTAAATGAGAAAGTTTCAGGTGATTGTTGGAAATGCAGATTCATGAGCTAACCCATAAGCATATCATATCAGAATCCCTGGGGTAGAAAAAAAATCTCAATTTTATTTTATTTTTTCAAGATTTATTTTTTTTAAAGTCATCTCTACACCCACAGGGGCTCAAACCTACAACCCTCAGATCAAGAGTCACATGATCTACTGACTGAGCCAGTCGGGTACCTGAAAAATCTGAATTTTAATAAGCTCTCAAATGATTCTTATATCTACTAAGGTCTGAGATCCATAGCCTTTGAGTTTTCAAAAGACTTTCATATATATAAAACTAGTATCAAAGCTTCTATTAGCCTTGTAATCATTAGTCATATATTACAAACTAAAAAACAGAAACATTGTACTAATTTCCTAGTGCCACTTTAAGAAATTATCCCATACCTAGTGGCTTGGCTTAAAATCGTACAATTTGTTCTTTCATGATTCTGGAAGCCAGGAATCTAAAATCTGTTTTATTGGACTAAAATCAAGGTGTCAGCAGGGTTGGTTCCTTCTGGAGGCTCCAGGAGAGGTCTGCTTCTTGCCTCTTCCAGCTTCTAGAGACTGCCTTGGCTCATTGCCTGCATCACTTCAGTCTCTGCTTCTGTCTCCACATTGCTTTATCTTCCTGTCTCCCTCTTTTGTAAAATTTTATTTTATTTAAATTCGATTAATTAACATATAATGTATTATTAGTGTAAGAGGTAGAGCTCAGTGATTTCATCAGTTGCATACAATACCCAGTCCTTATGACATCACGTGCCCTCCTTAATGCCCATCACCCAGCTACCCCATGCCCCGACCCCATTGCCTCCAGCAATCCAACAACAGCACATTTTAACAAGAGCCTGTTATGGTTTGTCTCCCTCTCTGATTTTGCCTTATTTTATTTTTCCCTCCCTTCCCCTATAATCCTGTTTTGTTTCTTACATTCCACATATGGGTGAAATCATATGGTATTTGTCTTTCTCTGACTGACTTACTTTGCTTAGCATAATACCCTCTAGTTTCATCCACATTGTTGCAAATGTTAAGATTTCATTTTTTGATGGCTGAGTAGTATTCCATTGTATATATGCACCGTATCTTCTTTATCCATTCATCTGTCTGTGGACATCTGGGTTCTTTCCATAGTTTGGCTGTTATGGACATTTTCTGCCTTCCTCTTGTAAGGATCCCTGTGATTACCCTGGGCAAACCTAGATGATCCAGGATAATCTCCCCAACTCAAGATCTGAATGTAATCACACCTGCAAAGTTTCTTTTCTGGACAAAGTAACATGCACAGGTTCCAGGGATTAGGATGTAGCCATCTTTGAGGGCACAAAATGATTTGCAGAGATCCCTAGCTAGTGAATGGCAGAGCAAAGATGCAAACCAGAGACTTGGGTTTTCAAATTGAAATTACCATGTTATACTGTGTTGTCTGTTGACCCATTCTTGAGCATGTGTTCCTCAAATTAGCTTCAAATGGGAACTTGAATTGATTGGATGCATAACAGGACAATTCAGAGCATAGGGAAAAGCTATGCTCAATTGAAATGCCACAGTGAGAACCTTGAGCTTCCATGACATACCTTCCAGAGGGCATCTGGAAGGATAAAGGGGGATGGAGAAGCACTGAAATCCTGAACTAACTTCCGAGCATGGCTCAGATACAATGCCACCAGCCCTTGGAACTTCTACATTTACTAGAGATGAACTCTCTTCGGGCTCCAAATTGGAACATTTAAGGATACCTAAGGCTACACAAGAGGGCTCATAGTCTTCCTAACTCACACTCTGGACCCAAGCCAGTAGCACCAGCAGCACCTTGTTAGAATACATAAACTTAGAACCCGGCCCAGACCAACTGAATCAGAATCCACATTTTAATAAGATCCCCAGTGTTGACTATGGACATTGAATTTTGAGAAACATTGGCTTTTGTCACGGCTTACTGCCTCCCTGTATATAAAAACGTAGAGCTGTTTATACATTTCAGGCTCAGGGCATCATTATGATCTGAAACTGGTCATTCTTAAAGGGATCCTGTCAACTCTACAGAGGCTGACTGATGTAAAACACAGAGGAAAGCTCTGAGTCAAAATGCCCTCAAGGTTATCTGCTGTAGAGCTGAGATAGATATTGGGTTCATTAAAAGAAACAATTCCAAGCAAAAAGGGCAAGAGTCAAGGACATTCTTTGAACATGGCCTCTGTTCAATTTAAGAAATCTGGAAAACATCCAAGTATGATCTTAGAGCTGTAGTCATGCAATGCTAAAAGCTACTGCCAGGTTAGAATAAACTGAAAAGAAATGTAAATGTCACCTGAATATAATATAAGAATGTATGTCATCCAAAGGTTAGCACATTAATAGAAGATGTAAAATACAGAAAAGTGATTATAAAGATTTATTCAATTATTTTTAGAAAAATCAATTTGAAAAGTTATATATGAATTATGTTCTAATTTGGTTAAGGCTGACATGGATACATTTATTCATTCAATTAGGCAAACATTTGTTGAGTCCCTCCTATGAATCAAGTACAGTGGATATAAAGATAAACAAGACACAGTATTTGCTCTCAAGAAATTCACAGAAGAGACACATAAGGTTTTTGTTTGTTTGGTTTTTGTTTTTTAAGGTGAAGTATGGGGTCATAAGTTCGGGGAAGTAAGTACAAGGTATCAAGTGTGGGTAGTAAGTACAGGTATGGGTAATAAGTACAAGACAGTTAAGTGTAGGGTAATAGCTATAGAGTAATAAAGCACCATCTATGACAGAAGCAAAAAGGAAGAAGCAACATTGTTGGTGAGTAAAGTAGAAGCAATAGAAAATTTGGAATATACAAAAAGCAGGAAGAATAAAATGAAAAGCATACACAGGGAGTACNTTAAGGTGAAGTACGGGGTCATAAGTTCGGGGAAGTAAGTACAAGGTATCAAGTGTGGGTAGTAAGTACAGGTATGGGTAATAAGTACAAGACAGTTAAGTGTAGGGTAATAGCTATAGAGTAATAAAGCACCATCTATGACAGAAGCAAAAAGGAAGAAGCAACATTGTTGGTGAGTAAAGTAGAAGCAATAGAAAATTTGGAATATACAAAAAGCAGGAAGAATAAAATGAAAAGCATACACAGGGAGTACCTGGGTGGTTCAGTTGGTTGAGCATCTGACTCTTGATTTTGGCTCAGGTCATGATCTCAGGGACACGGGATTGAGCCCCAAATTGGGTTCCAGGCTCAGTAGGGAGTCTGCTTGAAATTCTCTCTCCCTCTATCTCTCCCCCTCCCCCCCCATGCTCTCTCTCTCAAATAAATAAATCTTTAAAAAAAAAAAAAAAGCCTGTACAAACTCATTGCGGGNGTACAGACTCATTGCAGGGTTTCGCAGTTAAATTTTTGCCATGTGCCCTTTGGAACTTTTCCCCATGCACATACATCTTGTATTTACTTCTGATTTACAAGTTGAACTATCTGGAATTGCTCCTTTTATAGATTCAAAATGATTGACTATTGGCAACTTCAGATGGTTCAACTTAACACTTTCAAAAATGTCTAGAGATAACTTATAATAGTAAAATGCATAAAATAGGTCATTTTTTAAAAATGAGGACAAAATGTACTGGAAACGGCAGGTATATGAATGGTACCAGGTATCTGAGCTCAATTTGTGATTGCCTTTGCACATTATACTGGGGCTGTGAGTTTCCTGGCAGCTAAGAAAAGGCAGAAACCCTATTCTGTTACTAAAATTCTCTTTATAATTAAAGGAAGCATATGTTCACTTGGAAAAGTGAATTTTTCCTCCCAGTGAAACAAAAGTAATTTATTGTTTTAAATGATGCTCCTTACATGACTCTCTTCATTGGAGCAAAAACTATAATACTAAATCTTCACTCACCAGTGGCCTAATTTAATGCTGGGAGAGAATTTCAAGAAGCTGAAGGTCTGGAAAACTAACAAGTCTCTCAGACTCAGTCTCAGAAACTGCTTCAAGTAAGCTTTTAGCAAGTGTCAATTTATAGTCAAATTAGCTCCTAAATTCTCTTGAAGAGTAGGTCATCTATGTCATTAATTAGGGAGCACTCTGTGTGTTTTAGGTGTGAGGAACATTGTCAGGGTTAACTTTCTTCTATGACAATTTCTTCAGGAACCTGATTCTTGCCCAAGCAAAAGATCATTTCTGCATTACTTAGGTTTGCTCAGGGAGCTAGGGCCAGAGATAACATCAGGTGACTTCTTTGAGGAAATGTCACATTATCAGTCCTAAGGAGAGCTGGAATGCTGAATGTCTTTCAGGGTCATTTAGTGTGTCCAGTATTTCTGTGACCTTGCCTGAGCCATAGTGACATAGCTGTCATCTCAACCTTTCTGGTTCCTGCCAACACCCATTCTCCTAAACCTGTGCTCTCTATCTTTACCTCTTTTATATTTCTGTTGCTTCCTCCCTTTCTTACTATAAGTGTCACCTTCGACACACCCTCCGGGAAGAGAGGATTTGACTGAGTTGTAGCCATACAGAACACCCTCATTAAGCAGAATGTGGTGACCACACAGGCCATGGGTTAAGAGTAAGGGCTCTACATGCAACTCTTAATCTTGGGGTTGTGAGTTCAAGCCCCACCTGGGGCATAGAGTTTACTTAACAAAAGAAAAAAGAAGAAGAAGGAGGAGGAGGAGGAGGAGGAGGAGGAGGAGGAGGAGAAGAAGAAGAAGAAGAAGAAGAAGAAGAAGTAGTAGTAGTAGTAGTAGTAATAGTAGTAGTAGTAGTAGTAGTAGTAGTAGTAGTAGTAGTAATAGTAGTAATAGTAGTAGTGGAGGAGGAGGGGGAGCAAGGGCTCTAGAGTTAGGCAGACAGAAAGATCCTGGGTTCAAGCCCCAGCAACTCCACTTCCTAGCTTGTGACATTGACCGGCTACTAAGATTCTCTGATGATGTGGGCTGGGCATGAGACATGTGTTTAAAGTTGAATAACTATTGAGAACTTTTTCAATCCTGTCAGGGTATCTGTAGAACTACACGTGTATTATCAAGATGCATTTAATAACATTCTGAGCAACCTCATAGAACCCGTTGTAAGATTAAATAAAACAATTAAATGAAGACCTCAGCTTAGTGTTTGACTCATAGTAAGTACTCATTAAATATTTAGCTATTATTACCATGTTCAGCTCTTGACAATTACAATTACTGGATTGATTTCCAGGTCAATCCGTTTTGGCCAGGTAACAGGATTACATGCCCCTACTCCTGGTAACTTTAAATGCAAAAAATTATCTTTCCTTCTAAAGAGACGATAAACATGGCAGGCACTTACTGTCTTATATATTGTTCAGAAAGTTCCCATTTTTGCATGAAATGGGATGCATCATAAGCCTGGAAGATATAGTTTGGGCTTTAAATAATTAAAGACATTATTACAAACTGTTTTCTCTGACCACAAAGGGAAAGAACCAGTAGAATAGCATCCCAAGGGACTGACAAAGATTTATCTACATTTGCTTCTTAATTATTTCCTAAGCATAAATCTTGATGCCACAGCCAGATTGGGAGCTTAACACGAAACTTTATACTTTAGTTTCTTTTTATTTCCCCAGATTCCTAGGCAAATAAATAATAGATTCTCAAAAAGCGCTTGTGGCCTGTCTTACTGAAGACATTTAAACATTTACTGAGTGGTAAGCAGGAATAGCCTGCATTTTTTGTTATTGTTGTTTTTGTTGGTGGGAATGCAAACTGGTGCAGCCACTCTGGAGAACAGTATGCAAGTTCCTCAAAAAGTTAAAAATAAAACTTCCATATGATCTGGCAATTGCACTACTAGGTATTTACCCAAAGGATACAAAAATACCCTTTTTGATTTGAAGGGACATGTCCACCCCAATGTTTACAGCAGCATTACGAACAACAGCCAAATTATGGAAAGACCCCAAGTTTCCATCAACAGATGAATGGATGAAAAAGATGTGGTGTATATATACAATGAAATACTACTCACCCATCAAAAAAGAATGAAATATTGCCATGTGCAAAGACGTGGATGGATCTAGAGAGTATAATCCAAGTGAAATAAGTCAATCAGAGAAAGACAAATGCCATATGATTTCACTCATATGTAGAATCTAAGAAACAAAACAGATGAACATGGTGGGGGGAGAGAGAGGCAAACCGTAATAGAGACTCTTAATGATAGAGGACAAACTGAGGGTTGCTGGAGGGGAGGTAGGCAGGGGGATGGGTTAAATGGAGGGTAGGTATTAAGGAGGGCACTTGTTTATAACTTTCAAGGTATGACTGGTAAAGAAATTCTCTTGGGGTCTTTTGAAAATGCTGTGCACTCCTCCCTCCAGACCCCCTACTCTACCATATTTATCACAGTGTTTCATAGATTTACAGTGGCATAGAAAACAAAACAGATCCAGGTCACTTCCATTTTTTGTGATTTCTGCTTTAAAAAATTTTTTTAAGTCAAAGAAGATTATAAAACCCAAAAACAATGCAATGTAACTATTATTTGTAAGAACAGATTTATGCAACTATTAATGAAGGAAATATAACACAAAAATAATTTTAATGGTCAGATTACAGGATTTCTATAGTTTAAATTTTTCTCAAAATGATGAAAGGAAAAAGGAAATATATAGTATGACAACTATATTAACTCCCAGTATACTACAGATGGTGAGGTCTAACAATGAAATACACATTTTTAAGTTGTATGATCTTTGACAACTTTGACCCTTGTCAGGGTGTCTCTACGGCTATATGTATGTTATTATTAGTAAACGGTATTGAGGTCCAACTCTAACTCCCAGCCAAGAACATAATAATTTCACAAGTTGCTACATGAATGGTGCCTATTGTAGATACTCCAAATCTGAAGGTCCTTGGAAGTCTTGCCAACCCCGTTCTCCGCTCAGCTATCTTCTCCCCCCACCTCCCTCCCCTCTGCCAACATCGACTTTTAGTATTCGATAAAAATGAGTCAATGTTTTTGATAATCAGCAAAGTGATCCAAACTCTAAATTTTTTACAGCAAATCTATAATGTACCCCTTCCTTGTATTCTAGAAACTACACAATGCAGACGGATGGTACCCTTATAGGAACATATTCTCAGAGTCCTTCATGCTCCTGCAATAAATCTGAATTTATTTTATCTCCCGGACCAGAAACCTTGGAATCCCCTTTCTTCTACTTCTTCTTTCTCCTCCCTCTTTATCAGTCTGACATCAAGCATTAGCTGTTCTTTTTTTACAGTGCTGATTTTGATCCTTTAGGTAGTAGACCCCTATAAAACAAAAATAATTGGGTGACAAGAATTTTACATTTTTATTGTTTTATTGTTTTGATTGCTATCTCCAGAAGTTTAAGTAACATGTCTAAGGTTCCAAAAGTTATAGTGATAGAGATGGTGTTTGAGCCTAGGTTTTCTAAATCCAATGTCAATAGTCTTAAAACACTATGCTATGTATACTGCCTCGGCAGAGAGGTTAGGGAGACTGACAAAACTTAATGTCCATAGAAAAATACATAGATAAACTATACATATGTCTAAATTTGAGGACTCAAAAAACCTAAAATTTATCCTTGTATCCCAAAATAGATCCATAGTCCCCACATGAAGAAATTTTGCTTCAGGGCGCCTGGGTAGCTTAGTCGCTAAGCATCTGCCTTCGGCTCAGGTCATGATCCCAAGGTCCTGGGATCAAGCCCCATATCGGGCTCCCTGCTCAGCAGGAAGTCTGCTTCTCCCTCTCCCACTCCCCCTGCTTGTGTTCCGTCTCTGGCTGTCTCTCTCTGTCAAGTAAATAAAACCTTTAAAAAAATTTTTTTTTGGTTCAATGTATTTCTTGGTTTTACTTTCTTTTCTGTATTCCCACAGCCATCATCCAGGCCCAGGTCTCTTATGAACATCTCTCCTTCTCAATCTCTCCTGCTGCCAACTTAGTCATTTGAAACATTGCTTTCATCACACCATGCCTGTTGAAAACATATCGCAATGATGGAGATGAATCTTTGCACATTCTAATCATTTACTTAACAATTTATAATTTCAGGTGCTATTTTATCCACTATACTGTAAAATCTGTGAAAGGCAGGGACAATGTCTGTTTTACTCCCCATTACACAATTCCTAAGCATACAATAAATATTTGTTGCTTGACTGGAGTTTTGGACACTCTTGTACATGAATAGCGGGAACATAAATTGCAGGGAAATTTGCCAGTGTATTTATATGCATAGAAAAACTGCTGGGGAAACACAAATAATGTTAAGAGTGGGTATCTCTGAGAAGTGGGATTATGGATGGCTTTTATTTTCTGGATCATCTGAAAAAAAAAAAACAAAAAAACACCCAGCTCCAGTGTTTTCCCTTAACCTACTCAAACATGTCCCTCCCTCCCTCCCTCCCTTCCTTCCTTCCTTCCTTCCTTCCTTCCTTCCTTCCTTCCTTGATTCCTTCCTTGCTTCCTTCCTTCTTTATTTCTTTCTCTCTTTCCCTCTACCTTTGGCTTATCTTCTAAAAGGGTTTTCATAACACTGATTTATGATATATAGGAAATTTGTTAAGAGAGTACATCTTGTGGAGAAGAAGGAACTCTCATGCATTGTTGGTGGGAATGCACACTGGTACAGCCACTGTGGAAAACACTATGAAGTTTCTCTAAAAACTTAAAAATAGAATTACCATATGATCCAGTAATTTCACTCTTGGGTATCTACCCAAAGAATAAAAAAACACTAATTTGAAAAATCTATGCACTCCTGTGTTTATAGCAACACTATTTACAATAGCCAAATTATGGAAGCAGCCCAAGTGCCCAGCAATAGATGAACAGAAAAAAAAAGAGGTGATATATATATATACACACACATATATGTATATGTATATATATACACATATATGTATATGTACATGTATATATATATCTGTGTGTGTATGTGTGACACACACATACACAGTGGAATATTACTCAGCCATAAAAAAGAATGAAATCTTGCCATTTGCAACAATGTGGATGGATCTAGAGAGTATAATGCTAAGCAAAATAAGCCTGTCTGGGGAAAAAAACACCAGTTGATTTCACTCACGTGAAATTTAAGAAATAAAACAAACAAGCAAAGGAGAAAAGAGACCCTCTCCACCCCCCAAAAAACCAGACTCTTAACTCTGGAGAACAAACAGATGGTGGTGACCAGACGGGCAGTGGGTGGGAGGGATGGGTGAAACAGGTGAAGGGGACTAAGAGTAACACTCATCACGATGAGCACTAAGCAATGCATAGAACTGTTGAATCACCATACTGTACACCTGAAACTAATATAACAGTGAATTAAAATTTTAAAAAGAGAGTAAATCCTAAGAATTCTTATCACATGGAGAATTTTTTCCTTTTTTCTTTTCTTTTTATTGTATCTATGAAAAATGGATGTTAGCTGAGCCTACTGCTATAATCGTTTCACAGTATCTGTAAATCAAACCACCCAGCTGTATGCCTTACACTTACACAGTGATGTACGTCAATTATTTTTCAATAAAACTAGGGAAAAAACAGTCCTTCAAAATCTAAATCCATCTTACCAGATCTCCCGCTGGTCTCTCGTTAGAAAGCCCTCCTCCAGTTAATTTGTCTGTCCATCCACCCGTACAACAAATATTTATCGAGAGCCCCTGACTTGCCTGGCACCATGGAGGGGAGAAACAGACACATGAACAATTCATTACACTCCAGTATGGTTGATGATGCATTAGAGACACATACAGAGGGCCATGGCAGAACCACAGAGGGAGTAGCCATGGTTACTTCTCCCTCTTCCTCTGCCTGCCGCTCCCCCTGCTTGTGTGTTCTCTCTCTTTCTCTCTCTGTCAAATGAACAAATAAAATCTTAAAAAAAAATTCCACAAGGCCTGCAATTTCATACATTCCATCAGAAATACAAGTGTCTGTTTTACATGGGGTGAAATGTCATGTGCTGGATCATAGGAGTCCACAGGTGGGGGTTGACGAGCCACACCTATGTATCTTAAGTCCTGTTTCCTCCAATACGTCTTCCTGGATGCTTTCAGTACCCTGTGGCCTCTCCCTTCTTGTAGACCCATTGCCCAATTATTTGGCACTTGATTCAAGGCCTCTTTTATTATTCTGTTCTATTTCTTCCATCTGGTTTGCATCTTTCTCACGAGCAAAGAATATGCCTTCTGTTTGTTTCTCTAGTAGCCACTTCAGCAACTCAGTGTATGGTTGTGCATCATATGTTGTTAAAACTCATTGCCGAGCTTTTTCACAATGGGTTTGCTGCCAGAACACAGGTGTTGTGAAAACCACCACTCAACCTAAACCAAATGGGAAGGGAGAAGACTCACATAAACATCGTCGTCATCGTGTCATTGGACACGTAGATTCGGGCAAGTCTACCACTATTGGTCATCTGATCTACAAATGTGGTGGGATCGGCAAAAGAACTATCGAAAAATTTGAGAAGGAAGCTGCTGAGATGGGAAAGAGCTCCTTCAGGTATGCCTGGGTCTTGGATAAACTGAAAGCTGAACGTGAACATGGTATCACCATTGATATCTCCCTGTGGGAATTCGAGACCAGCAAGTATTATGTGACAATCACTGATGCCCCAGGATACAGAGACTTTATCAAAAACATGATTACAGGCACATCTCAGGCTGACCGTGCTGTCCTGATTGTTGCAGCTGGTGTTGGTGAATTTGAAGCAAGTATTTCCAAGAACGGGCAGACCCATGAGCATGTCCTTGTGGCCGACTGGAGACTGGTGTTCTTAAACCTGGCATGGTGGTCACTTTTGCTCCAGTCAATGTTACAACTGAAGTAAATAAAGTCTGTTGAAATGCACCATGAAGCTTTGAGTGAGGCTTTTCCTGGGGACAACATGGACAAGAACGTTCTTGACAACAATGTCAGGAATGTATCTGTCAAAGATGTTCATCGTGGTAATGTGGCTGGTGACAGCAAAAATGACCCACACATGGAAGCAGCTGGCTTCACAGCTCAGGTAATTATCCTGAACCATCCAGGCCAAATCAGTGCTGGTATGCACCTGTACTGGACTGTCACACAGCTCACATTGCTTGCAAGTTTGCTGAGCCGAAGGAGAAGAAAGATCACTGTTCTGGAAAATAACTGGAAGATGGTCCCAAGTTCTTGAAATCTGGTGAGGCTTCCATTGTTGATATGGTTCCTGGCAAGCCTATGTGTGTTGAGAGCTTCTCCAACTATCCTCCTCTGGGCTGTTTTGCTGTTCCTGACATGAGACAGATGGTTGCTGTGGGTGTCATCAAAGCAGTGGACAAGAAGGCAGCTAGAGCTGGCAAAGTCACCAAGTCTGCCCAGAAAGCTCAGGAGGCTAAATGAATATTATCCCCAAACCTGCCACTCCAGTCTTAATCAGTGGTGGAAGAACGGTCTCAGAACTGTTTGAGTCGATTGGCCATTTAAGTTTAATAAGTAAAAGACTGGTTAATGATAACAATGCATCGTAAAACCTTCAGAAGGAAAGGAGAAGGTTTTGTGGACCATTTGTTTTTTTGTGTGTGGCAGTTTTAAGTTATTATTTTTTTTTTAATTTTACTTATTTATTTGGCAGAGAGAGTGAGAGAGCACAAGCAGGCAGAGCAGCAGAGGGAGAGGGAGAAACAGGCTCCCTGCCAAGCAGGGAGCTGGATGTGGGGCTCGATCCCAGGACCCTGGGATCATGACCTGAGCTGAAGGCAGTTGCTTAACCAACTGAGCCACCCAGTCGCCCCTTAAGTTATTAGTTTTTAAAATCAGTACTTTTTAATGGAAACAACTTGACCAAAAGTCTGTCACAGAATTTTGAGACCCATTAAAACAAAAGTTTAATGAGAAAAAAAAAACCTTATTGCTGACTGATAGATGGTGGCCCTTTAGCTTCTGTTTTCAGCTCTAAGGCTGACTAAATGGTTAATTCTAAAGGTAACTAACTGGAGCACTTTGATATACCACTGGGATAAGTGCTGCTGTGCAATCACCCCAAACCGTCTTTCAAATCTTCTCTCACAGTAGAAAGGGCAGGTCTACCACTGGTGCAGAACCAGAGTTTCTATAAATAAGGCTCGCTGTGGCCCTGTCAGACCTCTCACTACCAACTGAAGAGCTGGCAGTGTTTACTAAACTCCTGAGATCACTAAAGTCTGAGGTAATCTCTTATGCCTCATTAATCTGCAATGTTTGAAGTAATCGCTAATGTGTAATAAATCTCCAGTCTCCGAGGGTTTAAATCACACAGAATGTGTTGTTTCAGATAAATAACCACAGACATGAGTTTGCCATCTAGTCACTGGACCCACATTTAGGGAACCTGCCATGTTCAAAGCACTGAATGGGGCACTTTTCCTGTGACCCACACTTCTGTGTCCTGACTGCTCTATGTCATAGTGAAAAATGGACCAGCTCACAAAAAAGTGGACTGGAAGTTCTATGAATGCAAAGTAAGTGGTTAATTTCGTGTTCAAATAGATCAAAGGAGGGGCGCCTGGGTGGCTCAGTCGGTTAAGCATCCAACTCTTGATTTTGGGTCAGATCATGATCTCAGGGTCCTGGGATCGAGCCTTGGGTTGGGCTCCCCACTCAACAGGGAATGTGCTCGAGGATTCTCTTTCTCTCCCTCTGCCCTCCCCCTGCTCTCTCTCTCTCTCTCTCTGTCAAATAAATAAATAAATCTTTTAAAAAAAATAGATCAAGGGAACTTTTCCCATTGGTTTAAGGGTAAAGACTTAGAGATTCTTTCATTCCCCCCCCACTTCCCTCCTTCTTTCCTTTAATAAATGTTTATAGAGAACCTATAATGTATCAGATACTCTACTTGAAACCAAAGATATGATGATTTAAAAAAAGAGAGACATGAAAGGTACAAACTTCCTGATATAAAATCAGTAAAATCATGTCCTGAGGATATGATGTACAGCATGGTTACAATAGCTAATAATGCTGTATTGCATAGTTCAAAGTTGCAGAGATGAAATCTTAGTTCACATCACAAGAAAAATTTAACTACATATATATATATTTTTTAAAGATTTTATTTATTTATATGACAGAGAGAGAGATCACAAGTAGGCAGAGAGGCAGGCAGAGAGAGAGGAGGAAGCAGGCTCCCCACTGAACAGGGAGCCCGATGTGGGGCTCAATTCCAGGACCCTGAGATCATGACCTGAGCCAAAGGCAGAGGTTTTAACCCACTGAGCCACCCAGGCGCCCTAACTACATATATTATTAATGACAGATGTTAACTAGACTTTTGGTGGTGATCATTTCACAAAATATACAAATATCAAATCATTATGTTGTATACCTGAAACTAATATATTACATGTCAATTATACTCCAATTTTTAAAAAGAAAAAAGGGAAAGAGAGACGAAATTTCTGCCCACATGGAGAAGAGGTACCTTGCACTTACTTAGAAAGCAGAGTTGTCTAGAGCTTTCTACTCCTTTGATCTACTGAATACCCATTTTATGCCAGGCATTAAAAGATATGTCATGTGAGTTATATATGTCCATTATTTTAAAGTATGCCTTTTATTTGGATGATGATGATAGTAAGTACTTAGAGTATGAGATTTGGATTTAAAAGGATGAATACCTACCATTTACATCGACGTGGATGGGACTGGAGGTTATAGTGCTGAGTGAAATAAGTCAATCAGAGAAAGACAATTATCATATGGTTTCACTCATATGTGGACTATAAGAAACAGCACAGAGGATCTTAGGGGAAAGGAGGGAAAACTGAATGAGGAAGAAATCGGAGAGGGAGACAAACTATGAGAGACTCTTAACCATAGGAAAACAACTGAGGGTTGCTGGAGGGGAGGAGGTAGGGGATGGGGTAAGTGGGTGATGGGCATTAAGGAGGGCACATGATGTGATGAGCTCTGGGTGTTATATGCAACTGATGAATCACTCAACACTACATCTGAAACTAATGATGTACTATATGTTAGCTAATTGAATTTAAGTTAAAAAAATAAAATGAAATAAAAGAAAAGACTTGAGTTCTCCTCTGCCTTACATTAGGTGTGTGAACTGAGAAAATCATTCCCTTCTTTGTGCCTCCATTTCCTTATCTACAAAACTGGGGGACTGGTAAATGCCCAGTTCTTGCGGTTTCGGGGAGAGCGTGTAAGGTAACTCTCTAAGCCTCTAGGCCTGCCTGTCTCACTCCCTGAATTTCCTTTCCTACCTCCCCATCACTTCTCCTTGATAAACTCCTACTTCTCTTTGAAACCCTGGCTTAAGTAGTATCATTTCCTGTCAGGAGGGTTTCTCTCTCTCTCTCTCTCTCTCTGACGGTGTTAAGCACTCTATCCTCTCGGACATCATTCTACCCATAGGGCTTTTATATTGTAGTTACCACAAGATATTGGCACACAGAAGGCCAGAACCTCTGTCTTATTCACACCTTCTGTACCTACCACAGTGCCTGGCTCATGACCAATCCTTAAAAATCTACTGAATAAGTGAATAAAAAAGATGTTGGGGAAATGATAGATTTCAAAGTATTAAACACACATAAGGTATTCTTACCATCAGGCTAGTACACAGGCACTGAAACCAAAAGGGGACTTGGCATGACTGAGCAATAAATGTGTATTCTAGTAATCCTCTGATATTTTGCCATTTTTTTATTACCACAGCATACTCTAATCTAATCCTGACTGATAGTCACCAGCTCACTTCTGAAAAAAATAACAATTTCCTGGAGATATAAACATGGCAATAATCAAAATCATAAGCATGAGGGAAAAACTTGTCTAAAAAGTATACAACTGAGAGTTGAACAAAGACTCTAGTTTACTTTATGGGGGTCGTTAAGTCTCTCTTACTTTGAGTCTCCTTAAAATCTAGAGAAATTTCTCTTGTAGTCAGCACTGAAGCAGGAACCAAATCCTGTACTTACCTCAGAAGGAAATTAGATGCAATACTTTTTGAAACAAGACATTTAGCAAAACCTGTTTTAAAGAAATGTGCTTAGGATCTTCTACCAACATAATCACTGCTAATGTGGTCTGTGCACTGTAACTTTTCCCTAAATGTGAATGGTATTGAGGAGTGTCTCATGATTTTCTACTCCGTGAGTGCAAAAGAGGGAAACATTCATTTATGGGTTTAGTTATGTTTTTAATTTTTTTGTTTTATTGTGAAATATACACACATAAGTACATGAAACATATATCTGCAATTTAACAACAACAACAAAAAACCCCTATAAAGTGAAATTGATATAGCCACTACTCAGGCCAAGCAATAAAACATTGTGAAGACTCTAGAAGTGCCCCACGTATTCTTCTCTTGGGAGGAAACCACTGGCCTGGCTTTTGGGATAATTATTTTCTCACTTTTCCTTATGGTTTTACTGCAGTAACTATTTTAAAATCTGTTATATCATATATACTGTGCCAAAACTTATGTACAACAAAATGCACCACTAAAGAATATAGTTTAGTGAGTTTTGCAGGTCTGTATACCTATGTTACCACTACCCCAATCAAAATACAGAATTCCTCTCATCCCGCAAAGTTTCCTCATGTCCCTTTGCAGTAAATCTTCTTGGTCCCAGCGCCAGACTACCACTAATCCACTTCCTATCACTCTAGGTTAGTTCAGCCTCCAGCTTTTGCATAAATAGAACCATACAGTATATATTGGCTTCTTTCACTTAGCATAATCCATGTCTGATTTTGAACCATATATAAACAAAATCATAATGCATGTTACGATTCTTTCGAGTCTTGCTTTTTTGGTCAACATTACATTTATAAAATTCATCCATAAATTTGCATGTACCTATAATTCATTCATTTATATTACTGTATACAAACCATTTATGACTACACATAATTTATTGATCTTTTCTCTTATTAGTACAGTTGGGATATTCTATAGTTCCACTGGGGACTTGATTCTGTAAGTTGATTTTATATCCAGCTAGCTTGCTAGCCTTCTTATTAGTAACAAGAACTCCTCTATAGATGCTTTTGGATTTTCAGTGCGTATATATATTCGTATTATCAGTGAATAATGACAGCTTCAATATATAAAATCTCTATATGTTTTATTCATTTTTCTTGTTTGTGTGACTGCTTTCAAAAGGACCTCCAATACAGTTAGGTAGACGTGCTGATAGCAACATCCCTGTATGGTTCCTGAACTCAAAAGAAAAGTTTTTTTTTCTTTTTTGAATTTTAATTCCACTGAGTTAACATACAGTGTTATATTAGTTTCAGGTGTACAATATAGTGATTCAACACTTCCATACATCACGCTGTGCTCATCACAAGTGCCCTCCTTAATCCCCATCACCTATTTCACCCATCCTCCACCCACCTCCCCTCCAGTAACCACCAGTTTGTTCTCTATAGTTAAGAGTCTGTTTCTTAGTTTGTTTCTCTCTTTTTCCCTTTGCTTGTTTGTTTTGTTTCTTAAATTTTGCATGTGAGTGAAATCACATGGTATTTGTCTTTCTCTGACTGACTTAATTTGCTTAATATAATACTCTAACTCCATCCATGTCATTGCAAATGGAAAGATTTCATTCTTTTTTATGGCTGAACTATATTTGCATATTTGCATACCACCTCTTCTTTATCCATTCATCTATTGATGGACACTTGGGCTGCTTCCATAATTTGGCTATTTTTGGTTCTATACGATGTCTACTATCAAAAAAATAGAAAATAACAAGTTGGTAAGAATGTGCAGAAGTTGGAGTTCTTGGACAGTATTGGTAGGAACATAAAATGGTATAGCTATTGCAGAAAACAGTATGGTTGGTCATTCCTCAAAAAATTAAAAATAGAATTATCATATGATCCAGCAGTTTTACTTCTGCATATATATCCAAAAGAATTGAAGGCAGGATCTTAAAGAGATATTTGTATCTCTTCATGTTTATAGCAGTATTGTTTATAATAGCCAAATGTAGAAGTAACCCAAGTGTTTGCTGACAAACTAATAGACAAAATGTTTATTCCACACAATGGAATCTTATTCTGCCTTACAGAGGAAAGAAATTCAGACAATATGCTATAACACAGATGAATCTTGAAGACATTTTGCTAAATGAAATAAGCCAGTCAAAAAAGGATAAATACTATACAATTACTCTCATATAAGTTACCTAGAGTAGTCAAATTCCTAGAGACAGAAAGTCAAATTTTTGCCAGGAGTTCAGGGATGGGTGGAAGAGGGGAAATGGGGAATTGTTGTATAATACAGCATTTCAGCTTTGCCAGATGAAAAGAAATCTGGAAAACCCAATACCCTTTCATGATAAAAACTCTCACTAAACTAGAAATAGAGAGGAATATTCTCAACCTGATTAGACCATCCACAAAAATACCTACAACTAACATCATGCTTAATGATGAAAAAATCTGAAGCTTTCCCACTAAGATAATGTACAAGGCAAGGATATCCCCTCTCATCACTCCTTTTCAACATCATATGGAAGTCCTTTTATAAGACAAGAAAAGATAAGAAAATGTATATAGATAGAGAAGGAAGACATCAAATTGTCTCTGTTTGCAGATGACATGATCATCTAGATGGAACACACAAAAAGATTGACCAAAAACACAAAATAAAACAAAATAAAAACAACAACAAAAAACCCTACTGCAATTAATAAGTGCTTATAGCAAGTTTGCAGGATATAAGGTTAATCCACAGGAATCAATTGCTTTCCTATATACCAACAATGAGCAAGTGGAACTTGAAATTCAAAACGTGATACCATTTAAACACTAGCACCCCCCAAAATGAAGTACTTAGGTATAAAACTAACTAACTAACTAACTAACTAACTAACTAACTAACTAACTAACTAACTATATATATATATAAGATCTATATGAGGAAAACTACAACTCTGGTGAAAAAAACATCAAAGAAGAGCTAAATAAATGAAAAGATATTCCATGTTCATGAATAGGAAGACTTTTTTAAAGATTTAATTTATTTATTTGAGAGAGAGAAAGAGAAAGAGAGAATAAGCAGGGGCGAGAGAGAGTAGCAGACTCCCTACTGAGCAAGAAGCCTGATGTGGGACTTGATCCCAGGACCCTGGGATCATGACCCCAGCAGAAGGCAGATGTTTAAACAACTGAGCCACCTGCATGCCCCATAGATAGAAAGACTTAATACTGTCATGATGCCAGCTCTTCCCTACTTGATCTACAGATTCAATGCAATCCCAATCAAAATCCCAGCAAATTAATTCATGGGTATTAACAAACTGACTCAAAAGTCTATATAGAAAGGCAAAAGGCCCAGGATAGCTAACACAATATTGAAAGAGAAGAACAAAGTTGAAGGACTTACACTACTTGACTTCAAGATTTACTATAAATCTATGGTAATCAAGACAGAGTAGTATTTGTGAGAGAATAGATAAAGAGATCAAAGGAACAAAATAGAGAGGTCAGAAATAGACTCCCATAAATTTAGTCAGCTGATCTTTGACCAAGGAGCTAAAGCAATACAATAGAGTCAATAAATGGAGCTTCTTCAATAAATGGAGCTAGAACACCTGGACATCCACATGCAAACAAAAGAGTAAAAAAAAGGAGAACCTAGAAAGAGACCTAGACAAGAGACAAAAATTAACTCAAGATGGATCATAGATAGACCTAAAGGTGAAGAGAAAACTATAAAACTCCTAGAAGATAATATAAGAAAACACCTAGATGACCTTAAGTGTAGTGATGAGGTTTTAGATACAACACCAAAGATATCATCCATGAAAGAAAGAATTGATAAGTTCGACTTAATTCTGCTCTTTGAAAGACAATGTCAAGAGAATTACAAGATAAGCCACAGTAGGGAGAAAATATTTGCGAAGATCTGATATAGGACTGCTGTACAAAATAAAGAACTCTTAAAACTCAACAATAAGAAAATGAACAACCTGACTTAAAAACGGACGAAACGCTTTAAGAGACACTTCATCACAGACATATATAAATGGTAAATAGGCATATGAGGAGATGCTCCACATATGTCATCTGGGAAATGCAAATTGAAAAGATAAAATACCACTACACATGTATTAGAATGGCTGAAATCCTAAACACTGACAACACCAAAGGCTGACAAGGATGTGGAGCAATGGGAACTCTCATTCATTGTTGGGGATGGGGGGGAAGGCCATGCCACTTTGGAAGATTGTTTAGACGTTTCTTATAAAACTAAATAAGCAATCCAGCAATCCAGCAATGTTCCTTGGTATTTACTCAAAGGAAGTGAAAACATGTCCACATAAAAACCTGCAATGGATGTTTATAGCAGCTTTATTTGTAATGGCCAAACTTGGAATGTCCTTCAGCAGGTGAATGGTTAAACTGTGATACCTCCAGACATTGGGATATTATTTGGTACTAAAAAGAAATGAGCTATAAAGCCATAAAAAGACAAGCGGAACTATAAATGCATATTTCTTAGTGAAAGAAGCCAATTTGAGAAGGCTATATACTGTACGATTTCAAATGCATGATATTCTGGAAAAGACAAAAGTATGGAGACAGTAAAAAGATCAGTGGTTACCAGGGGTAGGGAAGTGGAGAAATAAATGGGCAGGGAAAAGAGGATTTTTAGGGTAGTGAAAATACTCTGTATGATATAATGATGGAATATGCCATAGAATATATGGGTTTGGACAAATGTATAATGACATTCACACAAGCATGAACCCTAGGATAAACTATGGACTTTGGGTGATTATAATGTGTCAATATAGTTTCATCCTTAGTAAAAAATGTAGCATTCTGGTCAGTGACACAGATGATGGGAGAGGCTATGCATGTGTGCAGACAGGGTTTTATGAGAAATCTCTGTACCTTCCCTCCAATTTTATTGTAAACCTAAAATTGCTCTAAAAATAAAATATTAAAATTTAAACATGGGAGTTCTGGAAATGGATGGTGGTGATGATTACCCAACAGTGTGCATGTACTTAATACCACTGAACGGTATACTTAAAAATGATTAAGATGGTAAATTTTATATGAATTTTAGCACATCAAAAAAAATTCTAGGAGGAGGATTGGCTCAAACAACCTCATTGACTATTACTAGAAACAGAAGTTGGCAACTCACATTTACTTTGAGTAAATAACTACTCTTTGCCAACAATGATGCCATAATGCTTTCCATTATTATGCCATATAATTAGTAATTTAAGTAAGAGCTACTTATTTCTTCGGCAAACAGCCACTGAGCAATTATGTACTTAAGAGGTAGGTAGGCATGATGCTAGGGGCTAGAGAATGAACAGTAAACAACATGAGCTCAGGGGCGTCCGGGTGGCTCAGTCGGTTAGGTGTCTGCTTTCAGCTCAGGTCATGATCCGAGCTTCCCATTGGGATCCCCCCATTGAACTCCCCTATATGGGACTCTCCCACATGGGGGTCCCTGCTAGACAGGGAGTCTGCTTCACTTTCTCCCTCTGCCCCTCCCTCCCTCTTATGCTCTCTCACTCAGATAAAATAAATAACATCTTAAAAAGCAAAACAAAACAAAAAAACCAGTACAAGCTCAGCTCATACCTGCAAAGGACTAACAGTCAATGTTCTAGGGCAAGATACAGATGCCATTCCAGGACCACATGTAAGAACAGAAGGGGGGCACCTCCCCCTGGCTTGTTCTATGTTCTAGGCTCCCTGCCCAACATTTAAGTACCTTATCTCATTTAATTCACCCAACAACTCTGAGTTAGGAATTCTTGCCCCCATTTTCCAAAGGATAATCTTAAATCTCAGGTTTAACGTATGTGAGATTGTGCAATGGCTAAGGGAGTGGTAGAGCTGAAATGCAAAGACCAGGTCTGCTACTCCCAAGGCCACGTCCTCTCCACACGTGGACTCCCAGCACAGTTCTGTGGCTCAGACTTCCTGGAGGCAGCGTTTCACCATGAATCCAGAAAAGAAAACAGTGAGGACAATACTATGAATTTCCAATTTAAAAAACAAAACCAAACCATATTCCATTAATAAGCTGTCTTATATACTGCAACTTGCCCCCTTTTATAGTTTCATACTAAATGGCTTTTTTTTTCTCTTATGAACTGATCCCCAACATAATAAATAGTAGCTGTCACTATTTTTTAGGACCCCGATATCTCAACTCTATTCTGATGTTTGGGAAAGTGTGCCCTTTGAAATCTCTGTGGGAAGCACAGCCAGCCTCAGACCTAGAAACTTGCTCCCCCACCTACCTTGCAGCAGCGAGGACATGAGCCCAGGAGCGACTCTCTGCTAATGCTAAATTCATCCCAGACTTTGAGTTTGAAACCAGCATTCTGAAGAAGCAAGAACTGCCTGATATCCACTCGGGGGATGAATGGTGGCAGCAGCAATGTCTGTCGTTGGTTCCGGGGGCCAGGTGCCAGCAGAGCCATCCAGCAGAGGCATTGTAGCCCATAAGCTGTGGTGTCTCCTGCTTGAAGGTGATGGCAGTGGTGTCTTCATCATATCAGAGATCTGGGCAGTGTCCTTGTTAGCTTGGTCCTGGGCCTCCATTCCTCCTGGCGATTCTGTGAACCACCTAAAATCCTCATCATAAATTCTTTCTTCCTTAAAGCAGCCAGAATCCGTCTCTGTTGCTTGCAGCCAAGAACCTTGACTGTGAGAGTGGTTGTTTTAATATTCTTCTTGACAACCTAAAAAGGATCAATATTAAGCAGTTCCCCCAATTTTGGAGAAAAAGAATATTGGTGTATGAAATTTAAAAATATCTAGGAACCGCTGTTGTGTATTGTAATGCTCTAAGCTGTGCATTTAAAGCTCTACCTAATGAATTAAACCAGAATTGATTTTTTCATTTGGACTAGGATAGTGACTAAACATAACTCTGGGTAACCATGTGGGCTGTGTTAGTTTGTTTTTACCATGGCCAGACTTGCAACCAGTCTGTCTTCTTAGCAAACAATCCAGATAAACCATGTATCTATATACTTGCTTTCTCAGCCGTTGTGAATTATTTGATCCAGTTAACAATATAGATCCTCTTCTCTTTTAAAAAGATTGGAACAGCATGTAATTAATTAACTAATTACCGTATTGATTCATTATATTTACTTACTGAGCACAGCTATAGGTTTTTATCAAGCATGGTGCCTGGCATGCACAAAAGACACAAAGCTTATGATCTCAATTTTAAACCATTCTTTCCATCTCCGCTGAAACCACCATTAGTGGGCCAACCACAATGACTTCTTGTCTGGGCTTTTGTAATTGCTCCCTAGCTAATTTCTTTTCTTCTACCCTCGCTCTTCTACAATCTATTTTCCATCGAGGAAGTAGGGCGCTCTTTTAAAACATTAATTGGGTCTTAGGAGCTCTGCCATAAATCCTTCCAAAATGTTCCAGTATCCTTAAATCCAAAGTTGTTAATACAACCTGGAAGGCCCCATGCAATCTGCCTATATAAATTCTAACCTATCTCACTCCTGCCACCACCACCCCCCCGGGTCCCCTGTCCCCTGCCACAATGTCCCAAACATTCTGTCCCTTCAATTCCCAAAATGCTTTGATCTCTTGCCCAGAACCCGGGATCTCAGGACCCAGGACATACAATTCCTTCTGCCTGGAATGTGTTCCCTCCTAACTGTTTGCCTGCCTAACCCCTACAGACTTCCTGTTTTAGATTTCACTTCCTCAGAGACACCTTCTCTGACCACACCACTGAAGACAGATTCTTGATTTATTCTCTCGACACATCTGATTTTTCATATTTTCTTTCACCATTCTTATAATTCCATGTCTATTTGTTGAGCATTTGTCCCCTCCCCCCTAGTCGGTAAACACTAAGAAGACAGGGATGATTGTCTTATTTACCACCTGGCACCTGGCAAAGCTCCTTGGATGGGCTCCTTAAACATTTGTTGACTGAAGGAAGGAAGAAATTAGCAAATGAATCCAAAGCCTATGAAATTGCACATAAAAATGGTGTTTGGGACAGGAAGTGTTAGAAATCACAAAAAGGAGGGAACTCAACAGAAACCTAAGGGAAGTCTCTTAGGGAAGGTAGCACTTGAGGAGGACCTCCAAAGTTTGGGTAAGATAGGAACAGGCTTTGGTAAGACCTCTGGACAGAAGCATCATTGTTCAGGGAAAGGGGGGGCGGGGTGGCCTCGGGAAAAGGTGGCCTCTGAATGGCAGACAGAGAGGTCTCACTCCTGCATAATGGAGTAGTTAGATTTTGAGTGTATGTTGAGGCCATGAATGGATTTCTCATTAATCCTGCCTCTTGAGTAAACACATTTAGGGAGTGAATCTACTCGGGATATGAATTACCAGGTGTGTGGTGTCGGCCCTGTGGTGGACATGGCAGGCTGGCTCGCCCAATTCCATGCCAGCCCCTCAAAGGAGTGTGCTTGCTCTGTGCTGGAGCCTAGGAAGCTATGACTATACACCCAGACTTGATCTAGAACCTGTCGGGCAGATAGCCCCATGCCAGGTTTGGGAGGCCATGAACATCAGGCACAAAGGGTTCACAATTCTGCTACTGCTTTTTGCAAGCACAATTGTCAAAGCACTTGGTTCTTGTGTTTTGTTTGGTTTTTTGAGGGGGTTGTAACAGAGATCCCAGAGTCTGGTTATTAGCTTCCTGGTTATTGAAAGGCATGGCACGCTATATCCCTTTGGCGCCAAACTTGATTTAAATTTACAACTTTCTCCCCTCCTGCACTGAAACTAGGTAGGGACTGCCAGAGGCTGGCCACTTGCAAGGCGTTTGAGGGTATCATCCTTCTTTCTTTCCCTGTTCTTCTTTATCCAGCTTGCTTTCCGTTTTATGGTCCCTAGGGGAGTCGAGAGCAAAGAGGTTGGAAAGAAAAGGGGAGAGGGAGGTTCTTAAAGGTACTGTTGTCAGATGGCCTCACACTCTCTGCGTTTGGCAGGTGTTTCAAGTTGACTCACTTTCCAGGGTTCTTTAGGGACCCTGTTGTCCGGGCAGTCTATCCCCTGTGGTTGTTCTAATCTGGGCAAATGCCTGGGATACCTGCACTTCCTTGCTTTCCAACTGAGCTCTAGGGAATCCACTCAGCTTCATTTCCGGTGAGGTCTCATTGGCCCTTCAGTGTTGCTAATGGAAAAGTTCTCGAACGGTTCTCCCACTGACTCTCAAGTTCACACAGACGGCACACACCCCTGCCACAGGAAACATCCACACATTCCTCTTCCAGAAACCATGCACACAGAAGCTGTGCCGAGCATAGCGGCCGCCCTCCCTCCTCTGTCACCCACACAGTGGGCGAGCCCAACTCCAGCCTCTAGGGCTCCTGGATAGGAGCCAAGCCACACCCATGCTGATTCTCTAACTACAGGGGCAACAGTGAGCTCCCAGACGAATTCCCTCACAGCCCCTCTCACTCAGCTTGTGCTAAGAGTAGACATGTGCCCTCCTAGGATGAGGGCTTGAGGTACAAAGCCACACCAGCATCTTTCTTTCAAACTCTTCACATCAAACTTTCTCTCCATCTCCTCCCTGTACCATTTTAAGCCCGTGGTAGGAGTGACTCGCCTAATCAGTAGTGGGAAGTCTTTGCCACCCACTCTGAACTTTTTGCAGCGTCACCTGTTTCACAACTCACTGATCACGTTGTCGCCCCAGGGGAGACAAGCATTTTAACACCTTTTTGCACCAGCGCTGATGTCTTCCCACCTCTAACTTCCACCTTCCCCAAGAAACATTGCTCTTTTTGGGCTATTTATCCCATCTTTAGCTCCTCAGGTGGATTCCAAGCAGCCTTAAACTCATCAGGAAAATATTCTCCTGATCGATTACTGGTTCAGTTTCTTGTGGTCATGAGAGAAACAGCCCAAGAGCAATACCGAGCCCCAGAGGAGGCAAAGCTGAGACCCACGGCCCTGACGGTGGTGTGGCTTGGGTTGCTGTCCCTTTGAACTTCTTGTAAGGGGAAAATAAAAGTCCACATTTGAGTCAGGGTTTCTGTTATTATCAAGCAAAAAGGTAGTGATCTATACATTCCCTGGGTCAGGTTATGAGGCGCGAACCATCCACTGTGGAAATATTTGGTAGCAGAAAACATTTGGTTGTGGAACATTTGCTAATGGAAACAAATGGAAACATGAGGTGATGGGGAACATTAACGCACATAGCATCATCACTTGTTTCTTTTGTAGAACCAGGTGTGCAAGTCATTTTCCAGGACCCAACAGGCTCCTCTATATTTGGGGGGAGGGGAAAATGTAAAGGAATACCAGAGGGGCAGACACCCCAATGAGACTATAGACAAAGCCTTTAATTTTTTATTTTTTTTAAGATTTTTATTTATTTATTTGACAGACAGAGAGACAGTGAGAGAGGGGACACAAGCCGGGGAGTGGGAGAGGGAGAAGCCGGCTTCCCGACGAGCAGGGAGGTCAGTGTGGGGCTCAACCCCAGGACCCTGGGATCAGGACCTGAGCCGAAGGCAGATTAAAGTAACTTTTGAAACCATTCTCTTTTGTGACTGTGGTTTCAATGTTCCGGTTGCCTGGGCACTGTTAACAGTACCTGGGCAATTAACACTCATTCAAGATAATCGCTTTGCATACTTTGAAAAAGTCCACTATGCTTGGCTATTTCCTTTCCAGTGACATTTTTAACCTAAGTTGTATGGCCTTATGAGGCTAATAGGTATTTTCCCCAAAATAACGCAAACCTATTTTATAGAAAGATACCAAATCAACACATGAACTTATGAACTTCATTTTTTTTTAAGATTTTATTTATTTGTCAGAGAGAGAGAGAGAGCACAAGTAGGGAGAGCAGCAGGCAGAGGGAGAAGCAGGCTTCCTGCTGAGCAGGGAGCCTGAAGCGGGACTTGATACTGGGACCCTGAGATTGTGACCTGAGCCGAAGGCAGACGTTTTAACCGACCGAGCCACCCAGGCATCCCACGAGCTTCATTTCTGATTAAATAAATGTCTTTAGGGGAAGTTGCTATTTCCAGCCAACAAGGCCCTTTAGTTAGCCAATTTGTTTTTTATTGTATTAGAGTGTTTAATTCTTTCAGTCTGGTAAATTACCTATGCACTCTGTGTATTTCTGGGAAGCTCAGGATCGCTTTGTGAGTATTTTGATGTGTTCAGTGTGAATATGATCAGACTATAAACAATGCCACTGCACGCCTCCCTACCTGTAGCATCGATGATAAAAATAGACAAGAATCAGCTACTTAGGATGGCATCATCTCTATTATGGTTGGAGAAATGATCAATAACCTCTGAATGTCTTTGGCTTCTTCCCCTTCAACCACTTTAGTTCAGACTTTCATTATCTTGCTGGGTTACTGCAAAGCCCCTGAAGTGGTATCTTTTTAATCTCCTGTCTTTCCCCTCTTCAGTCTAGGCTTCACGCTATTTCCAGATAAATCTTACAGGCACACAGCTCCCACAGCATCCCTGTCTCACTCAAGAGCCTCCAGGGACCCCCCCACTGTCGACCAAAATCAATAGCATTCAGGGCCCTGGTGTTCAAGGGCCTTATAAATATGACCCGAACACACTTTTCAAACTTTCCTTTCAATCTTTCTCTGCGGGTACTGTATGATTTCAATCAACTGGATTGCTTGTGATTCCCCAGTTATCCCTCATGCGCCTACTTCTCTGAGCCATGGCTGTGATCTGTTTTCTATGATGGCTGTTGTCTTCGTCTGTTCAAGCTTGTATCACAAAAATTCCATCTGTGGGTGTCTTAAAGCACAAACATTTATTTCTCACAGTACTGAAATCTAAGGAATCTGAAGTCTAAGAATTCCGTGTTAAAGGCATGGGGAGATTTGGTGTCTGGTAAGAGCCCGCTGCCTGGTTCATAAACAGTTGTTTTCTTGCTGTGTCCTCGCACAGATAGTACTTGGATAGAGTTGCATGAGAAGCAAGTTCCCTCATTGCATGAGAATGTCCAGAGGTTCCGGCGACCACCCAGGAGGGGAGGTGGGCAAGGGATCTCCCAGGAGAGGGGGGCTTATATGGCCAGGGGATATGTCTCTGGCTGAGGGATCTCTGAAGGGCCACAGAGGCTTCCAACCAGAAGATTCTACCTTGCCTTGGCCAGCAGATACGGGGTCAGGTTTCACCAGCTATGCAAAGCAGTGAGGGTCTAAATGGTTAAAAAATCTGCTTGTTTGGGTTATTTTTTAAATAATTGGATGTGCAAAATTTTTGAGTGTGGTTCCAGTAGGCTTTTGAACTAATAGATCTCAGCCTGCAGGGAAGTAATAAGCAACCTACGGGTCAATACCCACAGACCATCTTTGGCTCATTTGTATAACATATTGGGCAATAACTAGCAGTCACTGCCAAAGCAACCATATACAAATTGAATTAAGTATTAAACATTTACAATTTAGGAGGTGCTCCTGCAAATGACTTGACATATCCTTTGGAATTAGAAACTAGGAAAGAATGAAACCTATTTGATTGGTGATGGTAGTACTTACGAATGGGGAGAATAAAGTCAGCCTCGACGTCCCACTGTATTTTTATTTAGAAATGAAACAATCGTTCACTCTCCCATTTCTTTCCCAAATAAATCCGTGGGAATTCCATTCAGCATTCAACTCAAGACACCCAAACCACCCAGTGGTTTTCGCCCAGTAGGATGGAAAGCAGAGCCTACCCCCACCCCCAAGTGCTATGATCACGCTGATAGTGCCCCTAAGTGTTAGCTAACCCCTAAGGTTAGCTTCATGAAGGGACTTCCCTCTCAAATGGAGGAGATGAAAATATTGGGCAAAGAGTATTCTTATTCCATGAGATGGTGCACCGTTAGAAGTGTTTATGTAATCACAATTTAAAATGCCCCAAAATTCACATTATTCTGGCAAAGAGTACATCTTCTTTGTTTTAAACTTGGAAGCCCCTACACTTTGGACTCATTTTCTACAGTCCAGAGTTGCTGAATACCTCAATGATTTGTTTGCATATAAGTCCAGAAACACAAGCAGAGATGCTTTAAAGAATGAAAGCTTAGCATTTCAGAAATTCACAAGTCCCTTAAGAAGTTTCTGGGGCATGGGTCGCAAAAAAATATCAGATTTTGATTACCGCTTATTAGCCCCTGGGATACTTTCTATGTTCATTTGGAGAGGTAGTTTTAATTGTGTGACTTGATATCTAGTTTTTGCTCAACAAATATTTATGGTGAACTTGCTATGTGGCAGGCACTGGACCAGAAAATGGGGATGTGACAGTCACCAAGCTCAACATGATTGCTGCCCCCGTGGTATGGGGGATGATGCCACGGTCATAAAGCTGTCCCAGACCTTTGCTTCCAAATTGAAGATTCTGACAAGGTAAGACAAAAATAAATAGTTTTGCTGTTTTACTTTAGTCTGGTCTGGGCTTCCCTGAGGCTGGAACTGATTGATTTCAGTTGCAAGTCCTGCAAGAAAGAAAGTGCTTTTTTTTCTTTTCTTTTTCTCTTTCTTTCTTTCTTTTTTTTTAAGGGGATTGATAGTTGTGCAAGATATCACTGGTCTGAGGACTTGAGTTTAAACTCCAATTTGCTTCACCAAGGTCCCTGATCAGCCTGAAGGAGGCCAGTTCATGGAATCCCACAGTCTGACTTATCAAAATATTCATTTGACCTTGAAAACATTCTTGTTGATATCATGCGACTAGAAAACAAACGAAGTATTTGAACAAAATGTTTGCTTCAGTGACTCCAAATTGACACAAACTCTGTAGGTTGTCTAGGATGAGAAACCTCTCGAAGGCTCATTTTATTTGGTCCCTGCAGGGTTTTGTTATTCTCTGTGCTAAAAGATGACAAGCGGCATGTTAATTAAAGAACTGACATCCTTCAATTTACTCTTTTCTCCCTACTTGCCACATTCGTCCTCCCCCAGCTCCCAGACCCGCTTCTGCTCTTCCCACAGAAGTGTAAGTGAAAGGTTTCACAGTTTTTACATGAATAATTTTGGGGCAGATCCCGTTCTTCTCATCAACTGCTTCACGGCAAAGTCAAATTGTGTGTCCTGTTATGTTAAATTTTGATCTTTTTAACACAAGAAAAATCATTTTGATAAAGGTTAATGCCTCCTTAATATTTATACACTTGAATCATATTGAAAATGCATTTTGAAATTCTGAAATCTTGAATTAATATGACAACGTGCACAGAGTGTGTGACACTATTTGTAATTCATTAGCACATACTTTACAATATATTAGCATCAACTGTGGAATGCTCTGTCGTGGTTCTGCCAAAGCTGTGAGTTTCGACCTCGTCTAGTCGCTAGCTCTTTAAGGTTTTGACGTAGACGTCCAGAGACAATTCCAAATGATTCTTGCAGATCAGGAATACATTAATTTATCCAGCAACCTGCTAGGTGTAATATATTACCCTGAGAAACATGCTTACCTAGCAGCCATCCAGCATATGTTTGTCTGGTTTCAAGCAGATTTTGAACAGCAGACTGCCATAATGGAAATGAATTGTGACATGAACCTGGTAAATTGGGGACTGCATCTGCTCAATGGCACCTGGCATTTGTCCTCCTTGCATAGTGAGTCTGCAGGTGATTAACAGCCCCTACAACTCACATCATTTTGAAATAGTGCCTGGATAACCCCACGTGTATTGTCAGTGGCTCCTGCAACAGATGGAAATCTAACAGTGTCGTAGATTTCATGAGTTCCTTCTCTGCTGATTCCGAAACCCCTCCGGAATATTTATTTTAATGACCTGTCCTCCTGGGCATCTGAAAACGAGTCTCTGACTGACAGATATACGCAGTGTCTAAAGCAGCAGTTGAATGACTATACTTTGTTTGACTCTCCCCTCAAACATTTAAATCCTAGCTCTGAAAAATTCCCAAATCTCTAAAAATCCTTTGGCATCATGGAATATTCAGAGTTCCCCTGGAGGCCTGAAAAGTATTGTAAGGAGCATAGCATGGGAGTTTGTGTTTAAAAATATTTATAAGGACGTTTCTGGTTTTATTATCATTAAAGAGAAAGCTGGATCATCTGAGTTTTAGAATTGACAGGGTTGTTTCATATTTATTATTGACCACTGGGACCCAACTATTTAGAACTATAGTACAATATTTATGAGCCCTTGTGTAGTGTGTGCATATGCAAATGTGTGTGCATGTACACATGTATGTGTGCACAGATCTTTATGCAATGCAGAAAATACACTATTGGATGCAAAGCATGATCTTGTCTTTATGATTGTTGTTGCTTATACAAGTCAAGTTGTTCCTGCTTTCTCCCCTTGAGCGATGGTCGACAGGTTTGCTCTCAGCCTCCTCCCCTCCCTGCTGCTTCATCCCTCCAGTACTGTGTCAGGGACTGCTAATTTCTTCCCGATATCCATTTTATCTCCTCTATGGTAATATAATGCTGGGTTTTAGCTAGACACATTGCTGCCCACCAAAATACACATTTTCCAATCTCCCTCATAGCTAGGTCTGAACAAATGAACTCATTTTATTTTTTTATTTTTATTTTTATTTTATTTTTTATTTGAGAGAGAGAGCGAGAGCACAAGCTGGAGGAGAAGCAGAGAGAGAGGGAGAAGCAGGTTCTCCACTGAGCAAGGAGCCCAATGTCGGGCTCAGTCCCAGGACCCTGAGATCATGACCCGAGCTGAAGGCAGATACTTAACTAACTAAGCCACCCAGTCACCCCCAAATGACCACATTTTATATATTAAGACATAAAAGAACACTCTTTGGACCCGTTCCATCCACCTGCTGCCTGGAACATCAACTCAGCGGCTTGAGCCCTACCGCCATCTTGTGTGAATATCAAGTGAGGTTCACATGGTGACCTGGAAGGACACTGTGCTCTGACTCCCAGGAGACCTCACCAGTTCCAGGCTGCCTATCTTCAGAGTATTTTATGTAAGGGAGAAATAAATCTCGATCTTGTTCAATGCATTGTTTTTTCTACTCTTGTGTGCTCAGGCAAAATGAATCCCAACTGATAAAAGTGTCCTGGCCATTTCTTCCACACCTGACCTTGAGGTCATCTGTCCCCATCTCTGCACCCTGCCATCCATGTTATTGTGGTGCTCCTGGGAGCCTGTTCTTGCCTGTCTAGTACCCTTGACTGATCACATGAAACCCCCAAGATCTGATGACAGCCTGTCTGTCCAGCCTCAAGTCTGCCATTCCTCCTCATCTCCAAACTGCATGTCTCAGCAATACTGCTATGCCTCCTCACATTTCCAGTCGGGGTTTGTTCTCTCAGTCTAGAATGTTCTTCCGATGCTCAACAACTGGAGAAATTCAAGTCTCAGCTCAAATGCTCAACCCCCTCTTTGAGATCTTCTGTGATTTCCCCAAGAAGAGCAAATGAACGCATCCTTTCTCCCATATGCCCCTGCATTGGACTAACTAATGGTACTACAATCCTTTGCATACCTGGGTCCATGTTAAACTATTAGCTGCTGGGGAGTAAGGACTCAGTTACTTCTTCCTTGTACATCTTGTATCAGGCTCAGTATAGTCACTCGATGCATGAAGCTGAATGTATAAGGAATGAATGGGTGATCTTGCTCAGGACTCCTTCCATTAGGAAGCATTGTCCCCATTTTAAGTAACAGCTTCAACTCAGTTGCCTCTGAGAACAAAGAACTTCAATGATACTAGAATTTTCTAGTCTCCTATTTTAATGTTTTTGTTTTTACCTTCTTCATCCTGAATCTTTTGGGGGTTAAAAGTAGCATAAAGGATAAATAAGAATGATTGATATTTTATCAGTTTTAATAATGACCACTGTGTTTTCAGCACCTTACAGTGGCGACTTGGCCCAACCAAGCATTGTGCTAAGTGCTTTATGTACTTTTTTTAAATTAAATTTTTGCCATAATCCTATGAGGTGAGTATCATGTTCAATTTAGTTTAAGTGAAAGGAATTTACTGGCTCGTGTAGCCAGAAGATTGGAGGGTATGGTTTCAGCTGGATCTAGGGCTTGAACTACACAGTTAAAGTGATGTACGTATCCCTCCCTACCTCTGACTCTGTACTTGTCCCTTGCTGTCTCTGTCTTGTTCTTGGTCCCTATCCCTACATCTAACTCCATCCTATCTGTATCTCTAGCTCTACTCCCCTCCCCATCTCTAACTCTATCCTCATTTCTATCTCAGTCTCTATCGAGATCCCATCCTGAAAGTTTCTCTTCATATAGAAATCATGGCGGACAGCAACATACCTAAACTTGTACCGCCCCCCCTTAGCAACCCAAACAGGAAGGGAGCATCTTCCTTACAGCTCTGGGAGTTAAATCTCAGACATTTGTCTGATTGGCTGCATTAGGTCATCTGCTTATCCCTGAAGTCGATAGTAATTAGGGAGAAAGTTAATGTGGTTAGCCAGGTTTGGGTCATACCCAACCATGTGGATAGGACAGAGTGGGTCAACTAACCTGAACTAACTGCATGGAGTGAGTGTCCCTACAGAAAAAAAGGAATTCCAAAAGATGGGGAAAAACAGCTAGGTCAGCAAAAATAAAAAAGAGGGGGGCAGGGGAAAGATTTCTACCACTGACGTGCTCTCTCCTTACAGATAAGGAAACTGAGCTCAGAGAGAGTATTTTATTTTCCCAAGGACACACAGGAGGTATGTCATGGAACTGGGATTCAAATCCAGTTCTGACTCTAAAGTCTTTGTCCCCAAACCATTTTGCTGAATTATGTTCCTTTATATAGTACTAAAAAGTAAACACTAAGCCTTCAAAATTTAACTGATGACCAGAAATAAAGAAAAAAATGATTAATTTGTCTAAATTTGTGAGATAGGGACTCCTGGGTTGCTCAGTCTGTTAAGTGTCTGTCTTTGGCTCAGGTCATAATCCCAGGGTACTGGGATCGAGTTCCACATTGGACTCCCTGCTTCTCCCTCTGTTTGCCACTCTCCCTGCTTGTGCTCTCTCCATCTCTCTCTGACAAATAAATAAATAAAATATAAAAAAATAAAAATAAAAATAAAATAAATTTGTGAGACAAGGCTAAGGCTGTGATCAGAATTGTCACCCGTATGCACCCCAACCAAGGTAGGTCTCCTTACCAAAGTATACTACTCCTTCTAATAATTGTCCATAAACAAACAAATTGTCCACTTTGTACCTTTGGGGGTTTTATTGTTTCCTTTTGGGGGGAAGCTTTATTCTTTAAACAGGTAGTCCCCACAGAGCTATTTTCTAAATGATGCTCTGCTTCTTAATACCTTTTCCTAAATAAACATAATCATAGCAACCTTAAACTACCCAAATGGATTCTCATGTACATACGTTATACTTGTCTTATGTTGTTCTTTTCTTTCTTTTCGTTTGTTTTTCATTTAGTATCTTTTTTTTAATATGAGTATAGCTGACACACAATGTTGCATTAGTTTCGGGTGTACAACTTAGTGATTCAAAACCATAGTAAGATGTCATCATACATCAGCTAGAATAGCTAAAATCAAAATGACAAGAAATAACAAGTGTTGGTGAGGATGTGGAGAGAAAAAAACTCTCATGCACTACTGGTGGGAATGTAAATTGGTGCAGCTACTGTGGAAAACAATATGGAGTTTCCTCAGAAAATTAAAAATAGAAATATCATATAACTCAACAATTCCATTATTGGGTATTTACCCAAAGGAAAAAACACCAATTTGAAAAGATATATGCATCCCTATTTATTGCTGTTTGTTGCAGCATTATTTAGTCAAGATATGGAAGAAACTAAGCATCCATCAATAGATGAATGGATAAAGAAAATGTAGTGTATATATGTGTATGTATGGAATATTAAGTATATAACCTCAGCATCCATCAATAGATGAAGGGATAGGAAAAATTGGTTTATGTGTGTGTTTGTGTGTGTGCGTGTGTGTATGTAAAATTACATAGCCATAAAAAGGATGAGAGTGTGTCATTTGAGACCACATGGATGGACCTATAGTATATTATGCTAAGTGAAATAAATCTGTCTTAGCATTGTTCTTACTACTGGTCATGCTTTTTTGGTTTCCCTCACACAATACAGGCTGCCCTACCTACATACTTTCTATGTTTAATCACTCACCCATAGGAATCCTAAAGATGTAAAACATGCTGTGCTGATATTAAGGGATTTGTGTGCAGGAAATCATCCTAGAGATCATTAAACCCAATCATCTCATTTCACAGATGAGAGAAATCAGATTCAGAGGTTAAGTGCCTTGCTCAAGTTGCTCTACTGGTTTGGCAGAATCTGAGGACTAGGTTTTCTGGTGCTTTTTCTAACATTTTACCATTATTCATATTGTTCCTTATCTCATTTGCCATGCACTGTTAGGTCTTCCTCTCCGGGACCTGAAATACAACCTTCTCTGAAACTCGGTAGGCCAGAAAATTCAAGCAGTAAACGTTTGCCCTGGCATACTAGTCATGTAATTAATATGAAGATGAAGCAAATACAGTCAAATTCCAAGAAATATAAAGGTGCCATTGAAAAATACCAAAGATAGGTTGATTGATTTAAATTTTAAAATTTTATTTATTATTTATTAGAGAGAGAGTGCGCAGAAGCAGGGAGAGCAGCAGAGGGAGAGAGAGAAGCAGGCTCTCCACTGAGCAGGGAGCCCGATGCGGGGCTCGATTCCAGGACCCTGAGATCATGACCTGAGCTGAAACCAAGACTCGCCCATTCAACCAACTGAGCCACCCAGGTGCCCCAAGGTAGAGTATTTATAGAAATTATTCCGAAATTCTTCTGCACAGATCTGTCTCATCTCTCCCATTTATTTATATCAGTATGGACTCGTGGATATTTACTGTATATTTTGAATTATAATCCAAAGCTACTTCATTTATTTTGTTTCTCAAATTGTTCTAGTTTTGGCCATTTGGGAATTCTTTCAGTTAATTTCCTACCTTCATTATTGTGGGGTTTAGTTTAGTTTTGTATTTTGAGATGTTCCAGGCTTACTTTATACATGTATATTTCCTGCTTCAGCCCTAGAATCAGATATTTCTCCAAGGACCTGAGGGTCTTGTTTTTTGTTTTGTTTTGTTTTGTTTTGTTTTGTTTTTTTGTATTTAAAGGGCAATTAGAAACCAAGATATGAGCAGGAGGTTCATTTCTACTTGGGTGTCATTGATTCTAGGCCCTCCTAGCTAACAAGCAAAGAAATGTTTATGTCTATATTAACCCCTGTCTATATAAATATCTATAACTATTTATGTATGTAACCATTCATGTCTGTATTAGGCTAAACAGGAGTTCCCTCTATACAAATTAAAGACCACAATATAGCCATTTATAAAACAAGACAATATGACTTTAAAACATATTTAAAACACAGAAATTCATATTAGGAAATTCAATTATTGTTACTGTGTTGTTATTTAATTTTACTGAAATGACTTCTATGAATTAAGAACGACTTTCTGTGTATCTCTGAGTGTCATGTTTTCTGGTTATCCTATAAACAATGGTTACTGTGCAGTTGGCTGAATAAAATTGAGTTAGAGATACATGAAAAAGTACTTCAAACAAACATTAATGAATAAACATTCTGTCATCACGGCGTGGGTCTGTTTCAGAGAGATACCAGTGTTTTATCAATTTTAGTGTCACACTTCAGTGATCACGTGGAACGACATACGAAGTGAGGAAAAATGACTCCCAGAACCCTCATTGCTTAGGTCTGTGCGGCAAGACTACTCGTCACGTTCCCGACATTGTGCCTCTTTTTGTTCCCGGTATAAAGCACACTAGTGTTGTCACTGTTGCAGCTGAAGATGAGTTGTTACGCCTATAATAAAACGTAATTTTAGGGACGCTTCTGAGTTCAGCATTGAGGGAACATGAGTTGGCCATTTCCAGTCAGGGAGAAAAACCCAAACATTTTTCTCTGTTCCCTTCCCCAGACTAAAATTATGAAAACTCTCAAATATGTCCAGAAAAAGAAGCCGAGAAATATGTAGCATGAAATCTAGTTCATGGTGCTCTTGCAAACAGAGCTATTTCCTGCCCACATGGTTGTGTTCTACAGTGCTGTGATTCTGAGCAAGGCTTGTTAGAAACAACTTTTGGCAATTTAGGGGAGCTATCTTCTCTAAAAAATAAATTCGCATTATTCTGGTGGAACATTTTGGAATGTACCTGAGAGGTATACTCGCCTTCAGTCTGTGGTGACCTCAACATCCAGAAACCCAAATTATCTCAGAAGGTTTGTAAATTGCTTTGTAAAGAAGGCATCAATCTCATTATCGTGGTATTGTGTTGAAATTCATTATGTGGTCTTATTTCTGAACAGACGGGGGAAATTTTCTCAGCTTGACATAAATCCTTAGATGGTAGAGAATGATGATCACTGGTGAAAAAAACATACTTTCTTTTTTTCTCTTTTCATAGTTAAGTGTTTCTTTTTTTTTTAAGATTTTATTTATTTATTTCACAGAGGGAGAGAGATCACAAGGAGGCAGAGAGGCAGGCAGAGGAAGAGAGGGGGAAGCAGGCTCCCCGCTGAGCAGGGAGCCCGATGGGGGCCTAGATCCCAGGACCCTGAGATCATGACCTGAGCCGAAAGCAGAGGCTTTAACCCACTGAGCCACCCAGGCGCCCCATAGTTAAGTGTTTCAATTGCATTTTCTCACTTTAACTGGGCATAAGTCACTTACCCATTGATGGCTGAATTAAGTCTGCAAACCATGAAGGGGGAAAAAAAGTTCATTTTTCTGAGCGAGAAATCGACAGCAATAAGCAGTTAGCCTTCAGGCAAGAAAAACATAACTTCGGTGTTCATTATTTAAAATTGTGCAGTTGTTTTCTTTTCTTGAAACCTCCTTTTTCTTTGAACATACAATATGGGGAAACAACTATATAAATGTTTATTTCTAAGAAAGTCAGCTAAGCATTGTAGAAAGAATGTGGGCTTTGAATTCATACAAATAAGAGTTTGAATCTCAGCTCTACCACTTAATAGCCGTATGATTGTTACTAACTTATTTACCCTCACTGGATATTAGTTTCCTCATTTCTATAGCAGGAAATAATGCCTACAGGGCTGTAGAAAATATTAAATTAGGTCAGTTATGTATATGATACACTTGTCACATAGTAGGCACCTAATAATTGTTGTAATTAGCATCATTATTATTGTTGTTTACCAGTATTATTATTTGTTATATAGCTATTCTGCTATGCTTAAACAGAGAGGAAAGTATATGGCCACTTCTAGAAACAGATTGGCCTGAGCAAGTTATAAAATAAAGAGCTTATTCAGAGAATATCTGAACGATAATCAAATAGTGATAAACGGGAAGGGAAAAGAGCTAATTAGAATAATTGGTTGCTAAGGTATTTTCCCCCCAATTAAAAGTCCATCCCATGGGGTTAAATGAAGACTTTCTGCATATCTGAATTTCAATGATTCCATCATTCATCTATTCAGAAACTGACCATTTATGTCATATGAAAGGCACTGGGAAGAGGAAGGATCAAGAAATAGGTGCATGCAAGAGAATCTTCATCTGAACTGTAAAAATACAGAAAAAGCTCATCCTAAGCTAAAGTTAAGGAATATAGATTAATAAAAATATCAGATACTTTCTCTCATAGGATTGAGAAAAATTAGAAAGACTAATAACATGTAAATTGGCAAAGATATAGAGACATTCTCATCCACCATTTGGGAGAGTGTAAATTGTTACAATTATTCAGGGGAGGCAATTTGATGATAATCTATCTAAGTTTAAAATGTGCATAGCCAGTCCAATTTTAAGAATTCATCCTGGGTGCCTGGGTGGCTCAGTGGGTTAAAGCCCCTGCCTTCGGCTCAGGTCATGATCTCAGGGTCCTGGGATCGAGGCCAGCATCGGGCTCCCTGCTGAGCAGGGAGCCTGCTTCCCCCTCTCTCTCTCTCTCTGCCTGTCTCTCTGCCTCCTTGTGATCTCTCTCCCTCTGTGAAATAAATAAATAAAATCTTTAAAAAAAAAAAAGAATTCATCCTGCAGGGGCACCTTGGTGGCTTAGTTGTTGAGGGTCTCCTTCAACTCAGGTAATGATCCCAGGATCCTGGGATGGAGCCCCATGTCGGGCTCCCTGTTCGGCAGGGACCCTGCTTCTCCCTCACCCACTCCCCCTGCTTGTGTTCCCTCTCTCTCTGTGCGTCTCTCTGTCAAATAAAATAAATAAAATCTTTTTTTTTTTTTAAAGAATTCATCCTACAGAGGGGCGCCTGGGTGGCTCAGTCAGTTAGGTGCCTGCCTTCAGCTCGGGTCATGATCTCAGGGTCCTGGGACCAAGTCTCGCATCAGGCTCCCTGCTCATCAGGGAGCCTGCTTTTCCCTCTCTCTCTCTTCCCCTCCCCCTGGTTGTGCGTGCTCTCTCTCTCTCTCTCAAATAAATAAATAAAATCTTGGGAAAAAAAAGAATTCATCCTATAGAAAGAATACCCTGAGAACATAAAGATATATATATACAAGGAGGTTTGGTACAGTATTGTTTATAATTGCAAAAACGGAAGGGGGGAGAACAACATACTTCTGTTACATATTTCTGGGTGATAAGTTATCCCCAAGATTAGCAGTTCAAAACAGCAACTCTTTATTATCTCAGTTTCTGAAGGTGGTGGATTTGGCTGTGACTTTGCTAGGCGGTTCTAGCTCAGTGTCTTTCATGAGTCGAGATGTTTGCCAAGAGTGCAGTCTTTGGAGGCTTCACTGGGACAGGAGGATCTACTTCTAAGAAGGCTCACTCACACATCTGTGGGCAGAGGGGACCTCAGTCCCTCTCCACACAGACCACATGAACCTCTCCCTAGAGCCGTTTGTGCATTCTTGTGACATGGCAGCTGGCTTCTCCCAGAGTGAGTGATCTAAGAGAGAGCAAGAAAGAAGCTGCCATGCATTCTGTGGCCTCGCCTTAGAAGTCACACACTACCATTTCTACAATATCAATGTTCTATCCATTCTACAATATTCCAAGTCATCAAATCCAGTCTAAGCTCAAGGGTCCAGTCTAAGCTCAAGGGAAAGTGATTTTGTCTCCACTTTTTGGAGGGAAGAGTGTTGAATGATTCATGGATATTTTAAAACTACCTCAACTTGTCCTCTGGCCATAAATTATTAAAATTATTTTCACACAGAAAATATACTCATCCCCTTCCAAACCTACCCCTGCCCACCCCCAAGTCTCAAACCTTTATAGTATCAGGTTAAAGTTCAGAAACACGTCATGTTAGTTGGATCCAGGTATGGCTGGAGCTTCTCAGGTGTCATTCCTTGAGTGGAGTTCCTTTGATCTCAAGCCCTATGAGCTAAAAAGACAAGTTATCTGATCACATACACACCCAATATACTTATGTGGGACAGGAAAAGGATAACCACTCTAGACATTCCTGTTTGAAAAGAGGGAAAATGGGAGGCCCAAAGCAATCACTGTTCTAAGTCACAAGTTAGAAGTTTCTTGATTTGAATTCAGCCTTACTCCTGCACAGGAATGATTCTCTGTGGCCCTTGGCTCCACATTCTGGGTGCTCAATTACCTCTTCTGATTTATCCTTCCTTTTCCTTGAAAGGTAGCTTGTTTTGGAGCTGTGTAGCTTTCTCAGTAAAATTTTGCATTCCAAATGCTTCATTTCACTGTGTACTATCTCTGTTTCCTTCAGTCTAAGCCAGTGGTATTTCTGTAATTATAATTATTTTTAGCAATCTGTGGGCCTCCTATGAACCTTATTCAGGTCCCCTTCATTAGACAAAAGCCACACTCTCAAATCTCTTCAAGGTAAATTCTCTCAACCTTGGACTTCTGCTGAACTAGGGAAGGACAACATCCTTAAGCTTCTCGAAAGCTCTATTGTTTGAACGTCTCTCTGAGGCACCATCTTAGTTAGATCTTCCTAAGGTAGTAAACAAGGTATTCTGTAGCTACACCTTCAGCCTCATCTCTAGACTATGTCTTCCTTGACCTCAATTTGATCTTTGTTGGGAAGCCATTTCTTAATTTTAGCTTTGTTTGCTCTTTGGAAGTGTTGGCAATCTTCAAAACCATCCAGTCTGGCTTCCTCATATTTAATAATCCCTCCTTTAGGTTCCCTCATTCTTCTCACATGTTCTTGTCACTGGCAAGAAGAAACCAGGTGGCACCTCAGCACTTTATCGGGACATCTCTTTAGCTAGATCACCCAGGTCATTAGGTGCATGGTCTACTTTCCACATACCATGGGAGACACCATTACTAAGTTTTCTGCCATTACATGACAAGGATCCCCTTTTCTCCAGTTTCCATAAAGCTTTTGCTTACTTACTTTTGAACCTTCACCCATAGCCTCCCAATGGCAATCAAGCTTTCAGTAATAGCTTCGTTAGGCTTTTCCTAACAACCTTCCTCAAAGCCCTGACAGCGTTTGCCCACTATCCAGTTCCAAAGTCACTTCCACATTTTTAGGTTTTAATATGACAGCTCCCAATTTCCAGGCACAAAAACAGTGTCTGTTATCTACTGCTGTGTAACAAATTACTCCAAATCATAGATGCTTAGAACGACCACGTAGTGTTTCACAGTTTCTGTGGGTCAAGAATCAAGAAGTAATGTATCTGGGGAGTTTGGCTCAGGGTCTCTCAGGAGATTATAGTCAATATGTCAGTCAGGGCTGCATTTATTGGAAGGCTTGACTGGGGCTGGTAGACCCACTACCAAGATGATTCACTCAGATGTATACTGGCAGAAGGCCACAGTTCCTCACTAGCTTTTGGCAGGGGTCCCTCGTTTCTCACCGTGTGGGCCTTTCTTTAGGGATATTGGAGTGTCTTGATGACATGGAACTAGCTTCTTTCTGAATGAGTGGTCTGGGAGAAAGTACAAAGGAGACGCTGAAATGTCTTTTATGATCTATTCTCAGACGTCACACACTATCACGTCCACCATATTCTATTCATTAGAAGTGAGTCACTAAGCCCACACTCAGAAGAAGGGAATTATGCTCCACCTTTTGGAGAGGACTATCAAGAATAAGTGGAGTTATTTTATTTAGGAATGCATCTTAAAACCACCTCAATATCCATTAAAAATAATGAAGTATGTAAAAAAATACTAACTTAGAAAAATGTTGTTGATATACCAATAAGTAAAAAAGAACAGAGCAAGTTTTATAATAATATGTATAGCATAATCCCGTATTTTGGGAAAATAAATCTAACCTTGCATATGTTGGTATAAACACAGAAATATCTAGAAGCCTACAGACCAAAATGTTGAGAGTGCTTACAGAGATCTGGTAGATGTTTGCAAACTAGACTCGTGGGACTGAAAAGGAGTGAATTTTACATATTACTTTGAAAAAAGAATAATGATTTTTTTTTCCTATGGCTTTGTGTTGTTCTGTGTTTTTCAAACGTGCTAAAAAAACCCATGTATTGCTTATATAATTAGAAGGTAGCAAGGTGCATAATCGGGAGAGATTTAACAGTTAGCTATAAAGATTAATTGAGATTGAAAGAGAACAGAGATGAGATCCTACCCAAGTCTCAACATAATGATCAAATGTCCAAGAAAAAAACCAGTTTGTTCCTATTGAAGATTTGATTTGTTAAAAGTTGATAAAAGCAGACATGTAAATTGTGAAAAATATCATTTCAATTCTATTTGTGATACTAAACGGTAAACATTGACAAGGTTTTAAGAAATAATATGTGACAAAGAATTTCTAATTAACACAGAAATATGGAAGATAGAAACAAGCTTTACCTATTCTTTCCTCCTAAAACTCCACTACAATGACAGTAAAGGGTTATAAACACACAAAAACACACTCACACACACATACTCACAGTGAGATAGAAGGGAGGAGAGGGAGATACAGATAGAGATGGAGGGAGAGAAGGAGGAGAGAGAGCAGAGGGAGAGAAGAGGAAAGAAGACAGTGGTCTAATTTCAACTGGATAACTGCTCTGGATAACTCTCACAATATCAACTACGGACAAATGGTGACTAACTCCCCAGACCACAGGAAGCTGAAATCTAAGCCCACCAGGACTAAATCTAAGAAGCATATCAACCCATGCCAATGGTTTAAAAAGAAAAAGAAAGCTCAGGAACTGATTCTACCAAGTACTTCAGAGTTTGGGAGAACAGTAAAAAGAAAACAAGAGGGTTAGTTGAAAGTCCACATAGGATATGGATTATTACCCAGGTCCTTTCCCCAGCCGGGTAACTGCCTCTTCATGAAGCTGGCAAAAAATCAGAGGTTTACTCTCCGAAGATGGCAAACCAGAGGTCTCTGGACTTAGTGCATTCAGCAGAAAGAATAGGGCTACCATACTAAACACAGGCGAACTGAAAGCCTCTATTCTAAACGACTCCTTCCATGGCTCAGCTCTTAGATGTTGGTAGACATATTTAAGGGCATGAATTTTCTCCAAGGAAAGTGATCAGCCAAAGAGAAAAATGAGGAAAAAAATAAAATGTTGACACTTGGCAGTCCCCCAACGAAATGGCTGTGTTCTGCCCAATTATCCTTCAGTGAAGCCCAGTCTTTAATAAGCCCTACTCTGTCTCACAATATAGGGTTTCTTTCTTAAATATGAGCCAAAATAAAAATGATGAAAGATTTGAGGGTAACTTTTAACCTCACGGACACCATAACTAATAGAAAAGATAACAGAGATGAAACTGACAACTTAGGAAGCAGAAGAAAAACAGACAATTATTATCTTCAGGGAAATAAGAAAAAGCATCACATCCATGACATAAACACACACACAGAAATTATGAAAAAAGAACATTTAGAAAACAAAATAGACCACCTAGGGGCACCTGGGTGGCTCAGCCAGTTAAATGTCTGCCTTCAGTTCAGGACAGGATCCCAGGGTCCTGGGATTGAGCCCCTGCGCTGGCCTCCCTGCTCAGTGGGGACTCTGCTTCTCCCTCTGCCCATCACCCTGCTCGTGCTCTTTCTCTCTCTCTCTCTCTTGCAAACAAATAAATAAAATATTTTTTTAAAAACACAACAAAATAGATCATCTAGAAATTTTAAAACACAAAAATTACAATTCTGGAATAAAATTTAGCCTTAATGATGGGTATACAGAAAACTATCAAATGAAAAAAAGAGATAATTATTAATTTCAAGGGAAACATAACATGTAAGAAAAGAATATAATAAGATATTGGCTCCGATAAAAATAATGTCTATATGGATAGAATGACGTAAACTCAAATACCGATCTATGAAAAAGTATTATATGGTTATATAGATGGGTGGATGCAGAGAAGTCTGTTTTGGGGGGAGTTATGATTATCTTCAACAGTGGGGACCAGCCTAGGTAATACACAAAATACAAAATTAAAAAATAGTACAATAAACTCATCCATTAAAAAGCCGTGATAGATACTTGTCATTTCTTTTCAGGCTATCCAGCTCCTTTTGTACAACATCTTACTATATTTGGGAAATTTACTGCCATATGAGTCCTGTGTCCCCCAAATAACCCCCAAATTCTGTTCCAGTGTCCTTGGCAGCTGGCATAGTCACCTGGGACATGGGCTCCACTGCCAGACTCGCTCCCTTGAGGGTTTGCCTTAGAAGGGGGCACCTTGAGGAAAGGGCCCCTGGGGAGAACATTTGGCCAGCAAGGGAATGGCGGAACCATTTGGCTTGCGAGCACGGCCACAAGGGTGAGTTTCAGAGTACTTTGGCACCAGTGGGAAAGTGGTGGTAGAACTTTCTTTTTCCTTTTTTAGGGCAGTGTGTCATATGGCTTTAACTTTTGTTCCTAGAAGCTTAGCACCCCATGAGCTACCCAATTGTCTGAGTCGGTCTGCTGTTTGCAAATAACAACCCTGAGAACTGCTGGGGCAAATACAGAAGAATAACCCAAGAACTTCAAACGGTCATCTTGGGAGCGAGCATCAGGAGTGGGAAGAGTTGCACCAGGAGGTGACTGTTTTTTATTATAACCCTTTGTCTTCCTACTGGGCTCTCTAACCATGACTATTTTAGTTTCTAACCATGTATATGTATAAGTCTAATAAAAATTAAAATTGAAACAAAAGGAAAGAAAACAGAAACAATGAGAACAATCTTTCGCAGAGTGAAACGCACTGCACAGTGCTACCCTTGTTGGCCTGTGGGGACATTACTAATGGATAACAGCTCTCTTTCCCTCTGGGGCCTGGATGCAGACTCACAAACCTTCCTAATATCTATTTCTAGGTATAATGAACCTGGGTCTTCCAATGAAAACTATTTGCCATTCTTAGCCTAAGAGGAAATACTCAATCTCTTAGAGGCTTGGACCTGCATTCCTGAACCTAAGTGAAAACAAGCCCAGAATATGTTTTATGGTATACAGAAATTCTGTATTACTTATATCCTGGTATACCTAATTCTGACAAATACCTTAATTAAAGGATATAAGTCACCACTGTAGAACTCTATTATTCCAGTGAAATTGCTACAGTTGAAAAAAAAGTCATTTAGGTTTCTGAACATGAACATGAAGATATAATTTGAAGCTTTACAGCACTATGATTAATAGAATTTTTTTACTTGAGAGTTTTCAAAGTAGTGCAAATCTCCTCACTGGCAATATTGGCATAACACTATAGAAGAAAAAGATGTTTCTTCAAGTCAACATATAGTTAATTCACATTTGGAGATAAGGCTACCGTGACAACATGACGATTTAATGAGGTTTGAACAGCTTCAGAAAAGGGATTATTAAAAGGAATAGAAAAGAAATGTTTTGTGAGAGGAAAATAGAATACTAGAATTACCTGGACAATGTTTAACAGTCATTTGCAAGGATTTCTTGTCACTTCTTTTAGCATAATTCTTTCTTTCTTTCTTTTCTTTTTTCTTTTTTCTTTTCTTTTCTTTCTTTCTTTCTTTCTTCCTTCCTTCCTTCTTTTCTTTTCTCTTTCTTTCTTTCTTTTCTTTCCTTCCTTCCTTCTTTTTCTTTCTTTCCATTTCTACTACTATAGTGGTTAATTTATTTGTCTGTGATGATAATGAGTTTCTGTACAAGATTCAGGAAGAATACTTCAATCCATCAAGCACAGCATCTGCTAAAAATTTCCTGACATTTTGGCGAGCCTGGGTAAGTCAGTTGGTTAAACATCTGCCTTTGGCTCAGGTCATGATGTGAGCCCCATGTTGGGCTCCATGCTCAGTGGGGAGTCTGCTTAAGGATTCTCTCTCTCCCTCTGCCGGTCCCCAGCACCCTGCTCCAGCTGTCTGTCTCTCTCTCTCAAATCAATAAATAAAGCTTGGGGCATCTGAGTGGCTCAGTTGGTTAAGCATCTGCCTTCTGCTCAGGTCATGATCTCAGGGTCCTGGGGTCAAGCCCCATGCCGGACTCCCCACTCAGCAGGGAGTCTGCTTCTCCCTCTATCCCTCCTCCTGCTTGTGTTCTTCCTCTCTCTCTCTACCTCTATCTCTCTCTCTCTCAAATAAATAAATAAATAAATAAAATCTTTAAAAAAATTTTTTAAACCCCTTTTAAATTAAAAAAATATATATTCTACCCTCAAGAAGGTAATGGAGCATATTCTCTATTCCTTAACTGTGGCCACACATGGTGAGTTTCTTCTCAAGAGTATAGTATGGAAAGGATTGGGGGAGTAACTTTATAGTGGAGAGAAATGACAAACACCCTCCCAACAAGGTGACCAAGATCAACATCAACATAAATCAGGTTGACAGCAGGTACCCTTGATACAATGTGCTAAAAATGGCAATTTATTTATGTGATCTTCCTCCCCCAAACCCATAACCCCAGTCTAATCAGAAGTAAAACATTAGACAAATTCCATTTGAGGGACATTCCACAAAATCCCTAACTAGCACTTCTTAACACTGTCAAGATGATCAAAAACAATGAAACTCTTAGAAAATGTCACAGCCAATAGATACCCAAGGAGACATGATAACTAAACGTAAGGTGTTATCCTGGATGGGGCACTGCAACAGAAAAAAAGGGCTTTGGTAACAACTAGGTAAAATTAGGTACAATTAGATAAAATATGGACTTTATTTAATAATAATATACTAGTATTGGTTTATTAATTATAACAAAAGGACCACACTAATATAAGATATTGTTAATAAGGTCTACTGGATGTGGGGTATCCGGAAACTTTTTATAACATCTTTACAGTTTTTCTATAAATCTAAAACTATTCTAAAAAAAAAAAGACCTTTTTTTTTTAAGTCACGACAATAGGACAGCAGAAAACACATCCATCTTGACTTTGGCCCTGGCTGAAGGGAAATTCTTCCTCTGGAAATTTGCATCATAAGTTGTCTCTACATTTGTTTTTCATTCATTCATATTACCTGCGTTGTCTGAAAAGTTTCCTGTGAAGAATTTAATAAAAAGTTATTCAAGGTTGAGTAGGCCCCAAGGCAACTCCAAAAGCAAATGCAAATCCTCTCTGGAAGCATTTAACCCCAGTGCAGCCTCAAAGATGTCTCAGAAATAAATTCTTCTCCCCAAATTATCTCATAGTCAAAAATCATAAAATATACACACACAAAAAAGACAACATGATAAGAACGAGGAGTAATAGAAATCTTGAAATTTTTGAAATTGGAATCAAAAGACACAAAATAAAAAATAACCATGAGTAATATGTTTTAAAAATTAAAAGGGAAGCTTGGGGGTGCCTGGGTGGCTCAGCCGTTGGGTGTCTGCCTTCAGCTAAGGTTGTGACCCCAGGGTCCTAGGATCGAGCCCCATGTCTGGCTCCCTGTTCAGTGGGGAGCCTGCTTCTCCCTCTGTCTCCCCCTGCTTGTGTTTCCTCTCTCGATGTCTTTGTCAAATAAATAAAATCTTTAAAAAAAATTAAAAGAGAAGCTTGAACATTTGATACAGAAATGGGAATTATGAAGAGTGACAAAGATGATTTCCAAATTAAAAATTTTTTTATTTCAAATTAAACAAATACTTCTTGGGTACCCACTATATACTAGGGCATGTACTAGGTATGTTCATATATATTATCTATTTTCATAACAACAAATAATTATATTAAAAAATACTAAAGTTGTAAACCTTCATCTTAAAATATTTTTCATTGTTTTGTCTTCTCTCTACTATCTGCAAGCTTTCTTCTGATCTATGTTCTGGTTCACAAATTCTCTCTGCACCCGTATCAAACTATTATTACACACATCTGTCGTGTTCTTAATTTTGGTTGTTAGTCATTTCTTTTAGTCCTAGAACTTCTATTTGGTTCCTTTTCAAATATACTAAGTCACTTTCTTTTAATGATTTTATTTGTTTATTTGACAGAGAGAGAGGGGGAGCGTACAACAGGGAGAGGGGCTTTTTTTTTTTTCACTTTTTTTTAAGACTTTATTTATTTGAGAGAGAGAGAGTGAGTGGGAGGGAGAGGGAGAGAGAATCTGAAGCAGACTGCAGTGAGTGCAGAGCCAGACACGGGGCTGGATCCCACAACCCTGAGATCATGACCTGAGCAGAAGAGTCAGATGCTCAACTGACTGAGCCACGCGGATCTCCCACTAGGTCACTTTTTATATTTAGTCTCCGTAAAGACTTTTTCAATCTTGTCTTTTATGTCTTTAACCATAGTTGTACAATTGTTTTCTGATTCTAGTATCTAAGGCTTCCATTGTTTGGTTTCTGTGGTCTGTGGTTTCTACTGGTTTTCCCTGATGGTATTTTATTTCCTGGCTCTGGATTACCTTTGAGTGTGTTCTGGTCATTGTATTTGAGAAATCATTCTTCAGAGTAATTTGAGGCCTAGAAGATTTTAATCTTCACCAAAGAAAATGTCTGCTTGCTTTCTCCTGGTGTCTTAGTCTACCAGTTTAATACTGCCTCATCCATGCTCAGACACTGAGGCTGTCCTGAATTACCCAGGCAATCCAAAACTGGGTTGCAAGTGGATAAGGGTGCTTATTTATTTCCATCTCACCATTTTCCTGAGGCCAAAGCCCTGTGGGGTTCCAATTTAAAGACAGAACTCCTTACCTGGAGTGAGCCCAGGCTTTGTCTTTTGGTCCCTTTGCTTGATAAGACCAACACGACCGTCACTCAGTTTTATAGTTATTCCTCACAGAGCATCAAATGCCTCCCAGCCAAAAGCAGCATTGAGTGCTGGGCCCACTTCTCTACGTTCTTGCCTTTTCCTAGACTTTGACCCAATAGTTTCTCACTATCATATTAGCTTGGGACTTGAAAATCTTTAACAGAGATGAACTTCTAGTAAGAGTTGATTCCCCAGAGGGGGGTCCAAATTCATTTTCCCTACTGCTAACTTTTCACTTCAGCATTGCCCCTGCTATGCCTGATTCTAGGAAATAAGTTATTCCATCCATGAGACTTTAGCTCAAGACTATACAAAATCTTTTGTTCCCCTTAATGCCCAAGAGAGGATGACTTTTCAAAACCACAGTGCTAAGACACTAAGGGTATACAAAAAGGCAAAGTAGAGGGAAAAAATTATGATTGCCATTTTTCCAAAGACTTTGGTATTGTTTTCTGAACCTACAATGAGTCCTGATGTTTACAGTTCCCATCAGAAGGACACACTCCTTTGGCACCTAGGCCCCTGGCCAGCCAAAACTAAGAGGGGTAAGGCTCTCCCATTTACTCTGAATTCTTTGTGGAGAAGCAACCCTTACTAGGAGAATTGGTAGGACTGTGAACCATAATGCAGTGAAAGACCTCTCCCTGCCTGGCCAAAGGTCCCGGTTATGAATTTCTCTTCAGATGTCTGATCTCTCTTCCAGCCTAGAGACAGTTAATGAGGATTTTGATTTAGGAGACTTTCATAGTCCCTCTCAAATCACATCCAAATAATTTAGAATCTCTCTCATTGCATGACGCTTCACACTTAACAAAGGGTTGTAGTCATCGACCAGGCACCTGTATTCTGGGCCTGGGCTGTCCAATATGGTAGCCACCAGTCATGTGTGGCTATTGAGCACTTGAATATGGCTCTATGAACTGACTGTGCTATAAGTATAAACTATGTATCAGATTTTGAAAACTTAATATAAAAAAAGGAATGTACAGTATCTCAATAATTTTTTAGATTGATTGTGTTGAAATAATATTATGGATATCTTGAGTTAAATAAGTATATTATTAAAATTAACTTCACCAACTTCTTTTTATTTTTTTGATTTGACTACTACAATATTTAAAATGACATGAGTAGTTTCATTATATTTCTACTGGACAGTTTCTGCCTCTACAGTGATCTGGCTTCTAAAGACTAAATTTCCTCTTCCTGAATAGTTATTTTCCCAACTAGAATATGTACTGAATATGTATTGAAGTACCTCCAGAAAATCCCTCAACTTGCTTCCATTTATAGAAGTAGCATGATATAATAAGAAAAAAACACCTGGGTTCTAAAATCTCTATGTTTGTTATTAACAAGCAATGAAGGTAGTCAAATCATTTTAACTCTTCAGGTCTGAATTTCTTTATATAAAATGAAAGGGTTGTCCCCTGTATGGTTTCTTCCAGTTCTATGACTATTTGATCATTATTATATTAAAATATCTTCTAAAATATTTTCTATCGGGCGCCTGGGTGGCTCAGTGGGTTAAAGCCTCTGCCTTCAGCTCAGGTCATGATCNATCTTCTAAAATATTTTCTATCGGGCGCCTGGGTGCCTCAGTGGGTTAAAGCCTCTGCCTTCAGCTCAGGTCATGATCTCAGCATCCTGGGATGGAGGCCTGCATCGGGCTCCCCGCTGAACAGGGAGCCTGCTTCCTCCTCTCTCTCTGCCTGACTCTCTGCCTACTTGTGATCTCTCTCNTGCATCGGGCTCCCCGCTGAACAGGGAGCCTGCTTCCTCCTCTCTCTCTGCCTGCCTCTCTGCCTACTTGTGATCTCTCTCTTTCTCTGTCAGATAAATAAATAAATAAAAATCTTAAAAAAAATAAAATATTTTCTATGGATAAGATAGACAGCTTTTTGTTGTAATGTATATATAATTTTTGAAACATCTTTGGAAATATTATAAAAATAAATATTTCCCTTATAAAAAAGACAGACATTAAGGTAATTTACATAAGCTTGCATATGCTTAAGTGTGCTAATTTATGTAAGCTTGCTTATGCTTAAGTGCATGTTCCTTTTCGGTGCTGCTATTGCAAGTTTTGCTGTGAAAACTACTTTGTTAATGATAGTTTTTCCATTTTTAAGGTTCAATCAATTTCATCTGAAAAGATACAAGAATAAGTCCACTTCAGGGTAAATTCCAGTCTTTGCAGTTACTTTTTATTTGAAGGGTGAGGTATGGTGAGGTGGTAGGAAGGTAGGTCTTTATATTTCAAGCCTTCAGTTTCATCCCACTATGAAAGACTCTATTCCTATTAAATTGAGTGGAGTGTTTCCATTCTCTATATAAATTTTCTTTTTTTAAAGATTTTACTTATTTATCTGACAGAGAGAGATTACAAGTAGGCAGAGAGAGGCAGGCAGAGAGAGAGAAGGAAGCAGGCTCCCTGCTGAGCAGAGAGCCTGATGTGGGGCTCCATCCCAGGACCCTGAGATCATGACCTGAGCCGAAGGCAGAGGCTTTAACCCATTGAGCCACCCAGGCGCCACTATATATAAATTTTCTTAAACTCCATCACATATTTACACTTTGCAAGCACTGCCCACACCCTATCTTGTAAAAATGTGGCTTTAAACACAACTACACATCTTTAAACACAGAAACATGAGATTCTGTCTGCTCAAGAAACCTACTCAACCTTAACTTTCGGATAGAGTTTGAGGAGCACTGAATTTAAAGTAAAACGATCTAGGTTAATTATCTTAGCTACATTTGAACTAGTTGTATCATCTTGGACAAATCCATTATTCTGAGGTTTAGGTTCCTAATCTGAACCTAAAAGAACTATAATAACCCCTGTTGCACATGTCACATGGTACTTCTGAGCATCTAAGGGAATAATGAGCATGAAAGTACTTACTAATGATAAAGCGCTACACAGCATGAGTGATATTGGGCATCCTGAAACTTCATTAAATTTTGTTCCTACTTCCACTTTTCCTTCGTCGGGTCAGAATAAATACACTGACCTATTACGTTTAGACAAGAGTAAAGAATACAACTTAAGGTTTCCAGAATAATGGAAAGTTTCAAGTTAAGATGAAAGGATCACTCTCTTCATTCAATCATAATGAGAGCTATGAAACACTTATTTGAACTAATGACCTAACATACTTTACACAACTCATCTAGAAAACTCAATTTGTCAAGAAACAGCAGATGGTTTTTTAAAATTCAAATGGAACCTGGAGGGAGGGATTGGGGTCAATGTTAAATTGATAGCCATTTTAAGGAGCAAATTAATGTTGCTGTCATGAAAGTGGAGTGCAAAGAAAAGATTTTAAGAATTAGATGTTAACCAGATTTTNTCAACCAGATTTTCTTTTCTTTTCTTTTTTTTTAAAGATTTTATTTATTTATTTGACTCAGAGAGAGAGATTACAAGTAGGCAGAGNCCAGATTTTCTTTTCTTTTTTTTTTTTAAAGATTTTATTTATTTATTTGACACAGAGAGAGAGATTAAAACTAGGCAGAGAGGCAGGCAGAGAGACAGGGAGAGGAGGAAGCAGGCTCCCTGCTGAGCAGANCTGATGCGGCCGGATGCAGGCCTCACTTGATCCCAGGACGCTGAGATCATGACCTGAGCCGAAAGCAGAGGCTTTAACCCACTGAGCCACCCAGGCGCCCTCAACCAGATTTTCGAGAAAGAATGGTGTTCCTAAAATTGATGCAATAATATTTCCGAATTACAAATTCAAGCACTTAAAAATATTACCCAAGGTATCGATAGAAAAAATCGTGTGTGTGAATAGATGTGTATATGCATATATTCTTTCCTGTTCCTTGAAATCAGAACTATGACGCAGAACTTCTATCATCAATTATTCTTGGAATTTAGTGAAAAAATAAAAGAATTTAGAATCAGTCACTCGGCTCCCTCCTTCCCCCTACTTAGGAGCTATTTCCTTCATCCTAAAAAAGGGAGGCAATCCTGTCTGCTCCATCTCACTGGCAAAGTTGTGCTAAGGACCAGGGCGCTGTGTGGGAAAGACAGGTACAGTTGCTGCCCTTGGGACCACCAGCGTGGCTGTGGGCGGAGCAATGCAGTTTTAACCCCCCGCCCCCAGCCCGTTCTTCCGAGGTGAAAGACACCTTGGCCAAGGACAGGCACTTCTCTTTACCCCAAGTGTATTTCATTTTTGATACCATTTCAAAGGTGGGTGAGAGGGAGGAGGCCCAGGAGGGTTTGAGAAAGCTGGATGCAGGGGAGAACGGCTGGCTCACTCAGTAGAGCGTGAGCTTTGATCTCTGGGGTTGTGAGTTCGCGCCCCACCCTGGGTGTACAGATTACTAAAAAAGGAATCTTAAAAGAAACTTGCATTCAGACCGCCCCCCCGCCCAACCTTCCCGCCTTTTCCTTTCTTCATTCAACAAATACTTCTCCAACCCCTGTTGGGTGCCCGACCCTGGGCTAGGGAGACCCACGAAGAGGAAAGGACCAGAATGCGGTCTCGGGGAAGACTCTGTCGGAGGAGCACACACCAGACGGGTAACTGGGGGAGGGCGAGGACTGCGGTGCCACCCGCCAAGGCCGTTCCACCGCGGCTGCCGAGCCCATCCCCCGCACCCCTCCCCGGCGGCGGCGGCGGCGGCGGCGGCGAGTTCCGGCCGCGTCGCCAT
>LNAC01000892.1:59420-167989 GCA_002007465.1 Ailurus styani
CGGGCGAGCCCGGGTGGCGGGAGCGCGGCGGCGGGCGACGGGGCCCCTGGGGGCGGGCCGGGCGGGGGGTGACCCCGGCGTTCCTGCTCCAGGGGCGTCGGACCTCTCGGGAGAGCGGGGCGCAGCGCAGGTAACCCGCCCTGACCCCGGGACCGGGTCTCGAACCCCGGCCCTCGACCTCGCTCCTCGGCCGGGCCTGCCCAGGGGTGGGGCCGGGGACCCCCACAGGACGGCTGCTGCGCGGGGGCTGCACTGAACCGTGCGCGGTTCGCCGGGGCTGCGCGCCGGCGGGGAGAGCCTGGGATGTCCCGAGGGTAGTGCGGAACCCACAGCCCGGTCCCCCTGAGTCAGCAGCCGTAGGTTCTAGCTGTGTGGCCTTGGGCAAGTCACCTAGCCTGTCTGTGCCTCAGTGTCCCCGACGTTAAAGTGAGTGACTGGAAGAACAAGTTTTCGTTCCCCATCCCTGCTCCTCACCTCTCTGCTCCACGCACAATCCCAGAGGCTCTCTTTCAGTTCCTTTAACTTGGAAGTGACGTGAGCCCGGGAGTCTTCCTCTTCGTTCTACCATCTTGAATGCTGTTTAATTGAGTTTAATTCAGTGATTCAGAGGAGTTGAAGTTCTTTTCAATACCTTGTCCATTTATCCTCATGTGTTGTTTTTGGGTTTGTTTTTTTTGTTTGTTTGTTTTTTGGTTTGGGGTTTTTTTTTTCTTAATTAAAACTTTGTTGCTGGGGAAAACTTCTTTTTCTCTTTTCTTTCTTCCTTTTCTTTTTTCTTAATTTAGGCAAGTACTAACATAGGTAAGCAGGTGCCCACAAAGCCATTGAAGAATTGTAAGATTTATATTTTTAGGCAACTCTTAGCCCGTTTGTCCTAAATCTCATGGTATTTTCATTGTAACAAAACCCAAAAGGGCCAAAGAGAGAATTTACTCAAATAAAAGGCAAATGTTATAGGACAAGAAAGGAAAGTTTGAGAACATTTAGCTGTAACTCCTCTACAATAGGTATTCTGTTTTACTCATCTCTTGTCGGATGGCACTTTGCAAAGTACCTGGCACCAAGCTGTACAGAAAATAGTGAATGAATGCTCATTTCAGCAAATACCACCTATTTCAACTTATGACTAAGCCAATGTCATAAATACGGGGGGGGGGGAATTTTTAAAAAAAGGCCCAAATTTCTACATTTTGTAGAATCAAGAGCTACTATAACCACTCCATGGTTTGCCAATAGCATAATTTTCTTGTTTTATAGGTTAATAAAGTAAGCGTTTTAGTCATCTAGATCATTTTCTCCCCTCATAGATTAAAAATCAAGAAAAAAACCAGATGCAGCAGTTTCTTGACATGGAGAACCAAGCCCATAATACGATGGGGTAAGTGTTGATGGAAAATTTTCTGTTTAATAAGTGAGTCCTTAACCATCCCCTAAACTCTCAGGTGATACATGAATTTTGAAACTGAGTATTAATAGAAGGGTGTACCAATTACTATTGGTGAGGTGGATGGAGGGAAATTCAAGCAATGATTCTGATCAAGAACCTAGGGTATGAATCTTCCCAATTTTGACTATGGGTCTGTACTCAAAAATCACCATTTTCCAACTTGTAGTGAGCTTTTCCGGTGTTTTAGGATGATGTGTGCGCACAAAGGCCAGTGTGCTCTTGGGTTCCCAGCAGCTCCCACCAAGTTTGCTCCTTTCTTGCTGCACTGATGTCCCAGGCTTCCCTCCACACTTCTCCTTAAGGCTGAACTCAACCCTTAAACATAGCCTCAGAAGAGATTTGGCTCCTACAGACTCTACACTACAGAGAACAAACTGATGGTTAACAGAGGGCAGGTGGGTGGTGGGATGGGTGAAATAGGTGATGGGGATTAAGGAGTGCCCTTATCATGATGAGTACTGGATGATGTATAGAATTGCTGAGTCACTATACTGTACACTTAAAACTAATATAACTGTATGTTAACTATCCTGGAATTAAAATTTAAAAACTTAATAAAATAAAAAAGATGATTTGGCTCCTCAAACAACAATAAGAACTGGATATTTTACCACAAGTCTCATGAAGAGATAAGGAATAGAATTTGTACAGCATTCCCCATTGTAAAGATTTAATTCCCTATCACAAATATCTGTCCCCACCACTCCCATGCCACCAGGACCACAAAGGTTTCTCTTCCTGTTGTTTCATCAGTCAGCTGGCCACTGGCTAAGCCCAAAGCTGGGGGCTGGGGAGTGGGGGGGGGCAGGTGAGGGGTGAACACAGGAAGGACAGTGGATAGGAGTGGTGCTCTAGTGTCTAATCTTGACTGTGACTGACTTGCACGCATCAAACCACTCCAGTAACTCCTTTCAGTTATTCTGCTCAGACCATGACTTTGACATCAGGCTAGAGGAAAGCTGCACAGGTCTGGGTAAGAATAACGGTTGCTTTTCTAAATCTTGCTGCACACACCTCCTTACAACAGCCCGGCTGGGTACTGTTCTCATTGTACAACTAAGAAAATCGAATATACTAGTTAGAGCCAAGTCTAAGGTCTTGACGTAAAGAGACCCCCAAAATACCGTGGTTTAAATAAGATTGATGTTTATTTCTGTTTCATGGACAAGTTTTGGGATAAGCAGCCCAGGACTGGGAGGGCAGTTCTGCCATCCTCACTGCATGATTTTTATGTCTGGACCAGAAGTAATGGCTTCAGCTTCTACCACTGTGCTCCTGCCAGAAGGAAGGGGCAAGGGCAAGAGGAGAGGAGATTTGGGTCCTTTTTGGGATGTGCCTTGGAAATAGCAGGCCTCACTTCTGGCCATTTCCCGTGGGCCCATTTCCATGAGCCTGCTCGCCCCAGAGTTACAGCTAGCTAGCTGCGAGAAAAGGCTGGGATATGTGGTCTCTAACTGAGCAGTTTGATGCCAGCTGAAGCTTAGGTGAGCAAAGGAAGAAGAATGGATATTGGCAGGCAGTGAGCAGCCTCTGCCAGATTTCTGAGCTCAGAAAGGTAGAAAGAAAGAGAAAGAAAGCAGTAACTTGCTCCAGAACGTACAACTTGTTAGTGGAAAGGTAGGATTTGAATTCGGATACGTATGGCTCTGATCCCTACAGGGTTTGCTGCACTGGAAATGGGTGGCAATGAGAGCTAGGTTAGGATCTGGGATTGAACAGGTGTTAGGTCCCTGATGTGATAATGGCACTGAGGGCTAAGAGGCAGACTGAAGGTCTCGAACCTATGGTTGGTACCAAAAACCCCTTCACTCCTGCAGATCTGAGGCCATAGAGACTGCTATTTGTCTTCATTCATTCCTTTGGGGGAAAAGTGTAGAATATTGAATGCATGACAAGCACAACATTAAGTCTCTTGGTTTATACAAAGATCACTAAGAAACAGACCTTAAAGAACTTAGAATTAGTAGGGAGTCCTAGAGCTTGTTTGGGCACAATGTAACTATAAGCCAGAACTGAATGAGAATCACTAGAGGTTTCCTTGACGAGCTACCCTACTCATCCCAGCATACATGGGACCAGACAATGTCTACCATGGTCTACAAAGCATGGAGAGCAGGTTGGCTTTGCTTCTGTCCTGCATGCTATTGAGATATATGTAAAAATCAAGATCATAAAGATAATAAAACCTCATCAGGGCATGTTAAAGAGCTTATCAAACCATGTCACCTACATAGATAGTAATATTTTGTGGCACAACTTCATCTAACAGGTATTTATCTAGAGTCTACTATAAGCCATTGATTGGTCTCAGCACCAGAAAGAGAGCAGTGAACAAAACGAGGCCACTCCTCCAAGGGCTAGTGGGAGATACTAACATGGTTCATATGGCCATATGAAGAAAAGCAAAGCAGGCTGGGGATGGGGTGATCAAACAAGGTTCCTGGTAAGGTGGCATTGGAGCAGAGATTGTATTGGGCAAAGAGAGTTCTGGAGACAGCAGGAACAGAAAGTGTGAAGGTGTAAGGAGGGAGCTTTTGCACAAAACATTCATTGAATGAACCATTATTTTCTGACACCTGGGATATCACAGGGTTTGATTTTAATTTTAAACTGATTCCCCCAATTATATTTACATTTATGTTGTAATAATCAACTTACGCTCCTAATCAAAACAGCCGTATTTGAGTTTGTCCTTTCCTTTTGCTTTTAGTGTGTGCCCAGAACATAAATTATTACAGAATGAACAAATGGTCTATTTGTATGGACCTGTTAAAGAGAACCATGTCTAGATTTTGCTTTGTTTCTGTTTCCTTCTTAATTTCTACTCTTATTAGCTTGTCCTTGTATGATTTATTTTACTTATCTTGTTCTCCTGATATTTGAGTTGAAAAATCTGGCTCAGTTATTTTTATGATTTATGAATTTTATGATTTCTTTAAGTAATAAAAGCATCAAAACTCAGGTTTCTCCTGAGCACAGCTCTGGGCCATAGTCTTAGTGTTTCCACTCTCATTTCCTAAATAGCCTAGTATTTCAACTTTGATTTCCTCCATGACTTGTTTGAGATATTTAAGACATGTCACTTCCGGGGGGGTAATTATATTTTTATTATTATTACTTTCTAATCTCATTACCACCACTATGGCCTATCCGATATTTCAGTTTTGTTAAGAGTGTTCTTATAATCTGTTGCATGGTCGGCTGTTAGAAATGTCCTTTGGACATTTGAAAACTCCTGTATATTCTGTATTGCTTGAGTAAAAAGGTTTAAAAAGTTTTACACGGGTCGTCAGACCTTTTACTAACTAGGTTTAAATCATATTTTTCAAATCCATTGTTACCTTACATTTTGTCTATTTGATCTGTCAAATTTTAAGAAAGATCTTTACCATAATTGTGGTTTTGTCCAATTCTTATATTTGAAACAGTTTTTGTCTTACAGATTTTAGGGTTCTGTTGCTTAATGCATTGAGGTTCATGGATGTTATATCTTCTTGCTATATCACACGATTTAGCTTTATAAAAGAACTCACAAGTATAGGTTAATGTGTTTTTTTGTTGTTGAAATTCTGCTTTGCCTGATATTCACATTGCCATCTCTGCTCTCTTTTTAGTTTACTTTAGTCTGTAATGTCCTTGATCATTCCCCTTTGTAATGGAAGAAATTCAGTCTTTTCCTTTCTCTGTAGGGAGAAACCCGGTTCCTCTCTCCTATGTCTTTCTTCCCTGTGTGCCTTTATCTTCACAGAGAACACTTCACTTCTGATGCTTCTGGTCATCAAATGTGTGGAGGTTTTTTCCCCCACCAAGCAATTGTCTGTGTCACCAGCTGGATGTCCTACAATTTAATGTGATTCTGATACGGCCTACCTGGAGGCCACACAGGTGAAGGGCTCAGCCCCACAACACTGCTCCTCCTGCCACTTTAGATGCCAGGAGCAAGCCCTGGTTGTTGCCTGTGCTTTGGACCGCTGTAGATGGGCGGTTCCGGTGCCCCCCACCTAATTTGCTAGAGTGGCTCACAGGGTACAGGGAAACATGTTTACCAGGACAAAGGAGAAAGGCTACAGATGAACAGCCAGGTGGGAGAGAGGCATAGGGCAAGGTGTGTGGGAAGGAGTGCTTGGCTTCCAGGCCCTTTCCTGATGGGCTAGCCTCCCAGAACTTCCTGTCTTACTGGCCCAGAAGCTCTCCAAACTCTGTTCATTTGGGGATTTTTATGGCGGCTCCATCGTATAGGCCTGACAGACCGTTAACTCCATTTGTAGCCTTTCTACCTTCTCAAGAGAATGGAAGGTGGGGCTGAAAATTCTAAGCTTCCAATCATGGCTTGGTCTTCACAGTGACCAACCCTCAACCAGGAGCCCACCCAGAATTGCCTCATTAGAATGAAAGGCACTCCTATAACCCGGGAGATTACAAAGGTTTCAGGAGCCCTGCGCCAGGAACCAGGGTCAAAGACCAGGTGTTAGAGCAAAAGATGCTCTTGGTGCTGTTATCACTTAAGCAATGGCCAAGGATTTTAGCAGCTCTGTGCCAGGAATCGGGGGCAGAGACCAATGTACATTTTCTATCATCTCACACTCTTGTTTTGAAATTTTTTATATTATTGTATCTCTTGTAAAGAATATATGATTAGATTTAAAATACACCTCGTTGGAGAGTCTTTGCCATTAAAAAGAGGATTTATTTATGCTAATATTTTACCCATTTTGATTTCCCCAAATTTACTACTCTGATCTAATCTTCTTTTTCCTCATTTTCTCTCAGAAATTTTACATCCTATTTTATAAGTTGTCAGTGAATAGTTTTTTAAAGATTTTATTTATTTATTTGAGAGAGGGAGAGACAGGCAGAGTACAAACAGGGGCAGGGGCAAAGGGAGAAGGAGAAGCAGACACCTCACTGAGCGGGGAGCCAGACACTGGGCTCTCTTTCAGGTTTGTTCTTCCTTCCTTCCTTCCTTCCTTTTCCTTTCTAGGTGTGGGTTCTTTTGCAATAATCCTTCGAAGCATTTGGTGAACACCTTTACAGGAAAGATTCAGATCTCCTCAACTCAATGACATTTTCTTCTATTTCTTTGGTTAATGATTCTCCACTCTCTTCTGTCAGTCTCATCTCCTAGAAGGATCCTATCTTTTTCTTTTCTCTTGTAATTTCCATTGTTGTCCTGGAGGAATTTCTTGAGTTTTCTCACTTTTATTTCAGCACTGATTTGTTATTTTTACTGCCTCTCCTGAGATCTTTAGTACTAGCAACCATGCCAGGACCGTGAGATCAGGACCATGAGATCAGGACCTGAGCCAAAGTCAGACGACTGAGCCACCCAGGCGCCCCTAAAGGGCGTTTCTGAATGGAATTTGATAGGAATAAAATGGATTGAGTAATCCTAAGGTCAATGAAATGTATGAATTCTGGAGTGTTGCTTTTAAAAATGGTGTTTTTTCCGTGTGTAAGTGGGTTCCCCTATAGTGGCTTACTTCTTTAAAATATCTTTTCTAACTGAAACAGAACATTTATCCAAATCTTTCTTTACTGAGTTACACATGTATATAGTTAAAAAGTCATTTGGTTCCTTATCACTGACAACAGTCTCCTGTTCCCTACCCAGTTTTCCATTCCTCAGAGGCAATTCTTTTGGCGAATTCTTTTGGTATTTATCTCCATATCTCTAAATAACATGCTTATCTTGCTACTTCCTGATTTTTCAGTTTAACCAGCCCATCGTGGTTGCTTCTCCTGCCTCCCCCATCTCATCCCCACCATACAGAGTCACACATACAAATACACACAGCCCACACATACACACAGTCCCACACATACACACAGTCACACACATGCACATACACAGTCACACACATACACACAGTGCCACACATACACATACACATAGTCACACACATACACATAGTCACACACATGCACATACATACAGTCCCACACATACCCACAGTCCCACACATACACAGTCTCACACACACACACACACACACAGAGTCACACTTCCCATTCTTACATCCTCTCAATACACCATAATTCTGATTGCATCAACATTCTGTTTGCCTCGCTCTGCCTTTCTTTATAAATGCTCCTCGGAGGTGAGGAGCTGTGCTGTGATGACTCTTCCTTTCCTAAAAATGTCCTGTTTTCTCCTGGAGTTGAGAACTCTAGTGTCTTTACTACAATTTTTGAAAGTTTTCTTCTTCATAATTTCCTTCCAAAAATGTCTTCCTGTTTGTATTTGACTTAGTTGTGTGAACTGTTTTCCTCAAACATCTGTAATCCCTGGTTGCTCACACCGGGGTAAAAGGCAGACTCAAAGCTGACAGGAAACTCCGATGTATACTAAAGGTGCTTGTTGACAGGGAGCTTCACGGCGTGTCATCAGCCTAGTCTGGTTCGGTCTCTGTCTCAGGCTGATCAGATTCTAGAGAACACTCTTCTAAATTCTACTGCTTAGAGGGTGTAAACTGGGCTGCCAGCACTTACCTTCTACCTCATTGGGTTGCTTCTTGGCTTTCTCTACTGCTCGCTACCATTATCTTTGTCTTTGCAGGTTAAAAATATCCCTTTGCCTTATTTTAGTAGGATTTGGGAAGGAAAAATTTTTATGCTCATCCATCTTCAACCAAAAGTCTCATTTTTCTCTACTAAATCATTTACTCTACTTATGATTCTGTGACTTACATCTTAGTCATTGATCTCGTTCATAGAATCTTATCAAATCCTTCCTAAAAATCTGCTGCATGATCTGCCAATTTTTTTATCTGCCATGAAAGTCGTATTTTCAAAGAACCAAGACAGATGGATAATAAAGCATAACTTCTCACATCTAATTCAGAAAAATCTTTAAAGCAGTACTCTATATGTTCATCTTTCTTAACCTTTATGTATTCTTTCCCTCTGAGATGTATTAATTCATACTCACAACTTTACTTCCTAGTTTATTAGTTTAATACAGTTTTAATTATAATTTGTAAAACATTCTAATTAAGTCAATATATAGCAGTTTAATAAATTGTAGTCAAGTATTCTTTCTTAAAGATTTTATCTATTTATTTGAGGGAGAGAGAAAGCACAAGCAGGGAGAGTGGAGAGGGAGAGGGAGAAGCAGGCTCCTGACTGAGCAGGGAGCCTGATGTGGGGCTTGATCTCAGAACCCTGAGATTAAAAAAAAAAAAAAAAAGAACCCTGACATTATAACCTGAGCTGAAGACAGCTGCTAAACCAACTGAGCCATCCAGGCGCCCTGAAATTGTTAATAACGTATTCATTTTTCACATTAAAAATTCTTTTTTTTTTAATTTGGTTGATTCTCTTGCCTTCTGAATTTTCCAGTCTATACCCCCATTATTCTCCCTCCACTCTTTATTCCCACCCACACATATTCCTTTCCAGAGTAATCAAATCTGGTAAATTGTACTTCTTAGGTTCTCTGAAGAAGAAACAAAGTAAAATAGAGCTGGGGTAAAATCTTGTTATTTTACTTTAAATGTAGATACTGAAATGTTAGCACAGTGCTTAGTGTTTATAGGAATTCACTGAGTGATTTTGAAAGGGAGAAGAAACTAGGAAGGGAGGGAGTGGGGGTTGGGAAGAGGGAGGGAGAGAGTGAGGAAGGAAGGGAAAGATTCCTTTGAGAGACTAATTAAGCTGCTATCAAGTTTAGGCAAAGGGGGCGCCTGGGTGGCTCAGTGGGTTAAAGCCTCTGCCTTCAGTTCAGGTCATGATCTCAGGGTCCTGGGATCGAGGCCTGCATTGGGCTCTCTGCTCAGCAGGGAGCCTGCTTCCTCCTCTCTCTCTGTCTGCTTGTAATCTCTCTCTGTCAAATAAATAAATAAAATCTTAAAAAAAAAAGTTTAGGCAAAGATTCAAAATCCCACCATGTAGGATACATTTGCATATACTTTTTACAGGACAATGTTTATGTGAGGTTAATTGCAGTAGTTACAAATGATATGTGTAAACCCAGGCATATACATCACGGGCTAGGCACATTGGCCGTTTAAAATGGGAAGTCACCGGGGGCGCCTGGGTGGCTCAGTGGGTTAAAGCCTCTCCCTCCACTCAGGTCATGATCTCAGGGTCCTGGGATCGAGCCCCACATCAGGCTCTCTGCTCAGCAGGGAGTCTGCTTCCTCCTCTCTCTCTGCTTGCCTCTCTGCCTACTTGTGATCTCTCTCTCTGTCAAATAAATAAATAAAGTCTTTAAAAAAATAATAAATAAAATGGGAAGTCCCTGGAGGGCTTTGAGCAAAGCAGTGACAATCTCTGTCTTAGTGTTTTAAAAGGCTTACTTCGGTTACTCTGTGGGCAAGAAATCACAGCAAGGCAAGAGCAGGAGGGAGAGACAAGCTAAGCTGTTGCAGCAATTCAGGTGGGAGATGACAGCGATTTGAATCAGGTTGGTAAAGGTAGAAACAGTAACAAATAGGTATATTTTGACAGAAGCGCTGACAATATTTAGAAATCGTGGATTGGATATATGGTGTGCAAGAGGGAGATAGGCAAAGGATGATCTAAAACTCTTCACCCACCATCCAGAAGGATAAGATTGTCATTTATTAAAACAAGGAAGACTAAAGAAAATGTAAGCTTGGTTTGAGATGCTGTTACAAATCCAGCTGAAGATATCAAATAATTAGCTTTATGTACAAGTCTCCATGTAGCTTTCTGCTTCCCCCCCCTCAGCATGGGACTTTTTTGTTTGAGGTCACCTTAGGTCCTCAAGATGGCTACCGCCTCAACCATTTCATCTTCCAGAATGGGAGCAGAGGAAGGCCAATGGGTCAAAACAGGAGAGCACATGCCAGTGTTTTATTTTGGCTTCTTCCAGTAGCCAAAACCCCAAGAAACAAAGATTTGGATGCAAGTGGTTTCTTTGGGAGATGAAAAATGTGGTATATTAGTTTTTTCTGACTACCATATGACAAACGTGGTGGCTTAAAACAACCAAAATGGATTCACTCACAGTTCTGGAGTCCAAAGTCAGTATCTGGGTCAACATCAAGGTGTCTGGAGGGCTACATTCTCTCCAGATGCTCTGTGGAAGAATCCGTTCCTTGCCTCTTCTGGCTTCTGGTGGCTGTCGGCATTCCTTGGCTCCTGGCCACATTTCTCTGACCTTTCAAGCCAGCATCTTCACGTGTCTCTCTGGTTCATCTCCATATCCCTTCTCCTGTGTGTGTCCCACCTCCCCCTGCCTCTTTCTTAGGGCACACCCAGATGATCTAGGATAATCTCCCCAACTCAAGATCATTAACTTATGCAAATACCTTTCTTCTAAATAAAGTAGCATTTATTTATTTATTGTAGAGGTTCAGATGTGATATTTTGGGGGGCTGTGTTTTGGCCTACCACCTATGGGAATAGGGAAGTGAAATAACAAAGGGCAAGTTATGAAACTAGCTATATCTGAGAGTGACTGGAGTGAAAGCCTAATGGGAAGACTCTGGAACTCAGTCTAGAGCAACCCTCAGAGTTATCTCATCCAGGGAGCAAGTGAGATTTACACACCAGTAATTGACAGTCACTGGTTGAAGATTGCTCCTGGGAGGGCTTCAATTTCCTGTTACTTCTGGCCTATCACACAAGTGGCACAGAGGACCCCCAATGGCTAGAGGAGGGACTCATGCAAAGAAATGCAGGTTCCGTCCCTTGGAAATCAGGCTGAGTGCCCCCAATTGAAAAGTGTGAGGGATGCATAGACACCAAGGACCACCACTCTAGCTCTCTTTAAAATAGCTTCATGGATATTTAATACCTCCCACAGGCCAGATTTTGTTGCATGGCCATGCCGAGCTCCAAGGGAGACTGGCCAATGTAGTTGTGCTTTTAGCTGGACACATTTTCACTCTGAGTAACACTGGAGATCTGTTATAGAAGAAAGGAAGGGTGGATGTTGGGTTGGCATCTAGCCGAGTAGGAGATAAGAATTGGATCAGACAAGTGATAAGGATGACTCAGACCAAGTTCTTACCACTGGACAGGGTGAGAATTGATCAGAATTTAGGATATATATTGGAGGCAATGCCAATAGACCTGTTGTTCTGGAGTTTGAGGGAAACACAAATCTCAGATCATGAGGGTTTGGGTCTTGAGCTACCATAGCATCGGTGTCAGTTAAAGAGACAGAGTGGACTGGAGTGGGAGCAGGTCCGTGGTGCAGAGTCAAGTGCTGTTTTGAATATGAGGAGTTTGAGATGCCTACAGACGTCTTGTGGAAATGTCGATGTTGAATGGTAGTTGGATATAGAAGCTCAGAGCTCAGGCTGCAGAGAGAGATTTGGAAATTATAAGAGCAAGTGGGCATTGGAAGGTTTATTTCCAACATTCAGGAAACAGCGTATTTTATATTTTCCTAATATTTGAAAAACAGATTTTATCAATGTTTACCTAATTCTTTGCTGTTAAGATCCAGTGAACTAGCTAGCTCTAATTTTAAATAGAAAAAGGGTTAAATGGTTATCTTCATTTGTACTAACACTGCAGTCTTTCATCGGATAGACCTTTTAGCAAGAGGGAATTTTAATTGTCCTAGAGATTGGTTTATAGAATCCAAGCTAACCCATATATAGTTAATTATTAATCATACCATGGTTCTCTGTATTAATATGAAATAATATTTCAGATATATAAGTTTATGGGGATAGTTCGGTTACTTTTATTTCTAGATAATTATAAAAATCACCTGAAGAAAGAGGGTTGGTGCTTGCAAATATTTCAACAGTCTCCTTATATCATTCAATGTGTGAACCAAGATGTTACTCAGAAGAGAAATAGTCATTATAGAAAAATTTTTAGGAGAAGTTTATCTGTAATATAGGTATTTAAAAGATCTTCCATCCTTTTTAGAACATAAAAATTGTGAGATTTTAAATTTGTATGCATCTAGAATTCTGATAAAACATTGATAGGGACTTGGAAGCTATCACATTGCATTTTATTTCTATAAATGTCTCTCTTTGATGATTTTGATGAAGGCTCTAGAGTAAGGCCTTGATAAATATATGTAAGTATGCTTTTTGGGAATGTTGGGATTTATAGTCCTCCACATTCCAACATTAAGCTTATTACAGATGAGGGAGCAGAATGGACTGAGGATAAGCCACCATCTCAAATATGCAGTAAAGATAAGCATTGTAATGCTGCTAAGTCAGCACACATTAATCATGACAGTAAATAGCGTTTTTTGGACAATGAGAAAAGTGCTAGAGAAAAGCGATTTTTAGCTATAATTTGGTAATTAATTTTTTTTAAAGCAATTTTTTTTAAAGATTTTATTTATTTATTTGACACAGAGAGAGAGATTACAAGTAGGCAGAGAGGCAGGCAGAGAGACAGGGAGAGGAGGAAGCAGGCTCCCTGCTGAGCAGAGAGCCCGATGCGGGCCTCAATCCCAGGACGCTGAGATCATGACCTGAGCCAAAAGCAGAGGCTTTAACCCACTGAGCCACCCAGGCGCCCTGGTAACTAATTTTGAAGGAGGGCAACTGTGAAATTGTGACCAAGGGGTCATAAAGTAGTAAGCCTTCCACTTCACTGTCTTAGGAGGAAGAGTCAACTATAGAGCAGGCTGACATCACAGACATGTCTATGAAAGTGGGTTCTGGGGCATCTGGAGTCTCTCCCATTTGGTTCTATTTAAGTTTCTGGGGTGGTACAGTATTTGATATACAGAACAGAGTCTAAGAGCCACCATGGAAAAGTTAAATTATATTGGTATGACTAAATATATAGTAATATAACTAAGATAATACATTGCTACATTTTAGAATGAGTTTCATTAAAATATTTTGGAAAAGTTAAGACCTGATATGATGGCTCATATTACCCATAGACCTTTTGGAAACTTGTCCTTAGACTGACGCTTCCATGTTTGCGGGACATAGTTTCCTCTTTCTCTTCAGCCTATGCTTTCCTTTTTAACCCCTCCACTTCCTCCATGATGACTTCCATATTTTTTTTTCAAACCCCCTCTTCTCTCTCTCAAGCTCAAGATCCATTTCTATTCTAACACCTCTTATGTCCCCAAATGAACTCACTTTGTTTTTGACAGACCTCTTTCTCCATTTCTGTTTTCCAGATTGATGATGGGTAGGCTGTCCCTGCATCCCCCTTGGCCCAGAATAGTCACTGCTTTGTACCTTTGTCCTGGCATAATTATCATTAGTGCCTCTTCCACTTTCAAAATTGTCCTGGTTTGGATAATTGATCACATGGTCACCATAGCCATCTGTCTGATGAAGGTCTGCCCTTAAAGGACCAGCACGTAAGCCCATATATGAAAGGACTTTGGAGTAACATACATATCCATGTGTCTTACTCCAGCTCTTTTTACTCTGAATGACTCTCTACTTTCCATTCTCCTGTCCCCCAACACACTGGCCACCACTACCACCATTTATACCATCAGCTTTGTATTTTGCTCTCTTCATGTATTTTGACTCTAGGCTCCTCAGATTGGTATATCACCCTGCAAGTCTCAGTGTACCCCCTTCCTTCTGGTTTGAGACCTCTCTCCTGACCCCACCATCCTTCTCTTGGGAATTGCCCCCAGGGATAAAACCAGTAATCAGGGCCAGGGTTTATATGTTGGAAGTAGTATGTCAGCCACAATCCACCCAGTCCCTAAAGCTGGAAGACTTGGAAGACTTTTTTCTTTTTTAATGCCTCCACCAACTTTTCTAAAATTGGAAAAATAAGTCCTACTTTACGGGATGTTATGAGGATCCTTAAGAGGAAGAATAGGAAAGTAATTACCATAGTGTTAGTTAGTGTTTAACTATAGGAAGAAATGAAAATATGAATAATATTAGTGCCTAGCTCTGTGAAGGAGACTAAACTAAGCCTTTTGTATTTCATTTTAAAGTTCATTAGATTTAGGAGCAAATACCGATGCTGTGGAGACCAACTGCTCTTAATTATCTCTGAAAAACTGAAGAAGGGAAGATACACTAGAAGATTAGACAATTGAATTTCAAATAGGTGTATTAAATTTGACGGAAAGCTGAGTTGGATGTAAATCTGAGTTTGACTAAGTCTTCTGGAAGATTCTGGAAGGGATTATGGGTGGCTTGCATCCAGAGGAGGAAGCAGTGGCCCCAGGACTCAGCATGGACGCATACTAGAGCAGCCTGCGCTCACTGGGATGATATGCTGGTGCATCAGGGAGCTTATAGACAGAATCTTCCTTGGGCTTTGCCATAATATTTTACAGGGCTTTTCATGACATTTTTATTGGAGGGGGGAACAGAAAAGATTACAAATTTAATTAAGTGGATTAGAAACTGATTATAAGCAAAGAAATAATCACCAGATCCCTGTCACTCTGACAGACTTGGTAGTGGAATGCCATAGAGCTCTGTCCTCCATCTTGTCTTGCGTGACATTTTACAGTCACTTGTAGGAAAAAAAAACCATATTTATATATGAAACAAGTAATGCTTGTCAGATCTGCAGCTGAAACAAAACTGAGAGGTGTAGTGAATATATTTTCTGACAGAAACAGGATCCCAAAACATAATAAGCTCCTTGAAGGAGGCTTCTATGATAACCCGTCCTGACCAAGTTTGTATTCAGTACCTTTCTTTTCTAGTCCCTGAAGAGCTGCACATATTCATCAGTCTCATACTGTCCCTGCCTTGCAAGTGTCTCTATGCACAGGTTATGTATCTCTGTCTTCCCAGTTCCTCACAGAGCAGGCAGCAGTCGCTGAATGCATGTTTGCTTCATTAAAGAACCAGTGATGACAACACATGTTGAGAGGCTGAAATTATCACAATGAAATGTAATAAGGATAAATATAAAGTTCTGCCCTTGGAACAACCCCCCATCCTACCCCCACCCCAAGACAAATCAAGCATAAGATAGTGGCTTTGTTTGTAGCATGCATGAAAAAGGTGTTTGGACCTTTTTCAAATAAACTCACCTCGAAATGGGATCATATCACTGCTTTGCCCTTCCCCTTCCCAGATTCAAATCTAAGGTGATCATCTGCTCGAATAAAAATGCATAGCACTGAAAACAAAGGTTGTGAGAGTCCCTGTCTAAACTGGTTAGACCGTACCTGGGGTATTCTGTTAAAGTTCTGAATGGTACATTTAAGGAGGAAATCAACACAGGAACTTGTTCATTGCAGAGCCACCAGGATTATGAAGGGTCTGAAAATCTTACCGTAGTCATTCGCTTTTTCATTCAATCAACAAATGGTATGTTAAGCGTCTAGTATTTTCCAGGCAGTATACTAAGTAGTGAGGGGTGGAGAAAAAAGAAATTTCCATGGGCAATTGAAGGAAATAAAGATACTTGTGAAAATAAACAAAGAGCACCCAAATGAGAACAAATGAAGCCTATTTATTCAAAGCTTGCTATAGCAAGGAAGGGAGCAACCATCACTTATATTTGGCAGAGACTCGAAGGCCCCGTGGGAAAGCTTTACAGTAAACAAAAGAGAAGGCTTCGGGCATGCTTTCATTGGATGGGGGTTGTTACAGGGAAGATAGAGGCAGGATTAGTAGAAGAGAGGCCTTCCATATGATTAGCTTGGGGAGCGTATTTGGCTCTCTCCCGTTGGTCCTGAGTTGGAAGTGGGGGCAAAAATTAAGGAAGCTGCCAGTCGTTCACTGAGTCCTGACCATTCTAGGACTGTTGCTATAGAGGTTGTGGGTAAGTGTTTCTTACCATATAGTCTGGCCATTGTCTGTATGAATGTTCAGTATCTACTAATGAACACTGAGAAAACCTGGAAGAATCTGGAGGTACTGCTAACTATATTTGACATATTGATAACTGTATTCAAGTACTTTAAGGTCTACTGTGTCGAAAAGGCCCCAGTTCTGCATGGTCCTAATGGATCAAATTAGAACCAGTGGGTGAAAAAGCTCGTCAAAATAAGAAAGAACTTCTTAAAACTCATTGCTGTCTAGCTAATCTCAGACAGCCGTTAACCTGGTAAAGTAGAAATTCTGACCAAAGCTGGGTGACCTCTTGGCAGTGATATTGTGAAAGAGATCACAAGCCTTGGCATGCACCAGAATCACTTGATACCTTTTTGTTGGCAATACAGAATGGCCTCTGTTCTAGACCTGCTGAATCTGATCAGTGGGACCTCATAGATGATTCTCTTATGAAACATTGTGAAAGACATGTAAACACTGGATGAGTAGTTGGACAAGGTAATTTGTAAAAGTCCTACCACCCTGAGTCTAATATTCTGATTTTTGCACGGCATAGTCATAATCAGGAAAGAAACCATTTGCTCCTTTATTTAACAATATTGACTGAGTGGCTTCCATTATGTCATGCTGTACATTCAGCCTATATTTTAATTCCATTGACATGGTGCATTCCTACATGCTGAGGAAATAATGATGAAAAGAGCTCATTTGTTCATTTTTCAAAAATTTATTGAGCATCTGCTGTGTGCTAGAGCACTGTACTGAGCTCCAGTGAGATGGTGGTGAAATGGCCCGATATAATCCTTTTTCTTTCAGAGCTTACAATAGCAGAAAAAACAGAATATATTTATAGTAAAGGTGATACATGTTGTTATGAAAAGAAAATGGTATGAAAACGATTCTTTTTGTTCTGCTGTTTTTCCCCACGTCATAACTCCAATTAAAATTCGATCAACTTATTTATAGAGGAATTAGTACTTCCTTTCCCTCAGGTTTGATTTAGGTTTTAAGTGAAAATGAAGAGTCTTTGGGCCTTAGGCCAGGAATGCTATAAGACTTCAGAATGGCACTTTGTACTTAAAAGCTCTCTGATGTCAAAACTGGTGAGTTCACTGGTGAATAAACTGATCAAAGGGACATCCTTTGTTCAGGTTGCCGGGGCATTTTAGAAAGTGATTCTAGAAATTCTGAGTTCTTTGGGTACTAATACCTCTTCCTAACCTTATTGCAATGGAGCTAATTTATGCTGTATTTTTCAAGTGAGTTCTTATTCAAAACATCATGTCTTTTGCTGCGTGGTACACAGAAAGGAGTTAAAGACAGGAGGCAGCTGCCTAGGATCTAGACCTGGGTCTTCCACTAATTACTGTGTGACCTTGACCTCTCTGGGCCTGACATTTTTCAGAATGCTAAATGATCCTTAATTACCTCTAAAATTCAGAATTGGTGAAACTAAATGGAGAAGATATCATTTCTCTCCTGCCTTTTCCTCCTGCCTTCCTCCCACTCCCACACGAATATATTAGAAGCCCCATCACCACCGTTGAATGGATACTGAAATAACTAGCTTTCTAATCTGGACATGTGTGTGTTCCATAGGCTGAAATCTGAGGCTTCAACATCTGCCTGCATATCCAGTCTGAATAACTGGACTTATCCCAGGCCCCTGTGGAATATGTCGGCTTCTTTGAAGGAGAACCTGGCCCTGGGAGCTACCCAGCAATCTGTCCTCACAATTAGCACCTCTCAAATCTAGCTATTACCAAGGGTTTTGTTTCAATTATTAATAGACCCTCTTAGACCCAAGATATTCCCCCTTATCTGACTAATAGTATCCCCATTATCTAAAGACTTAAATTATTCTGCTCACACCTGCCTGATCCGATTCCTTCCAAAGGGATACCAGCCAGATCATGCTAAGTTCCCCTCCTGGAGAAGCAGAACTGTAACCCAATTAGTACCTTTGAATCGGGTCCTTCCTAGCCTGGGGCTGCTCTTCCATCCCTGATCGGCACGGCTGGAGTCCCAGTTTGCCTGCCATCAAACTTAGTCAAGCTACAACAGACATAGGTACAAGAACATACACTTACATAGAAGAGCATTGAACCACTTTTCATAATTTGAATTTTCCATAGAATCGGTCCACTCTAAAATTGTTATTTTATTTAAATTTTTTTCACCTAACTTCCTTTATTGCCACCTTGTTTCTGATATAATCGGCACGTGTGTTTTAATTTTAGGACTTCCTTATCTAAGTCAAAACTTTGGGTTCTGGGAACCCACGTGCTACCACCTATGCTAAGAAGAGAATAGAAGCAGTGGCTATATCAGTGTATTGCATTATATTATGACAGCAAATATGCTTTAGGAGATGTCATTTTATTTTTTTAAAAGATTTTATTTATTTATTTGACACAGAGAGAGAGAGATCAGATCACAAGTAGGCAGAGAGGCAGGCAGAGAGAGAGGGAGAAGCAGGCTCCCCACTGAGCAGGGAGCCCGATGCGGGCCTCGATCCCAGGACCCTGAGATCATATATCTGAGCCGAAGGCAGAGGCTTTAACCCACTGAACCACCCAGGCACCCGAGATGTCATTTTAAAAAATTTAATGTATATTCACTGTTTACTCTGAAATTAGCTTTTAGTTTTAGTGTAAAATTTAACCTCTGGCTTGGAGACGTCTTCCTATTTAAGTAATTGAACAATTTGAGGAAATTATGATCAGAGCACTATTCAGAGAAATGGAATCATTTTTCTTGTCCTCACATTTCCCTCTTTTAAAATGTGTTTCACTTTAAACCATTGCCAGAGCTTCTCCTTGTGAGGCCGAACTTCAGGAATTAATGGAACAAATTGACATCATGGTAAGCAACAAAAAATTGGATTGGGAAAGGAAAATGCGGGCATTGGAGACACGATTAGATCTTCGGGACCAAGAGTTGGCAAATGCACAAACTTGCTTGGATCAAAAAGGTCAAGAGGTACTGAATATATGTGTTAATTGTTAATTCCTCAGGTAGTTATAAATAATATTTATTCTCTTCAGGGTGTGTTTTTCATTATGTACACTTTTTATCAGCCATCATCGGTAGTCTTTTTTGTTTGGAATTCTGTCATAGCATGCTGAATGTGTTCTATCAAATAAGTGACAGTCGGAGTCTCAACCCATAAAAATTTGCTGATGCAAACACAGTGCCATCTAGAAAAGTAAACAGACATTCAATATATATGTGAAATAAATATTGTTTGCAAGCAAAGATGTCAGTGCTTTTGCAGCTATAGAAACAAACTAGTTGCCCAGACTGTGTCTTTGGAAATGGCTGAGTTCAAGTGCCTCTTTGAATCTACTAGGAGAACATTTTCAGAAAGAAGTGAAATGTCAAGATGTGATTGCGGGACAAGGGAGAAAAGAGTTAGGTGAAGGGGGTGTGTGGGTATATGTGGGCACCCTCTTAAGAGGAGTGCCCCCTGCCTCTGCAAGGTTGCTTACAGCATATCGGTGACTGTAGAATGTACGCGTGCTCTCAGGCTTCCAGAGGAGTTCCGGAAAATCATATGCTTGACCTAATGCGGACTTTCGTGTCTGTGTATTTTTCTTCTGGGCAAGGCCTAAGAGAAGTATTTACCTTAATCATATACTAAACCATGATCAGTCAACTTGTCCTCCAGCCATCTCTCTACCTTTGTTGGGTTCCCAGTAGAACTTAGCTCTTGACTTAGTTAACTGAGTTATTTAGTTACCAGCATCTGGCTTCCCTTTGAGGTAGAGGCAGGTGATCAGACCTGGAATATGCGAAGGGCTATTTTCTTGCTTCCCTATCTGTGATGACCCAGATGTGTACACAGGTGCTTCCCCTGCGTTTTCAGCCAATTCTGCAAGCCAAACCCCTGAAAACTCCTCTGAGACATCATTCTTTTCTTTTTAAAATGTTCTTCTAAAAATGTAGCCAATACTCCATGGTGGCCCCGGAGCAAAGCTCCCACTGACGGCAGTGGAGCCCAAAATAAAAACCAAACTGGATCCGCAGAGGCTCCGCCTGAGTGACAGTGACACAACCTCCTGCAAAGATAATGCAAAGTAAATTCTAAACCCTAATTTCCAATGCGATGGTGACATGGATCTTTCATCAGACATCCATACCACCCCATCCTAGTGTGTACCCAGTGAAATAGCGCCAGCAACGTGGAGTTTTGTGACTTCAATTATTAATAACTATTTTAAGAACTGCAGTACAAATATTTATTCTTGTTTGGGGACAGCAGTTTTATTTAAATCATGTTCCTCCTTTGCACATTTTCTGTTTTCATCAGGCAAGATTTAGAAAAAAAATCAAAATTAAGTTTTGTTCTTGCTGCAGGTGGGTTTACTTAGACAGAAGTTGGACAGTCTGGAAAAATGTAACTTAGCAATGACGCAAAATTACGAAGGACAACTGCAAACCATAAAAGCTCAAGTAAGGAAACTTACTGTAATTTAATCTCCTTTGATGACTTAACACATTTTGATATATGTTTTCACATATAAAATTATATCAAATTTATGTATTTATAAGTTGTATTCATTTTATTAAAATGGATTATTTTTAATATGAGTAAAGTTCTCATATTTTAATGACAGGTTATATGTTTGGCCCTGTCTTTCATTGTTTTATTAGATTGTTTCTTTTATTAGACTGTCAGCTCTTTATCCCTTTAACTGTTAGCATAGTGCAAGACTATTACCTTTCTACTTATCAAATGACTTGTTGATTAATTATATGATAATAGTTAGCAATGTGAACAACAAAATGACTTTGCTATTATGAAGTAGATAACTGAAAAGAAAAAACTGGTCTTTATTACTTCGATACTGACAGGGCTGTTTCATAAATGATAGGTCTTCTGAATAAGGATACTGATTTCTTTCTTATTTATTCCTCTACCTCCTCACTGTGCTGGCAAGCCAAAAGTCTTCTCTCCCTTACCACTAATAATTCACAGGGCAATCATTATCTGTGCATCTCAGATCTAGTAGCTGTTATTGTACTTGCTTAATTTAATAAATGAATCAATGGGAAATACAGTTTGATCATGACATTTTTGAAGTGTAAAGATTACATAAGTGACAATACAATTAAATGAGCCTAAAGTAGTTAATTCTTTCTTAAGTACCTTCTTAGGGGGGTCATAGCCATTAAGACTGGATATGAAACATTTGATACCACTTAATAAGTATCTTGCAAGACTGGCTAGCTCTTAATTTTGCCTGCAATTCAAAGAGCTGCCACTAGATGGTAGCTCGAATTATGAAACTAAATGGTTTTTCTTTTTTCTTTTTTTTTTACTTTATTTTTTCAGTGATCCAAGATTCATTGTTTATGCATCACACCTACTGCTCCATGCAATATGTGCCCTCCTCCTTAATACCCACCACCAGGCTCACCCCCCCCTTCCCCTGCCCTCCATAACCCTCAGTTTGTTTCTCAGAGTCCATAGTGTCTCACGGTTCATCTCCCCTTCTGATATACCCCTATTCACTTTTCCTTTCCTTCTCCTAGAGTCCTCCATTTTATTCCTTATGTTCCACAAGTAAATGAAATCATATGATAATTGACTTTCTCTGCTTGACTTATTTCACTCAGCATAATCTCCTCCAGACCTGTCCATGTTGATATAAAAGTTGGGTATTCATCCTTTCTGATGGCTGAGTAATATTCCCTAAATGGTTTTTCCAAGACTCTAAGCATTTAACGCTTAACTCAATCAACCTTGTTTTTTCTGAAATGATAAATGCTCTGAAATAGCAACCTATATATTAAATCACTGTATTGTTCAGTATAAACAGAAATGGAGATACAAGTGAAGTACCATCTCAAAATTATATTTAATTAGTTCAATCACTGTTTACCAGATCTCTAATCTATGGGGGTTTTTTCACATCCATTGTTAAAAAGTTTTGAGACTTGTCTACAGGTGCTGAGCGGTCATATAGTACATGAATCCCTGCTGTTTGATATTTTGCAGCTCGATTTTATTACTTGGCTGCTGGCTAACCAACAAATATCCTTACGGCAATTTCACAAAAATGTGTTCTTTGGAATGCTAATGTTGAGAGTTCAGGAAATGCTGCTTATTTCTTCTCTGCTCCTGGACATTCACAGTGCATATTAGCATATGACAGGCTGTGAAAAGTCCTGTTTTAAACAAATCCATTTAGCCTTTTAATCTATAATTTTTCAAAGCACATTTGACCACAAAACTTGATTTTTTAAGCTAAAACAGGGTTATGTTGTAGTACACTATTACAGTGTAAACACTGTAAACAGGTGTTTCATAGAATACATTTTGGAAACACTACATTGTTCTTGAGAGAGCAGCCATCTGCTTCCACTGCAGTTTTCTACTCTTCTTGTGTTAAAAGGAAGGAAGGAAGAGCATTAGGGAAAGAGAGCAAAAGAGAAGGAAAGAGGGAAGGAGGGAAAAAGACAGAAAGAACTGGTTTGCATAATAGCTCGTAATATGTCATTTTTCTAACCAGAAAATGCTGTCTTGTGGCAAACATGCTTTGGTTGCTGCTAGCTCACTCTACTGATTCCTTCTTTGAAATTCCTGGTTTATCTGCATTTTCATTTTCCTAAAGTATTTTAAGGATACACTTTACCATACTCTTAGAATAACTCAACTCTGTCAGAACTTCCTCATAGAAATTGCTTCCTTTTAAAAAGAGAGTATTTTCTTTTCCTTCTAACCATTATGAAACTATGATTAAATTGTGTATATATTTGAGATTTTCACTTCTGGAAAGATGGCATAGATGCATTTAGATTCTGCTAATTAAGACTAGAAAGCCTGGACATTATTTATAAAATGATATATGAAGACTGAGAAGTGGAGGGAAGAGACAGGCCAACTAAGACCTTGGTACCCAGGGAGCGACATAGTGGTGAATTTGCTGGGATTTCTCCTTGCCTCTTCTATCCCGTCTGAGGAATGGAGAAGCTGACAACCCAAACACTCCAAAGGGTATGGACTAACAAAAAGAATCCAAAGGAATGCCTACTTTCTGCAGCCAAAAGACCCAGAAAGATTATACACTTTTAGATAATAACTGCTCTACTTCAGCCAACCACCACAAAAAAAGACCAAACCCACCCCTGGCTCAGCACAGACTGTGTAGACAGCATCTCTCTCACTAGCCTGTAATGAGGTAGTCCAGGCTCCTTAGCCTGGGTGGTGTGAGAAAAGACCTGAGTGGAAAGTCAGGAATTTCGTGACCAGTAAGTGTTAGCAAGGCCCTCCCCAGCCCAACCCAGTGGAGGCCGTGTGGAGAGCCTGGACTAGTATGCCCATTTGGTGGTGAGGAGACAATCCCTCTCCTCTCTGAATGGTATCAACAGAAGCCTAATGAGGAGTCAAGATGTTTATCACCTCTTGGTGGTAAAGAGTCCACTCGCCCTCACTACACTTTCACTGAAGGACATGTGAGAGACAGTAATAAGATATCTATGCCCCTCCAGTCAAGGTGGTATCAGTGAAGACTAGTGGGGATCCTGAACTCTCATTCCCATGCAGCAGGGATAAGGAACACTTCCCTCGGGTTACCGACTGAGGCCAAGAGCTGAACTTCCACTGCCCCCCCGGCAGTGATGAGGCACTGTCCCACTTTCCTTGCCAAATTGCTGTCAGAAAAGGATGGCTGAAACACAATCCCTAAAGAAAATCTAGTGTCTCATAGCACAATACCCAAAATGTCCAAGTCTCAATTAAAAAAAAAAACAAACCACCCATCACACCAGGAACCAGGAAGATCTCAACTTGAATGAGAAAAGACAGCCAAGAGATGCCAACATTGTTTGAATACAGATGTTAGAATAATCTGACAAGGATTTTGAAGCAGCTGTTATAAAAATGGTTCAGTGAGCAATTAGAGACACACCTGAAACAAATGAAAGCTTTAGCAAAGAAACAAAACTATAAAAAACACCAGTTAGAAATTTTATCTCTGGAAAATACAATAACCAAACTAAAAAACTTCAGTGGATGGGCTCAAAACTAGGATGAAGAGGATTGAGGAAATAGTCGGTGAGCTTAAAGATAGCAGAATAGAAATTACCTGATCTGAACAACAAGAGAGAAAATAGACTAAAAGAAAATGAAACTAAGGGACATGTAGGACTCTAACAAAAGAATTTGTGTCGTTAGAGTTCCAGAAGGGAGAGGAGTGTGGGACTGAAAAAGTATTCAAAGAAGTAATGGCTGAAAAGTGTCAAAACTTGGTAAAAGATATAAACCTACAGATTCAAGAATCTGGGTGAAAGTCAAACAAGATAAATACAGAGAAACCGACATCGAGACACATCATAGGCAAAGTTCTGGAAACTAAAAGACAAGAAAATCATGGAAGAAGCAGGAGAGAAATAACACCTTACCTACAGGGAAAAATCAATTCAGATAACAGATTTCTCATCAGAAACCGTGGAGGCCAGAGGATATGGAACATTTTTCAGTTGCTGAAAGAACATATATGTCAACCCAGAATTCCATGCCTAGAAAAAATATCCTTAGTAAGAAGGGAAAATCAAGTCATACTCAAATGAAGGATAACTAATAAACCTACCAATAAACCTACCTTCAAAGAATGACTAAAGAAAATTCCTTTAGCAGAAAGGAAATGACAAAGAATCTTGAGACATCAGGAAGGAAGAAAAAACAATGGAAAGAGTTTTAAAAAATGGGTAAATGTAATACTTTCCTTCTCTTTGAGTTTTCTAAATTGTTTGACAGTTAAAGCAAAAATTATAACAATGTCTAATGTGGTTCTTAATGTATGTTGAGGAAATACTTAATAAAATAATATTACAAATGGGTCAGGGCAAAGGGACATAAAGAAAAGTAAGACTTCTGCATTTCACTTGAACTGGTAAAATGTTGACAGCAGTAGACTGTAATGAGCTATGTATATACAATGTCATACATAGAGCACCAATTGAGAAAGTATTCAAATAAATAACATTCAAATATATTATGGATAAACCAAAAAAGAATTGTAAAACATGTTCAAATAACCCTGAAGAAAACAGAAAAGCTGAAATAGAGAAACCAAAAACTGGAAAAGGAAAAGAACAACAAGAGTAAGGCCTAAGCTCTAATATATCAATAATTACCTTAAATGGGAATTGTCTAAATACATCCGCTAAAAGATGGAGATTGACAGAGTAAATTAAGAAAATATAATTTAACAGTATGTTCTGTTCCAGAAACTCACTTCAGACATAAATATATAGGTAATTTGAAATAAAAGGTAGAAAAAAATACCTTGCAAATACTAATCAGAGCAGACGTGGTACCAAGATAATTCAATGGAGAAAGAATAGTCTTTTCAACAAACAGTAAAGGGACAATTGAATATCCACATGTAAAAGAATTAAGTTAGACCTAAACCATGGACAAAAATTAACTCAAAATGGATTAAAGACCTAACTGTAAAAACTTAATTTATAAAACTCTTAGAAAAAAAGTAGGAGTAGATCTTCATGACTTTGGATTGAGCAATGGTTTCTTAGATTTGGCACCAAAAGCACAAGAAAAATCAGATGAATTTAATTTCACCAAAATTAAAAAACTTCTGTGCTTCAAAGGACACCATCAAGAGAGTGAAGAGACAACTCACAAAGTGGGAGAAAATATTTACAAATCATATACCTGATAAAGGACTAGTGCCCCGAATAAGAAAAAAATAACTCATACTAGTCAATAATAAGAAGTAAATGACTTAAATTTAAAATGGGCAAAGGTATGACTAGACATTTTTCCAGAGAAACTATACAAGTATCCAATAAGCATATGAAAAAATGTTCAACATCATGAGTCATCAAGGAAATGCAAATCAAATCATGAGATACCCATTCACACTGACCAGAATAGCTGTAATCGAAAAGATGGACAATAGCAAATGTCAGTGAGTATATGAAGAAATTAGAACCCTATATGTTCTCAGTAATACTGGGAAACAGTACAGTCACTTTGGAAAATAGTTTGGCAGTGCCTTAAAAAGTTAGAGTTTCCATATGGTCCAGCAATTTCACTCCTAGTTATGTACCCAAGAGAAACAAACATATGTATCCACACAGAAACTTGTACACAAGTGTTCCTGGCAGCATTATTTGTAATATACAAAAAGTAGAAAGAACCCAAATGTCCATCAGTTGATGAACAATGAAACCAAATGTGGCATATCCATACAATGAAATACTATTCAGTCATGAAAAGGAAGGAAGTATTGATCCATGCTTTTTCTCTGAAAGCATTAAGTGAAAGAAGCCAGACACAAAAGAGCACATAATATATGATTCCACCAATATGAAACGATCAGAATAGGCAAATCCATAGAGACAGGAAGTAGATTAGTAGTTTCTAGGGACCAGCGGCTGGAGGAAATGTATAATCATTCTAATATTCTAGGGTTCCTTTTTGAGGTAATGAAAGTATCTGAAATTAGGTAATATGATGTTTGCGCAACTTCGTGAATATACTAAAAACCAATGAATTTTATTTTTTAAAGGGGGATTTTTATGGTAGGTGAATTATATCTCAATTTTAAAAATGATATGAGAAAAAGAAAGCAAGTGACTATATTAATATCAGATAAAGATAACATTTATTATTAGATAAAGATATTAGGTATCTTTAGATACCTATTAGATGAAGATATTAATATGAGATAAACACAATCATTCATAGCTTTATTTGTGGTAGCCAAAAATTGGAAATAACCAAAATGTCTCAATAAATGAATGGTCAAGCAAACTGTGACTCCCTCTATACCATGGAATAAGATTGAGCAATAAAAAGGAATGAACTATTTTTTTTTAAAGATTTTATTTATTTATTTGACAGAGAGAGAGAGATCACAAGTAGGCAAAGAGGCAGGTAGAGAGAGAGGGGGAAACAGGCTCCCTGCTGAGCAGGGAGCCTGATGCAGGACTCTATCCCAGGACCCCGAGATCATGACCTGAACCGAAGGCAGAGGCTTTAACCCACTGAGCCACCCAGGCGCCCAAGGAATGAACTATTGATACAAGCGTGCATCTTCCGGGCATTATGCAGACTAAAAAAATGCCAATCTCAAAATGTCATGTACTATTTTATTCCATTTTATAACTTTCTCAAATGACAAAAAGTTATAGAGATAGAAACAAATTAGTGTTTGCCGGGGGTTAGGGGTGGGAAGATGAGAGGTATGAGTGTCACTACAAAGACTGGGGGGTCTTTGTGCTATTGGAATGGTTCTGTATCTTGATTGTGGTTGTGGTCACACAGATCTACACATGTGATAAGATGGCATAAAACTATATACATATATTGTACCCATGTCAATTTCCCAGGTTTAATATTATACCACATAATTATACTGTATAATTATTTCAAAATTCAAAATAAAACCAAAAAACTTTTGTAAATAGTTATCTAGAAATTTCTTCACAGATGTTGATGGACCATGCTGCTTCTAATCTATTATTTGAAGGTATAACAAGAAACAGAAAAAATAGCACAGAGTCTAAGTTAAAAGAATTATTGTTTAAAAAAAAAGATTGTTTCAATTTGATACTTAATTTTATTTAAATTTATATCAACATGAATAAGTAGTCTATGCTGTCTGTATCTTTTAAATTCAGTATTCAGTTTTCTTGAATAACATACACTTGTTATTTTATAGAAGGAGTTACTGAAATTAAAATTGTCAACACAAGATGGCACTAAATAAAAGAAAAAACTTGGTTTTTAAAACTTGTAAGCTTTGCTACATATGGTTAAAACAAAGCTAAACAAAACATTTATCGAGTGAATCATTTAACCGCGCAGTTAATGAAGTCCCAAATTCACATGAAAACCGAATGGTGTTCAGCTCCAATAATTTAGTTTTAATAACTGGTCCTGTCTTCATTAATCAGAACATTTAAGCATTACCACATTTTCCAATCATGACTTAAATCATCAAAGAGGTGCCCAAGAAAAGAACTCTTGTGAATTCAAGTCAGAAACACCAGTCACAGTGAGAGGTTAGCATTCTCTCTTTCTTCCAGTTTTCCAAACTGACGAATAGCTTTGAGAAACTGAGACTACACCAGATGAAACAAAGTAAAGTTCGGCGAAGGGAGTTACCGCACCTCAAAGAAGAAACCCCCTTTGAACTGAGCAACTTGAACCAGAAATTAGAGGTGAGCCGGATGCACTTCCTCGGTTTCTTTAATGCGCGGTCGTGATTGATTCCTGCCGCTGCTGCGGGCCGGCGGTCTCCCCTGTCACCGTGGCACGTACAGCTGTGGTAACAAACACCATTACAAATCAGCTGCTCGTTCAATGTATTTTCTTAGTGCACCTTCCCTTTAGGCACTTAGTGAATTAAAACATCACTTTGATTTATGCATTTTTTATACAGATCAGCATTTTTGGAGAGCCAAAAAAAAAAAAGAATTCTAAGAAACTGCAGATGTTGAGTGAAATTGAAGGACATCCCTGGGGTCAGTTAAATTGAATATCTAATAAATCTTTTAATGGCTATTTAACTATTAGGTACTTAAATCCCAATGAAGCCTCTTAACAGTTTTTGGAAGAGGGTTTAGAGTTTCAGGGTTTTTTTCTTAAAGAGGTAGTGCTACTCCAAGATAGCTACCACGTATCACCCAGAGCTTCGGAGGTCTCTGTCCCTGAAAAGGCTTACTATTCACAGATGCACTTATTTTTATCCCCTAACCTCCCGACCTTGGAAAAAACAAACCTGCTCTTTTTCGGTGCTCTTAAGCATTCCTGCTAGAGGTCATATAACAGCAGATAGATTCTACTATAAATTCCTGTTCTCGAACCTGAGCCCAGTTCCTAGGCCTTCCATTATTGTTCATTAATTGACCTCAAGTTAGCCTACCCCAGTTTTTCTTTTGCTCTCAAGCCCTTGATTTCCCTTTCTTCTACTTCCCTGATAGATAATTATTGGCCTCTCCCCGTCACCCAGGTAGATACCTAGGAATTGTTGATCTGTTCCTTTCTCTTACTCCCCATATTCCAGCCCAGGTTTGCTCCTTTCCCCGGTCTCCTGACTCTTATCTCCTTCCTCCTAGTGAATTGTCATTGCCCTGTTTGATTTTCATCATCTTACCCTTCAATTCACAGTCCTTCTCAAATTTTCCCTCCAAAATATCTTTAAAAGAAGAAAGAAAAATCTAGGGTCACAGCCCTAAAATCAGCTGGTTGCAAGAACTTTACTGGAAGACCTGGGTTTTAGCTTTTAAATTCCTGTAAATTTTATAGTCTGCTGAATAACACGTTTGTTTGTTTGTTTGTTTGTTTGTTTGTTTAAATACAAAATTACTACTGCTAAGTGAAATTGACTCAATCAGAAAATGCACCATGTATAACCACCTGGCTCTTATGATGGTGTGACCAGACTGGCTTCACAAAGATCCTGGTCTCAAAAAGCCCAAAGATGTGCTTTCACTGAAAATGCTGAGATCAAGTCACTGAATCGCCTTTCGATTGACTTCTCATGGGGTTTTATGGGATGACCACAGCCATATAGTTGTGCAGACCCAAAAAAATTCCTGAAATTAATATTAAGTACTTTGTGTGAACACTTTTACATTCAGGAAATTAAATGTTTACATTAAATAGATTTCATGAACTTATAGATGAAATTAGTAGCGAAATATGAGCTGGGAAACCTGTGTGGTTCAGTCGAGTAAGCATCCAACTCTTGATTTTGGCTCATGTCATGATGTCAGGGTCATGAGATCAAGCCCCACATCAGGCTCCATGCTGAGAGTGGAGGCTGCTTGAGATTCTCTCTCTTGCTCTGTGGCTCCCCTGCCCATGCTCTGTCTCTAAAAAAAAAAAAAAAAGTATATGTGTGTATGTATATATATATAAGTTCACTGTGTAGGTAGTTTAATCTGTATAATTATGGAAACACTTCATGTACCTGTTTTTATTTGGAGCCATATGAAAAATTAATGTGTGAGTGATGGCCTGTCCCAGTTTTAGTCTACATCTAAGCATGTTTTTCCTTTGGGACAAATGTTTATTCACTGGTCTAGTAACAGAGAAATGGGAAATAGCATGTTGATGTGGAAGAACATGACAGTTTATAATTTAAATCATTTATTTGCCTTGTGACCTATAGGCAAGTTGTTAGCCTCACAGAGATTTCATTTTTTCACCAATAAATGGAGTTAAAATACCTTAGAGGTGACATTGTGGTTATAGGAGAAAAAATACTCATTTGTATATATTTATATGCACACTGAAGCACTTAAGGGTGAGAATACATGAGGTCTGGAAGTTGTCTTAAAACAGTCCAACAAAGAAAGGGTGGAGAGAGAGGCAGAGTAGAGATGGTTAGGTTGATGGTGGTCAAACTGGGCGAAGGGTACATGGGAGTTTTTTTTAATCCCTACTTTTATGTAAATGTGAAATGTTCATACTAAAAAGTGAAAGCCATCTCACAGGTGAAGGTTTGTAGAGTCCCTAACACATACCATCACTAAGAAAATGTGAGTTCCATCTTCTAGTGTTTAGTAAAGGGATTAAAGAACATATATAATAATGGGCTAAACTAATTTTAATGACCCTGACCCACTCTCAAACTTGACCCAGAAAAATTTTTCCAGCCATGGAGAACTTACTCTGGAGGTTTAGGCAAATCTACAGACTCTCTGGAAACTGGGCGGTTGCGGGGAAGGCGGGGGACACAACTCCAGTCCCTACAAAAATCCTCATAAAGCTCCCTAGGTCTCTGTATGGTCCCATAACTACTGAGTATATTGTGCTGGCTTGAAACCAGTCTTAACACCAATACATCTGTAAGACCAAGAAAGCCAGGACTGTTATGAGCACCTGCTGATATGTCTGTGACCCATATTTCTAGCCTGTTTGGCCTCATTCTTGACCTCATTTCTACCTGTTGTAGAATTTGTGAAGAGTTAAGGTTAATGCCCCTGCCTCCTCTTAAAGCATGCTGGGAAATATTTATTTTCAAGATTGAGATTATTGGGTGGGTGTTACTAAGTATTAGTACTATCTGAAAGATATGAACTGTGTAAGTCAACCTTGCCCACATTTTGACTTCTGACTCCAAAGACTCCCTCCAAAATTAAAAGTAAACAGGGATTTTTAAAATCTGCATTGTACTAATTTGAAATATTAGCTATTTTGTACAAGAGTATAGTTTGTAAATTTGTCACTATTATTGAATACTCTGTTTTTGTGTACCTAATTTTAAATTGCTGAATGTCAGAATCAAAGTCAATAACTTTATATGAACTGTTTCCATTTATCTTAATAAATATGGTCTATTTATCATAAGGTATTATCATATATTTAAAAGGGGCCTATCCATAGTTTTCCAACCTTATGACCACCACTCAATTTCAGGTCGTCTTTAATTACTGTAAGAGCCTCCTAATTTATAGCCTTTCTTGACTGATTGATTCCCAAAGCCATATCCTTTCCTCGTGTTAAGTTGTGAACATACATGTTCTACAAACACACTACTTTGAACAAAAACTTGTAGAACCGAGTACATTGTATCAAACTCATTCCACCACTTCTTCCCCAGGGTAGCTCTGCTGGTATCCTAAATTAGGCCTGAAATGGTTGTTCTGTTCCCCAGAATGAGCTGATTTTGGCTTTACCTGGACAGTAGCCTTTAAAGCCACAAGGGGACAAAGTCACTAAATTAGTCCAAGCCTCATCCCATAAAAACAAACAAACAGACAAACAAAATTAAGAATACAGTTTTGGTGACAAGAATCAGAAGTTATATCCAGTAATAAATCCAAGATGAGTGATTTAATATTTATTTTGTTTTCCAAATGGGGAAAGAATGGCTGCAGTTGTTTAGAATGAAGATGTACAAATGAAAGAAGCTTTACTCAATGTGCTTTCAAGTGAATAATTTTCTTCAATTTATGTTTGTTCCTCACTTTTTAAAAAGGAATTTAGAGCAAAGTCGAGAGAATGGGACAAGCAGGAGATACTCTATCAGACTCATCTGGTTTCTTTAGATGCTCAACAAAAATTATTATCTGAGAAGTGTAATCAATTTCAGGTACATTACCTAATACTATCCTCTAACTTAGAAAAAATTAGAGGTTAACTATTGCTATCTTTGTAATCAACCTTATTACAGATAAAAATGCCGACCAAGAGAAAATAACCAGAGTAGGTCTAATACTGGGTAGAAAAGTGCGTGAAAATTTGTAATGGTGAATTCAGTCTACGTGTCTCAAAGGATGGTACTTTCAAAAGTGACCATCGTTATTATACCATTAAATAACATGTTTTTGCATGCCTAGAGGCAAGTTGCTTAGAAAGTCTGAGATTAATTTGTTCCTGACCTCGAGAACCTTACAGCTTAGAGGTGGAGATAACACAGGTGCATATTTACAGATAATTAATGGCAAGTGAATGGGAAATCCTTTTAGAGTTCAGAGGAATAAGGGGAAAATTTGGGCTGAGATAGGAACTGTCCTCCAGCAGGAGTAGGACTGGGGCTGGACCTCATAGAATGGATGTATTTTGAGACTGACTTTTGGGTGGTGGAAGTAACGGGAGTAAAATCACTGAAGCAAAAGAGCAAAAGGCAAATTCTGGATGTAGAAAATGGGCCAATTGGCTGGGAGTCCCTGCGGAAGGCGAGGAAAGGTAGGAGATGGTAGGCCTGAATACAGGTTACAATATACCTTAAAGTCTTGGCCAAGGAATTTGGAATTTTTATTAAAGCCAGTGAGAAACTATGGTTTTTGTTTTATTTTGGTTTTGTTTCTTATTTTTCATTCTTATGTTACTTGAATTACATATGTTATATATGTTCTCTGAATTCAATAATACAAAATAATCCAATGTAAAACTAATAGCTTCATTTTCTCCATTCTTATCAATTTAATGCAAACAATAGGTGTTTTTCTTTCCATACTCTTTCTTTTGTTTGTACAAACATGTAAAGTATGTACTTGGGGAAGTTGTATATTTTTTCCTTTTTAAAATTTTACTGTTTTACTTAATAATTATCCTTTCTCATGGATACTCTTCCAAGTCATTAATTCTACACAATATTTAATAGAATTTGGTTTCTATTACCATATATACCATAGTATATAGTAGCTATGCCATAATTCTTTCAACCATTTCCTTACTGATGAACATTCAGGTTGTTTATAGTTTTTTTGCTATTGTAATACTGTAACAAATATCCTTGTACATATGTCTTTAAATGCTAGTATTTTTCTTTTGTTAGATCAAAAATCCTAGAAATAATTCTTGAGCCAAAGGATATTTTGTTTATTCAAATTTTTAAAATAAATACTAGCATATTACTTCCCAAAAGATTATAGTAATTTCCATTCATGAACATTCTATGGGGGTGCTCATACTTTCACCAATGTGGAATGTTATCAGTCTTTTGATTTTTACCAACTTGGACTGATAGCAGAATGGCTTGATTTGTTTTGCATTTCTCTGACTACTTGTAAGGCTGAGCATCTCTTCCTATCCTTCTTAGCCTTTTCCATTTCCTTTTCTGTGATTTCCTGTTTATAAATTTTGCCAGTTTCTTTTGTGTTGTTTCTCTTTTTCTTATGAATGTGTAGAAGTTTTTGTACATTAAGAATTGTTAACCCGGGCGCCTGGGTGGCTCAGTGGTTTAAAGCCTCTGCCTTCGGCTCAGGTCATGATCTCAGGGTCCTGGGATCGAGGCCCACATCGGGCTCTCTGCTCGGCAGGGAGCCTGCTTCCTCTTCTCTCTCTGCCTGCCTCTCTGCCTACTTGTGATCTCTCTCTCTCTGTCAAATAAATAAATAAAATCTTTAAAAAAAAATAGAATTGTTAACCCTTGTTATACGTGTTGACAGCTCTTTCCTACAATCCAAGTGTTTTTGTTTAGTTTTGTTCATTTTGTTTATTTTTCATCCTATTGACCTTTTCAACTATTGTGTGATTGTATCCACAGTTTTCCTCTTCTGAACATTCTTTCTTACTTAATAAGAGTTCCCCACTCCAAGCCCCCTCCCCTACTCTACATCTTTGCTTTGAGGTTCTACAAATATATTTTCTCTTTACATCATCCAAATGGAGGTTTTAGAAAAAACACAAGACTGAATTACAAAGAGAGAAGCTCCACTATAAACATATTGAAAGTTGTTTCTCCCAAGTCTTTTCTCTCATTCTTGAATGTTATTTATGGAAGCTTAAATATGATGTTCTCCATTTCATCAACACAGTCTTAATCTTTCTCAGAAACAGGCACAAAGTTACCAAACTCAACTCAGCGGTAAAAAACAGTGCTCGGAAGACAGCAGCTCAGAAGATCCTCGGTTGATGTGCGACCTGGATCACAGTTGCAAAGCCAGTGAAAGAGATGAGTTTATTATTGAAAAACTAAAGTCAGCTGTGAGTGAAATAGCATTAAGCAGGAATAAGTTGCAAGATGAAAATCAGAAGCTCTTACAAGAACTAAAGATGTACCAAAGACAGTGCCAGGTGATTCTTTACAACTGATACTGCCCACGAGTTGTAGAAATTGTGACTGAACAGGCATATGGATCAGAAAGCTAATTTTCTATTCCATGTGTAAATTCTGTTCCTAGTTTCTTAGTAATTCTCACTTGAGTAAATTCGGTAATCCCAGAGATGCTTTTCCCCACCACAGTGAACGTGAGTTCTGCGGCAGTACAAAACGATGCATTACCAGGACACACAGCGCTCACTTACAGACCCCTGTGCCTAAGACCCCTGGCCCTCTGGCCACATGCCACCCCTGTCCCCAGATTCTCTCTGCCCTGTGCCTCCCCGACCTGCAGGAATCCTGTATTGGAGATCCAGGAGATCAGTCAGAGGTCAACAATCTAATTACTTCAATGAGAGGCATGGAGGTCACTCTCTGGGATTTATCACTGTTCACTTTACCATAATCATTTATCAAGTAGTCTGGAGTTTGGGGGTTTTTTGTTTGTTTGTTTTTAGGTAATCTCTACATTGGCAGATGCGATTGCTGGTTTTTCTAAGCATAAATTTCTTCTTAACCCAACAGTCTTATCTGTCCCTCCATCCCTCCCTCCCTCCCTCCCTTCCTTCCTTCCTTCCTTCCTCCCTCCCTCCCTTCCTCCCTTCCTTCCTCTTTCTTTCTCTCTTGTCTACTTCAGCATCACTAAGAAAGTAATACAGCATTCATCAAAATTTGTCATTACCAATTTCTTTACTAAATATATATTTCTTATTCACGGATATCCCAGTTAGTTGACACATTCTATAGTTTTGTCCCCCGTTTTGGTCTTATCTCCCAACTACAAGGATTCAGCCTTTTTCTACCAACTCGAGCATGTCCACTGGCCCATTCTTAGTCTCGCTCTATCCCTTCCTCACGCTGAGATATATACAATGGAGGTCACTATCTGAGCAGACCTCCACTTCTCTGAGATATTCCTCAGGATCTTCTACCACTTAAACTCCCAAGGTCATTTTTTAGTCTTGGGCTAACTCCTCATTCCCCCATCCTGCCACAGTATATGTAGGATTCGTTCTTTTATTTCTTTTTTCTGCCGGCATCTACTACTCTATGTTCCTCTTTCTCCATGTCTGTAAGGGGATCCGAACACGAGGCCCCCAGCTTCTCTTCCGTGGCATTTCTAAGAGAAGGACACCTCCTCCATCCCCAAATCCAGCTTTCTGTGGGGCAGAGGGAGAGGGGGTGTGATTCTAATACAAATTGGAATATAGATGTAAACAAACAAAGCAAGCTAAACCACAAATCTTAAGCTCTGAACAAGCCACCAATTGTGTAGAAGTAAGGGAGGTACTGCCAGTGTTTTCTCCAGCTTTGCTGCACTGTGAATCCAAGTAGCTCTTCCTCTTCTACTCCAGAGGCTGTCATGTGGCTCCCAGTGTTCAGTTTGCCCGTCAGCCTTCCGGTCCCATCTGAGGGGTTTGCAGGACCTCTGCTTCGGAGGGCTTTTCCTCTCAGGGGCTTCCTTCTCCGCCTCCCTGGGCAACTGGTCAGGCCTCCGGCTTTTATTTCAAGACATTCTGCAGCTGTCTTGGTACTGCTAGGGTCTGCACCAGGATCACAATCAGTAAGTCAGGAGAGTGTATTTGTGGGTCGTTACCGAATATTCTCCCCTGGGTTTGAGGTCTGCCAGCACAGACTGAGGAGTTAGTCCTCTTTGTCCCTTTTTGAGGTCTTTTTGGTTCTGGTCCCCAGAAATCTAATTTCTTTTCTGTTCTCTTTAGTTTGCCCTAAACATATTTCATGAGTGAGCCCCATTTTGAAGTCTGCTTGTGTGCTTCCGTGAGGTTCAGCTTCTCCACTAACATTCCTCTTAATCTCGCCAAAAGAATTTTGTTTGGACCTATTAAAGCATTCAAGAACATCCTCTGTTATAGGCTGAAGTTCAGCTTTCGGTTCTTGGGCTCACTTGGAAAGTAGAAATGGCTACTCTTACCCTGTATTCTAGAAAAAGCCTCTGTTCCCCCCTCTTGGCAGCATGACTGACTTTCTCTGTAATGCTTTCCTTGACCAGCCCCACCTTTCTCCTTTTCAGAACTTTATCTGTTATATTTTTCCAGGAAAGGAGTTGGAGGGAATCTGGTTAAAAGAAAGAATGTTGTAAATAGAGGAGGCATGTACATTGGGAAACATTAATAAATTGACATTCTCAGTTCCGACTATAATCTTTTCCTTCTCTCCAAATGAATGCCTTATATGAATACTTCTGACACTGACACTCCTATTGCCAAGAAGAGAGAAGGTGCAACCAGAGAGTCTGAACATGTAGCAGGAGGTTAGAGGCCTCAGACTACCTTTCAGCCAAGGCCTCCCTGTCCTTTAGCAGTATCATTTAATTGATTTACTCTCCTGACCCAAGTTCAACAGGATATGACTCATCCTCCTGCCCAAGAGCTCTACAGACTTCTAAGGACTTACATGCATGCACTCCTGAGAAGGCTCCATAGCTCGTCCAGGCTAAGGAAAGTCCGTATTGTCCACTTTCACTTTTCCCTATATTTATGTATATTAACGTACGTAATGATTTACCAATGTTCCTGAATATATAATAGTGAAATAAAAACCCAGCCAGAGAAGTCAATCAATTGTGAAATAATTCTTATTGATATTTATACCAAAGATTATAAAATGACAGTATTAGTTGCCCCTAATCGTAACAACTTTCCTTTAAATTGGTGATTCTCTACTCCCCAAGTGGAGTGATTTTACTCCCCAAGTGACACCTGGTGATGCTTGGATACATTTGTGGTTGTCACAACAGGGGAGAGGGATGCTATTGGCATCTAGTTTATAGAGGGCTGATATACTATTACACATCCTATAATGCACAAAGAACCCCCAAAACAAAGAATTATCCAGAACAAAGTATAGATAGTGCTGAGGTTGAGAAACCTTGCTTAAAATTTTGAAATATTTATTTTTCTCATATTCTTCACCAGTAATCTTCTACTCTATTTTATGATCTTCTTCATAGTTAGTGATACATTTTAATATGACTTATTTATTTTATTTATATACAATTTCTATGCAAAAATTTGCCAGTTATTTTTACAGATTTTTGTTCACTAAACAAAAATAATTTAGTTATCCTTGGATCTAGGGACATTATTAAATTTAAACCAAGAATCTCCATTTTATACTTCACTAAAGAATTGCATGTATTAAAAAACCAAGTTATTCTGGAGTGTGCTTAACATATAAAAATATGTTAAAGCTTTTAACGAAAAGATCTTTGACAAGTAGTTTGGTTCAAAAACTTCAAGGTAGCTAACAGATCAGATTTCTAGGTCCAAGAAAACACTACTTGTTTTTGAGGGTTTTAGAAGACAAATGCTGAAAATAATGCTTTTATTTGGCCTTTTCCCTGTTTTATTTCCAAATTTGACCTGTTTCGTTCTCTTGCTATAAAGCAAATACGAAATAAGGAGTTATCAATTATTTACTATTTGTTAGCTGATTTGAAGGTTTAAAAAGCACTGCTTTCAAACCATTAGGCAAATTTCTAACTAAACAGATGGGCCTTAAACTTGTTTTACAAAATTTATATTTTACCAAATGGGAATAATTAGAGGTAAATAATCACTTAACCAGTGCATATATTTAGAAGTTTCTCTTCTCTTTTTGCAAACCTGTCATGTGACAGTGTTCCACATCTTGCACATGAATTTAGAAAGACAACCATTTCAATTTGAATTACTGTCACTTATAGTATATAAAATTCTCTTTAGTTTACAACACACTTTAATGCCAGATGCATCTGGATTTTCACATGAATCACATCTTCTCACTTGTCTTTCCACAATTTTGAAATGTGTCAGCATACATATTAATGCCACTGCATATATTTATTTACTATGTTGTACTACACTCACATTTTAAAAATGTGCAGTATTTCCCATGGAAATTAAGACAAAAAGAAATTGTTGCATTTTTCTAATATCTATGCCCCCCCAAAACTGACCTTTTTTGTTTGTTTGTTAATGGATCATCAAGGTACTAGAGCTACACTGTCCCACAGAAATATAATGCAAGCCACAAATATTTAAATTTTTCTAGTAATCACATTTAAAAAGTCATAAGACATGCATGAAATTAATACATAATAGTAATATATTTTATTCAACCCAACATATATCTAAAGTATTATCATTTCAACATATAATCAATGTAAAAAGTTATTAACGAGATAATGAGATATTTTACATTTCTTTTCATACTAAGTCCTCAAAATCTGATGTGTAGTTACACTTACAACATATCTCAATTTGGAAGCCAAGTAGTCACTGGAAATACTTGATCTGTATTTAGATGTCATAAAATTTACACTTAAAAAAGTAGATTTAGGGCGCCTGGGTGGCTCAGTGGGTTGAGCCTCTGCCTTCGGCTTGGGTCATGATCTCAGGGTCCTGGGATCGAGTCCCGCATCGGGCTCTCTGCTCAGCGGGGAGTCAGTTTCCCCTTCTCTCTCTGCCTGCCCCTCTGTCTACTTGTGATCTCTCTGTCAAAAAAAAAAAAGTAGATTTATAGGGGCTCCTGGCTGGCTCAGTTGGTAGAGCATGCCATTCTCGATCTTGGGGTTGTGAGTTCAACCCCCACATTGGGGGTCACATTTAATTAAAAAAAATAGTAAATTTATATAGCTAAGTTGTTCCACAATCTTTTTTTTTCTTTTTTTTTTAATTATTATTTGCCCCAGGGGTACAGATCTGTGAATCATCAGGCTTATACCTTTCACAGCATTCACCAAAGCACAAACCGTTCCCAATGTCCATAACCCATCCACCCTATCCCTACCCTTCCACTCCCCAGTAACCCTCAGTTTGTTTTGTGAGATTAAGAGTCTCTTATGGTTTGTCTCCTTCCCCATCCCATCTTGTTTCATTATTCTTCCCTCCCTACCCCCCTACACCCTCCCACTCTGCCCCTCAAGTTCCTCATATCAGAGAGATCATATGATAATTGTCTTTCTCTGATTGACTTATTTCACTCAGCATAACACCCTCTCTAGTTCCATCCACGTTGTTGCAAATGGCAAGAATTCGTTTCTTTTGATAGCTACATAGTATTCCATTGTATATATATACCACATCTTCTTTATCCATTCATCTGTTGATGGACATCTAGGTTCTTTCCATAGTTTGTTCCAAACAATCTTGAGAGTGTTCTAGGGACTGAGCCAAGTACCAAAGAGTCATTTTCCTAAATATTTGCGTCCACAGTGACAATTAATTTGGCTTTTATGCAAAAGCATGCCGATTTTAAAGCTACATCTAAGTTAAACAAATTCACTAATTCTGTGTCAACTCAGTATTATTAACTTTGAATTCAAAGGGATATTGCATAAGTCAAAAACCAACTCTCAATTTTTTTTTATTCTTTGCCCAAGGGGTACAGGTCTGTGAATCATCAGGCTTACATCTTTCACAGCATTCACCAAAGCACAAACCCTCCCCAATGTCCATAACCCATCCACCCTATCCCTACCCTCCCACCCCCCAGTAACCCTCAGTTTGTTTTGTGAGATTAGGAGTCTCTTATGGTTTGTCTCCTTCCCCATCCCATCTTGTTTCATTATTTTTCCCTCCCTACCCCCCACAGCCCCCCACCCTGCCCCTCAAGTTCCTCATATCAGAGAGATCATATGATAATTGTCTTTCTCTGATTGACTTATTTCGCTCAGCATAATACCCTCCAGTTCCATCCATGTTGTTGCGAATGGCAAGATTTCGTTTCTTTTGATAGCTGCATAGTATTCCATTGTATATATATACCACATCTTCTTTATCCATTCATCTGTTGATGGACATCTAGGTTCTTTCCATAGTTTGGCTATTGTGGACATTGCTGCTATAAACATTCGGGTGCACGTGCCCCTGAGGATCACTACCTTTGTGTCTTTAGGATAAATACCCAGTAGTGCGATTGCTGGGTCATAGGGTAGCTCCATTTTCAACTTTTTGAGGAATCTCCATACTGTTTTCCAGAGTGGCTGCCCCAGCTTGCATTCCCACCAACAGTGTAGGAGGGTTCCCCTTTCTCCGCAACCTCGCCAACATCTGTCGTTTCCTGACATGTTGATTTTAGCCATTCTGACTGGTGTAAGGTGATATCTTGCTGTGGTTTTGATTTGTATTTCTCTGATGCCGAGTGATGTTGAGCACTTTCTCATGTGTCTCTTGGCCATTTGGATGTCTTCTTTGGAGAAATGTCTGTTCATGTCTTCTGCCCATTTCTTGATTGGGTTATTTCCAACTCTCAATTTAACTGAATCAGCAAAACTTCTTTTCTTGTACTTTTATAGTCAATTTACACAATTCTGTCAATTATAATTAAAATCTTTTGCATATTCATTCATGTTAGAAAAACATGTCAAATCATTATTAATGATTTATATTATGAAAAGTTTCGATTTTGACACAAATTCTCTTACCTGGGTAGCTAGATCACAAATAAGCTTTTTTTTGTTCCTTAGTGACATATCTCTAAATATCAGTCTTATAGTTATTCTTTTCTAATGACAGTAAACAAATAAACTATAATTATCACATTTTACAGAATTTTCATTAACTCTAACCCATGGTGACTCTGCATTTCATTGGCCTGGAGTTAGAGCCTCTTTATCCTCTCCTTTCTCTAAGTGAAGGAAGACCTAGTTGCCCACATGCAGCTTCAAGTGGTGGCAAATTTGCAAGGCGGAGAGCCCAGATGGTGCCTTCTTCAATTGGCCAAAGTAATGGATGACATACACATCAAATCAATTTGTTTTTCTACTTGGAAATGTATTGTTTCTTTTGTTTATTTTAGCCTTGTCTGAAAAATCCCCAGTGTTTGAAACAGGGACTTTATCCAAAGACATCTTTATCCAAACAAGTTTATTAAATCACCTATTGGAATATATTTTTACTCTTATTTCCAAGTCAGTCAGGAACTTGTGAGGCTACAGTATTACAACAAGGTCCTTCTCCAAACTCAGGTCTCTAGGTCTCCCGGAAAATAATATAAATCTAAGGCTTTGGTTAAAAAAAAAAAGTTTCTCTGGGAACTCATATGTCCTATACTGTCTGCATAATTATATTTCTAGGCTCTATGAATTTGAGGGTAAGAATTAATGCATAAGAAAACATATGCCCAAAGCTTGTACATGAAATTTTATAGCAGTATTATTCATAATGGCCAAAAAGAAGAAACATCAAAGGCACAGCAACTGATGAACTAATAAACAAAAGTGTGGCATATTCATACAATTAAACATTATCCGTCACCGAAAAGGAATAATATCCTGAATACTTGCTATAACATGGATGAACCTTGAAAGCATTATGCTGGGTGAAAGAAGCTAGTTGCAAAGGCCACATATTATAGGACTCCGTTTGTGTGAAATGTCCAGAATAGGTAATTCCATAGAGACAGAACATACGTTCGTGGTTGCCAGGGACAAGGGGGAGGGAAAATGGGAAGTGACTTCTAATGGATATTAGGTTAATTTTGGTTGTGATGAAAATGTTCTGGAATTAGTGGTGATACCTGCAGAACTTCGTGAACATACTAAAGTCCGCTGAATTATATACTTTAAATGGGTGAATTTTATGGTATGTGGATTATATTTGAATAAATCTGTTACTGATATATACAAAGAGTTATTGAACCAATGATTTTTAAAGATGTCTGTAGTGTTTTCTACAGCCTTAGAAAGAGAAACCTCTTTCTAAGAGGAACCTCCCACCCTCATAACACCCCAGCCTGTCTTTACCAGTAAGCTATAATCTGTTTTACTCATTTTGCATGAAACAAATTATTTTTGCATTTTGAATGTTCCAACTGGACGAGTAGACAAAAGACCTGGATTTTTCTTTTCTAAAATCTGCCACTTTTGAGCTTTGTGACTTTGGACCAACACTGGCCTTCAATTTCCTCATCTACTAAAGTGGCAATGGATCTGAGGACCTGGGTCAGGTACACTTAATAAATATGAGTTTCCCATGGGATGGGGAAGCAGACAAGCCATAAGAGACTTCTAATCTCATAAAACAAACTGAGGGTTACTGGGGGGTGGGAGGGTAGGGATAGGGTGGATGGGTTATGGACATTGGGGAGGGTTTGTGCTTTGGTGAATGCTGTGAAAGATGTAAGCCTGATGATTCACAGACCTGTACCCCTTGGGCAAATAATAAAAATAAAATTAAAAAAAAATAAAATAAATATGAGTTTCCCTATATAAGTGAGTAGAAGGAACCTGATGATTTGAAAGGACTCTGACATAACCTTTCTCCTAAAGAACAGCCAGGTACTGCTGGAGAAAATCACTCAACAGGTCATGGTCACAAATCTCAAATGAGTACTCAACACTGCCAGGAATCCTCTTTTGTTGCTCCAATCAGCTAATTCTCCCATTCTGGTTGCTGACCATGTCAAATCTTCTCCACTCTTAAAAATCACTCCCATGGGCATGCCTGTGTGACTTAGTCAGTTAAGCTTCTGCCTCTGGCTCGGGTCATGATCCCAGTGTCCTGGGATGGAGACCCGCATCAGGCTCCCACTCAGCAGGGAGTCTGCTTCTCCCCGCCCCCCACCGCCCCTCACGCTGCTCATGCTCACTCTTTCTCTCTCAAATAAATAAGTAAAATCTTTTAAAAAAAAAATCACTCCATGCTCCCACCTCCCCTTCTCCTTCTAGTGACATCTTTTTACTTCATAAGGAAAATAGAAGCCAACAGAGAGCCACTGTCTTATCTCTCCATATCCAAATGCATATACTGGTCTACATTCCATCTTCCTTCCTTCTTTCCTTTTGCTTTAGGCAACTCTTCCACTTGGGCTTCAGGACCCACTCCACCCACCTTCCCAGGAACCAACACCATTACCGTTATGCCTCCTCTCTCCTGCCTGGACCGTTCCCAACAGCTTTTAATCTTGCTCAAGCCTCTTATCAACAAAATAAAATACTAGATTCACCACATTGCTGGTGTTTCTAGTTGTCAGATAAGGTAGGGCTATTACTGGGCAATGGTGGAGCCATAGTCCACAGTTTATAACTCACTGTATTGACCAGCTTTGAAATTAGAGTCTTCTTGGCTATTGCCTTTAGATTAGGAATTATTGGCATTAATCCAAATTTTACACATTAATATTTTATTCATACCTTTATGAACCTTTCAAATTCATATACAGTGTGACCGGATTTGTGTGATTAACGATTACTCCTTATCCCTAAACTCTAAGCTCACTGAGAACAGAGTCTATGTTTGTATCTTCAGTGTTGAGCACATAATAAGGACTCAGCAAATATTCGTTGACTAAATGAATGAAGGAATGGAATTCTGCAAGACAGAACCAAGCAAGGACTCGATACCAGTTAATTTGGAATTAGGCTGGTTCATAGATGTTAAATATTTTAAAATATATTTCAATCATGATATCCAAATGTGAGCATTGGACCTGTTTGATGTTTTTATATAGGCCATGGAAGCAGGACTTTCAGAGGTGAAAAGTGAGTTACAGTCACGTGATGATCTCTTGAGAATTGTAGAAATGGAACGATTGCAGCTGCACAGAGAATTATTAAAAATAGGAGAGTGCCAAAATACTCAAGAAAGTAAAAAAAGGTATATTCTTTATACTCAGCAGCCTGAGAGAAATGATTCAAGACATGATGTTTGAATATCTTAAGAGTTTTATATTTAAAACTAAAATTAAGTCTATTTGTTTTGTATTAACATGCTGTTAATTATTGGATAATATTTGGTATTAAAAATAGAATCCATGGTTATTTCATCTTCAAAATGAATATATTTACTTACCTACAAAATTGTATCATATTCTGATTTATGGATACTTATGTATCATGGTGAGTCAGATATTCTCTTAGAACTTTTACTTTACAGGAGATTTTAAAAACAATAGTATAGAGCGGATATTTAATTGTATATATTGATAAATAAGATTTATTCCATATTTTCAAATGCTTTTATTTTGATTGCCTATAAGCCTTTACTAACTTTTTCACTTGTGAATGTTGTATTTCTTTTGGTCTCCAAACTCACTACCTTGTCAGTTCCATTAAAGGTTTTGTTAGAACAGATATTTTTCCTCTTTTAAAATCAGACAGATATTGTATATTCCAGAAATACAAAGGAAATGGGACTGCTAAGGATTATGAAATATTTATACTTGTGAGTAGAAAGTCTGACTGTTCGAACCATTCACTGATGTTCTAATTCTCACTGGAACTTGAATCATTCTCAAATCTGAAGACCTATAATAGGATTTTAAAAACTGACTAACCAAATGATAAGGAATATTTTGTTGAAAGATGATTACCTGATTTTAAAGGCAATGATTCTTTGTTTAAAGATGCGGGACTTGCTGGAATTTTTTTAGCTCTACACTTACAACAAATAACAAATTAATTTCCTAAAAATGACCTATTGTATGCCTCACCAAGGACGGTAAAATGCTTATTAGCCAGTCAGTGTTACAGAGTGCTCTATATGCAAGCTATAATCATCGTCGCTGATCATTAATAAATCTATTGGGAAATTATAATGCACAGGGCACTGGGAGTTGATGAGAAATATCTTTGTACAAAGGATGTATATTCCTAAAGACGTAAGAAATTTCCCAGAAGAGCAAACTTTTACCCCCTGTGTAGCTGTGGTTTTTATGGAAGAGCATTGTAGGTACTTTCTGTGGAGCTGTCCCACAAGGCCAGTGCTGAATTCCAGACCTCGCCAACTTTCCTTCAAGGCATGACTTCGTTTAAAATCTTGCAGTTATTCACATATTTGGCCAATACAATTCTTTTGTTATGCCTAATGCTATTCTCTGTTAAGTATTTATTTTGGTCTCCAAACAGCAGTTTTCTTGTTTGGAGGGTGTTCCTCAGTTCTAGTATTCTGAGATCTGATGGAAAGATAGATATTTATCTTTTCACAGCTTTCTTCACAGCTTCCATTGTATTTCAAACTTTGGGCCTCGTCTTCTTAGCCTTTGCCTTTCCCATTGAAAGTTTCTCATCCTTTTGGTTTGTTCCCATATGAAGGTGATTCTAGCATCTTTATTGTTTTGGTTTCTTTACTTTGGACTGTGTTTTTCTTTCCAGTTGTACTAAGGTGAAGCAGCTCAGGCTCCTAAGTGCAGACACACAGTAGTTTTATACAAGTAGCATAGTAATGCTTTTATTCATTTTCAGAACCTTTCTCAATAATGCAAAGATTTTGTTAGCTTTTCTTTTTCTTTAACTACAGAAGCATCTTGGGCTGATACGTTCTGAGTTACTAAAAATAATTACAACACTCCTTTCCTACATAACAAATGATAATTCCTTTACATTTTATTATTAGCATTTTAAATTAGCATAATTATTGTTTTCTTCTTTGAACTTGTCCACATTGACATTTGACATTTGTTCCAGTCGCTCAGTGAAATTTACAAGACCATCATGAGGTTGGATTTTTTTCTGTTTTTTTGTTTGTTTGTTTGTTTTGTTTTTCCCCAATCCATTCAGCATTCCACTCCTTGAAATTGCTTTGGAAAAAATGAAAAATAGGAAATGTCATTTTTCACCCCTTTCAAATAATAGCAAATAAGAAAAATTTAAGACTGATTCTGAAATAATGTTGGAGAAGAATATTGGATAAAATGCTCACAATATATTACTGAGTAGGAACAAAAGGGAACTGAAAAATAATGTGTGTGGTACATTCTAATTGTATGGGAAACATGTATATATTTATACCCATGCACATAGAAAGAAAGAAAATTAGTATACACAAAAATGCCAACAATGCCTTTCCCCCAATGATAACATTATAGCAGCATATATTCTCTGTTTTCTACAGTTAACACATGTATTTGATGATCAGAAGAAAGGCAATCTGGTCTAGATACAAGTTCCTCAGGGATATCACTGTAAATTTATACCTTTTAAAAGATCCCTTTCCTTTCAATATTTACATCAGATATTTCTCTATCATTGTTCAGATTTTGTTTTGTGTGGTTTAAGTTTGTGATGTATGGAGCCTTTTAAAAAGTTCTTTGGAAATCTGAACTGGTATTCCCTTGCAGGCAGGTACATTCCTCAAAACCCCAGACTTGACCAGATTAGTCAAACAATGGAAAGCACGCTACTGTCCTTTCCTTGCCTGGCTATCTTTATTTTCTGTTTTAATGTTTTTTTCATTTATCAACTTCCCTGATCTACAAGTGAATCTGCTTGTACTTCTCCAAACCTCCTATAGAAATTGTAGTTTTTATACTAGTTTCTGCTTTTCCCCTCTGGTATCCATATGTGCTGGCAATTCCATTTTATAAATTAAGCTGCCAAAGAACAGGTGCATTTGAGCTTTCTCTGGGTAAACTGTCAGATTTAGTCATTTTGGGTCACTTTTATGGGGTAACTGCTCCCCTCAGACTTCTCCTGAAATAGTTCCTTTCCATGATGTACAAGCAAATTAGATGTGTTTCCTTTTTTTTAAAGGGGTTCCCAAGCTATTTTATTATACGAAACAGTCTTCTTATATAAAAATCTTATCTACATATGCAAACCCAGTATTCTGTCAATTTTCAAGGGATAATTGAAATTCCATATTAATTACTACTTTTTATTTTTTTTCACTCAAACCATTTGCACTCAGTTAAATATATGAATACTTGTGGGATCTGAATGTATTAGACTTTGCAATCTGGAACTAGAAATTTTCTCAATAAACTAATAATCTATCTCTGCAACCTACAATAGTCTAAATTAACAATATAATTGACAGTTTACCAAGTTAAGTTTACTTTTTATTTGTATTATTTAATTTGTAGACTTGAATCCTCTTACTCACCTTCTACTAAAGAACCAGAAAGGAAAAGGAAAGAGCTGTTTTCAGTCACCCTAGACCAACCAAATCATGAAAAAGAATTGAACAAGGTATGGGGAAAAAGTGGGCTTCATTCTTCCAGGCAGATCTGAAGTCCCTGAACACAAAATGGGGGAAAAAACCTTCCTTCTCATTCCATTCTTTTTCCTTCTATATTTTCCCCTAAGATGACAACCTACCAGGCTTCTAATTCCAACGTTCTTCTGAGTGATGGCATAAAAAACACAAACCTTAAGTCCTCACTGTGCCACTGGGAAACTGTGGCTCCATGACAAGTAACTTATAGCAAGAAGTATGAGAGCCCAGACTCAGGCCTCCAAACATCTAGTAGGTACATAAGCTCGGGGAAGTTGCCTGTGCAAGTTGCCCGTTTCTAGGATGAGGATGGAATCCATATCACCTGCCTCCTACAACTGTGATGAGGCTTAAAGGGGCTACTAATAATTCTGCTACTTACTAGCACTCCCCATGCACCAGGAGGGGCTCTGAGGGCCTAACAAATCTCAGCTCATTGATTCCTCACAACCACTTCATAAGGTAGGTACTAACATCATCTTTTTTTTACATTTGAGGACACCAAGGCACAGAGAAGTTGGGTAATTTCCCCCAATATTACACAGCTTCCAGGCAGCAGAGGTCAGGTTCAGATCCAGGCAATCTGACTCCAGAGCCCATACTCTTCCCTTAAAAGCCCATTCTCTTACCCCCACTTAAAAAAATGCATGTAAAGTGCTTTGAACAGGGCCTGCCTAGCTCCAGAGGGGGCACCAAGTGAGTGAAAGCTGCTATTGTTATTGGTTATACCCACCTTTTGTCACTGAGCACCTAACCCATGCCAAGTAATCTGCTAGGAGCAAGGAATACAGGGATGATTAAGGCCTGGGCACTGTCCTCAAAGACCTTGTGGTTCTCAACTCTCTACAAAAAATGTATTTTCTTCACCCTCTAGCAGAATCCAATAGGGGCTTCCTTTCCATGAGCTCATCGTGGCTACTACCACATCTCTGTTCTATAGGTTTGAGGACCACACCTAATTAATCAATGTTATATGATCTAAACAATTGTGAAAAGTAGGGGAAACCTGGGCATGGCTTCAAATCATCATCTATCCCAACACAGCACCTGACATAGAGAAGTGAAAATAAATATTTGCAGACCAAATGAATTAATATCAAGGTGAAGGTCTCCCATAATTGTATAGGCTCATAAATTCAGTTGGCATTTGTATAAATTCAAAATACATTTATTGAGCATCTGGTAGGACTATGGCTATTCTGCTTGTTTCTGTAGGAACTACAGCGTTGCAAAAGACAAATCCTGTCTCCCACAGAGTTGACCATCGGTAGCTGTTCAGTGTAGAAAAGGTGTTATGAATTAATGATCATTTTCCTTTTACTTTTTGCATAATCCCATGAAACTGATTTCGCTGCTATTTAAAGATATAACTTTAAAAAACTATTTCTTTTCTGGTATCCCCAGTGAAGGCATTATGATACAAAGGTTGATTAAAGGCACCTAAAGTATAGTTACACCATTCTTAACCTCACAGACTCAATAACACTTTGAATAATAAGGAATATACTGATATTGCACAGTTTCAGTATGGAAGCAGAGAAGGCTAGGCACAAATTCTCTTCATAGGCTTTTGGAGACCTCTAGATAAAGCACTGTCGTGCAGGAAAGGTAACAAGTGAATTGTGTATAAATAGCTAGAGCTCCCAGGAAGTGTTTGTGGAGAGCATTTTCATTCTCTTGTAATAAAAGCAACAAGAGCCATGTATTATGGATCTTGCAAGTGTTTTCTTTCTTTCTCTTTTCTCAGTGTAGAACTATTTTTGTCATGTACTTCGTGATAAAATTGACATTTTTAATAAAGCCAAAAAGTCATTTAGAGCTCAGTAAATTAATCTCATTGAGAGGGAAGCTTTGCAGCAGAGCATGTTGTTTTAATATCTGAATGCTCTGAAAATAATAAAAACAGTTTACTCCTTTTCCCTAATAGTATATTCATTTTTTTTATATTTTGCAAGTTCCATTTTGAGAGAATATGTTATCTACACAACAGGGATGCCATCAGCAAAATCCAAACTGGGACAAACCGCAAAAAGAACCCTGTTGTTTCATCAACTAAATTGTAAAGAAAAAAATTGGAGAGAGAAGATTGGAAATGAAAGGAGATGTGTAACATTGTCGTCAGGGTGAGGATATCTGTACTCCTCTCTCCTAGTCTCCTCTTTTGCTCTTTGGAGCTGGATACCTTAGGTCCAGTCCATTATCTTCCTTGGGAGTCTTTTTTTTTTTCCCTCTCACCTATTCAATGATGGGGTTAGGGTTGGACCATGAGACTCCTAAGGTCATGTCCAACTCTGAAATTCATTCTTTTTTTTAAGGGGCAGAGGGAGAGGCAGAGAGAGAGGAGAGAGAGAATCTTAAACAGGCTTCTTGCCCAGTGCAGAGTGCAACATGGGGCTCGACCTCACGACCTTGAGATCATGACCTAAGCCAAAATCAAGAGTCAGACGCTTAACGGCCTGAGCCTCCCATGCACCCCCCCAACTCTGAAATTCTAAAAATGTTAATAAGAGTAAAATCCACATGAGGGGTTGGTGGTATAGAACTGAGGACAGAGCAGGTTTTCCTTCTGGACATGCATCCTTTCCACATTAGGTCATCCCACGCTAGCTTTTTCCACTGTATGAACCACTTTTCAGGGTTCAGCTCACAGGAGTTACATAGCACAGTGGGTGAGGTCTTGGAATCAGACTGCCTGTCACCAGGAATATGACTGAGAAAAGTCACATACTTAACTTCTCATTCCACAAAATAGAGAACTGTTGCAGGGATTAAATGAGATGATATATGTAGATTACTTAGAACACACACAAACACACACAAAAACAGGGGCTTTACAAAGATATGAGCCAGTCCCCATATTTAGATCACAATTCAAATAAACAAAAAGCAATCATTATCGTTATAGTCCTGATACATTTTTAAATTTGAATACTTCCTGGATATCTGATGATATTTAGGAATTGCTAGTATTTTTAAGATATTATATTGGTGTTAGGGCTATGTTTTAAAAAAAGAGAGAGTGCCCTTATTCTTTTACAGATAGATCCTGAAACCTTTAAAGATGAAATGGAAAAAAAAATCAATTTTAGAAGTAAGCGTCCTGGGGAAATTCATATAAATCTCTTTGTGGATGGGCTCCATTAAGCTCTCCAGCCTTATTTCTCACAACACTTTGAGTCCGGGCCACCCCGGACACCTCTGGCTTCACTGGGCACATGTTTCCCTGCACCGATCCCCCACCCCCTCTTCCCTGCACTCTTTGCCCGGGGCCCTTCTCCATCCCTGCCTTCCATCCACCTTCCATTCGTCCTTCAGTATTTGTCTGATGTCCCCTCCACTGGAAAGCCCATCCTGATATCCCCGGGGTTGGGTTAAGCAGCCCTCTACTACATTCCACTGATGTGGATTGCTACTCTGTGTTGTAACTATTGATTCCCCCCCTCCAATGGACTATGATTTTCTTGAGATTGGCGACTATGTACTTTATTTCCAAATCTCAAGAAAGAGAGACGGTGAATGATTTCTAGAAAGGTGGTAAGAGGATGGACCAAGACAGTGGTAGTAGAAATGGAGAGTGGAGGAGTGATTTAGAGGTGAAGTATGAGGGACAGAATTTGCTGCCTGACTGCACATGGTAGGACAAGAGTGGGGAAGAGCCCAAGGTGATCAGGGAAGGCGTAACTATGGTTGAGAACAAGAGACTCCACGGGCTTAAATGGAGGAGGTGATGCATTTTCAGACACATTAAGTTTGAAATTTATTATAACGTGATTCTGAAAAACATAGTGTTTAGACACAAACAGTCCACACAATTTAATCAAAAAGGCACTGAATTTAAAGCTAAGAGTCCTAGGTTCTAGACACAGCTCTGCCAGTTAATAGCTTTATTAGATCTTGAGCAAGTCACATAAACTTCCTAGGCCAATTTTTCTCCCTAAAAACATGCTTGGTCCGTCTGCCCTTGGGTAGTGGGCCCAAGGCTCTTCCACCAAGCATTCTGCAGTGGTCATTTGATGGGTATAAAGTTAAGTTATAGAACAGTGTCTATAGTTGACAGTAAGAAATTATGCACTTAAATTTTTAAGAGGGTAGATCCCATGTTAAGTGTTCTTAACACACGCACACACACACACACACACACACACAATTTAAAGCAAAAAAGAACACGAGGAAACTTCTGGAGGTAATGGGTATGATTATTATATTGATTGTGATGATAGAAACATGAGTGTATGTCCAAACTCACCAAATTGTATACGATAATTACGTGCAGTTCTTGTACACTAATTATACCTCAGCTATGCTGGGAGGTAACTGCTTGATAATATTTTCTTCACCTTCCTGTCAAAGTGGTTATCCAAGTAGCCTCGGTAGTAAGTGACGATTTGCATGCAATAGAAACTAGGAGTGAGAAATGGAATTTTGAACTAGAAAGGGAAAAAATAAATGAGTCATTTATTGTAAGTATCTGTGTTTAATTCAGCATTGATCAGAAAAGGAGGGTAAAATGGGGCTTGCCAAAGCGTTAAGATAGGACAGGAAGCCTGAACATGGCTAACAAAAGCCTTAAGCTGCTTGATAAATAAAAAGATTTGTTAATATTTGGCGGAATGTCTCAACTGCAGATAAGAAGCCCACTCTATCAGGAGGAAGACTACCATGGCTCTGAGCAGGAAAGAATGAGGAATGAAATCTCTGACCTGACGGAGGAGCTTCATCAGAAGGAAATTACTATAGCAACTATCATGAAGAAAGCTGCCCTTCTGGAAAGACAGTTAAAAATGGAGTTAGAAATCAAAGAAAAAATGTTAGCAAAACAACAGGTAGGCAAGCGGGCAGGACAGCCCTTGTCCAGGTCACTGTCTTGCCCGGTGCAGACCATGGTTTTCCGTGATGACCAGCAAAGCACTGTGTTTCTCGGCATTGTTCTGAGACAAACATCACCAAAATGCTTGGTGCAGCCACCTGAAACCTTTGCAAAATGTTGCAAAGTGTCATCAAAACAGAACCAGGGCAAAAGTGACGACATGAGATAATTGCACTGAATCTCATCCTAACATTTCCTCGTGACCCATATTTTGATCACCTCCCACAGAACGCTAGAGTTCTGTGTAGGGACTAGAGTCAAAGATTCCTTCCTGAATCTGTGTCCTGTGGTTCCATTAATATTTTTGTCTTAAAAAAAAAAAACCCTCTATCGAGGTTTTTGTGGATGCTTCTTACCCTCATTTTATGTATTTATTTTGGGGTTTTATTTTTTTTTAAGATTTTATTTATTAGAGCAGGAAAGCGGGGTGAGGGGCAGAGGGAGAGGCAGACTCCCTGCTGAGCAGGGAGCCCAATGTGGGGCTCAATCCCAGGACCCTGACATCATGACCTGAGCTGAAGGCAGATGCTTAACTGACTGAGCCACTCAGGCGCCCCATATCTTGGGGTTTTAAAAAAGGATGTTGAAACATGAAAATTAGTCCATATTTACTGAACATTAACTCAATGCACAGCATGGTCCATGGTAAAAAAAAAAAACAAGCACAAGCAATTATACCATTCTACTGTTAAAATACTGCAAGTAACTTCAAAGTCCACCCTCCCTTCCTTTCTTCTATTTCTTTTGAAATGCCTTCAATCGCAAACTCATCATCAAATTGGGGACATGTTATTAAAAGCATAGGGTTTATCTTTTTTTAACCCCAAATCGAGAGGCTTTGAGAGCACCATTCAATAACTTTGTAGGCATTTGAGGGTCACTTCACCCATTAGATGGCTATTATAAAAACGAGATTCGACCTTTGTCCAATTATAAGCATTAAACTGTGGTTAATTTGTACAGTACACAGGAACACAGCATGGATCAGATAAGAGCACTGGTTGTACCTGTACAGGAACAGATATTGAGAGGTGTTAGCAGTGATCTGGGTAGTTGGATTACAGATAATTCTTATTTTATTCTCTATACTTTTCTTTGTTTTTAGATTTTTGTTAAGGAGAACATATTTTGTAATCTATGACAGTAAATCATTTAAAGGGGAGTGTTTTATATAGAAATAAGACATCGTATCTGCTCTTTATTCAATAGGTCTAAGTACTGTCAACTAGCAGAAATCAGGGAAAAATAAATACATTAGACAAAATGAAGTAGTCACCAAAAAAAAAAGAGAGGGTAGTTTGGCAGAAATATTAGAAAGAACAAAATTAAACATAAAAGTCATATTTGCATATTGTAAAAATCAATTAGGTAGTGAAGAATTCCATGGGCAGTGTTATTGAGTGTGTTTTTAAATTTGTGATTTTTCTGGTACTAATTTGCATATAGTAGAAAATAGAAATGAGAAATGGAATTTTGGAATTGGAAAGAGAAAAGTAAATGAGTCATTATTGTCAGTATGTGTTTTTAATTTAGCACTGATCAGGAAAGGAGGGTTAAGTGAGGGCCTCCAAAGAGAAAACCGAATGTAAATACTGATTTGGGATGATCACGCCTAATGAGTGTTTCTCCTCACTACACTCAGAAAACATTTAGGTCAATAAAATTAACTTAAATACAATTGTGGAGCTTTTATTATATATTTTACACTCACTTTTACCTACCGATCTGTTTTCAGGTCTCAGATATGAGATATAAAGCTGTCCGAACGGAAAACACACATCTGAAAGGAATGATGGGAGATTTAGATCCTGGACGGTACACGGTAATAACACTGAACTCATTCAGTAGATCGAACCGTAATTCAGAGATTACATAGTTGGTCAGGATTTACCCAGACCTTATTTACTGAGCACTTCCTATGTGTCAGGCACGCAAGGGTTAGCTGGCAAATTATCTGGCACTTGGATTGAACATTTGAATTTCGAGTTTTCTCCTTTGCTCTTTTCTTGATCCTTTCCTCCAACATGCTACTCGCTTGGTTTTGCTCTTGCTGTTATCTCTGAAATCTGCCATCCTTCAAGGCCTGACTCACGTGTCACCCTTACCGTTGATGAAGCCGCCCCTGAAGCCCCAGTCAGAGTGAACTGGTCCATCCACACTTGGTTTGTATTTTCGTCTCACTCGTTTGGTAGTCTGTCACTTCCTGACTGAATGGTGAGCAGGGACCACGTCTTATTCTTGGTTGTCGCACCAGCACTTCGCAATGTCAGGGGTATACTAAGTGTTCATTGAATGTTGATTGAATAAAAGGGAGGATGAACAAATGAATGACCGAGGATTGACCTTGTGGTTTGAACCAGTGGCTCTACAGATTAACACAGGGCAGCTTAAACAGGCCCTGTGCCTTCATTTCCATTCAGTATAGCCGTTGAAGGTTGGTTTTTATATGTAAATAGGAGAACTTTTATTTATCGAACTAAGGAAATACCATTGTTACTTGTTTAGCATTTATTTGCTCTGAGAGAAAATCCTGAAATAATTTTTCTGCCATTGAGAGAATGGAGAGGATCAAAGATGAGCATGGTGGGCTGGTTCAGTTTCCTGGGCTACGACAGGAGGAAGCTGGAGTAGGGCTTCTCCGTGATACTGTATTTCTGTGAGAATAGGTACTCGTTCCCATGATGGTAAGCATCCTAGCATCAGAGAGTTAGAAGCATTCTGGAAGCATTCTGCCTTCTTTGGCCCTGGTGACAGATTCTGTGATCGGAGGACAGATGGATAAAAAGGAAAGTATATATGGTTTCCCTATCTGTTGCATAAAATCTGCATGACATTTAGGACTCTTATTTCTAAACGCTTGACACACAAAAATTTAAATTGGGTCCAGCCCCCATGAGTATCTTTTTTTCCCCCTCTCATAAAATGGTTTTTGAGTTATTTTTCTTTTTATTTCAAACTAAATGTTTTTCAGTGTGAATTCTGCGTCATCACAACCCACACAGCCTGCTTCGCACTGACTTCTATAGGCATTTGGCTTTCTTCATTGATTTGTTGGGTTGTTTTTTTTTTTCCAAGAAATAAAGCACATAAAGATATGTAAAGAAGAAGCTAATTATCCCATTGCTATCCCCAGTCCCAGCCTGGACTCCAGAGATAGCCAGTGCTAACAAACCAGTGTGTAGCATTCTATAACTTTTTTCTTGCTCGTGCACGCATATAGAAGGGATGAACTGAGTGTCCCTTTACAGGAATGAGTGTATAATAAGTATGTTATTCCAAACTGCTTTTTAACTGTATATCATGGACATCTCTATAAGACAGGAAGAAAACATCTTTTTTCCCTCGTTTCTTAGGAAAATCAGTATATACTCATGTAGTATCTATATAATTTTTAATAAATTGAATCACAAGTTACACACTAGTGATTTTCATGCAGCCTCTTTTTTCTTGCTTCTCCCCTTCTCCTTTGCTCTGTTTCTCTACCCACCTCATACCCCCATCTACCAGATACCACAGGTTAACTCTTTGGTATGTATCATTTTGTACTTTTTCATGTCTATGAATTCGTGTGTGTGTGTGTGTGTGTGTGTGTGTGTATACATATATGTATTGGTATGTAGTCATATTCCTATTTTGGGGTTTTAACTTTTTTTAAAAATTGGATTACATTTTACATACTTTTCTGTCTTGGTTTTGTTCACTCAGCAATATCCTTTGCAAATCCTTACACATCAACTGGTTTAGGCCTATTCCATTTTGTATAATGGCTTAGTAATATCCCATGATGTGAATGTATCAAAATTTATTCAACCGTTTTTCAGAATCAGTTCATTTGAAATTAACTCAACTCCTTCTATATTTTTGCACAAATAAACAACACTGGAAAAAAAAACATCCTCATACATCTATCTTGGAACAGCTTCCTAAGAATGGAATTGCTGGGGACACCTGGGTGGCTCAGTCAGTTAAGCATCCAATTCCTGATTTCAGCTCAGGTCATGATCTCGGTGTCTGAGATGGCGCCCTGGGCTCTGCACTGGGCGTGGAGCCTGCTGAAGATTCTCTCTCCTTTTCCCTCTGTTCCCCCAACCCTCCTTCTCCCTTTCTTGAAAAAAAAAAAAGGAAGAAGAATGGAATTGCTGAATGAAAGCACATGCATTTTTTTAGAGAAGGAGGGAGAAAGAGCTCACAGGCAGTGGTTGGGGGAGAGAGAGAATATGAAGCAGACTCCATGCTGAGTGTGGAGCCTATTGTGAGCCTTGATCCCATGACCCTAAGATCACCACTGAGCCAAAACCAAGAATGGGCTGCTTAACCAACTGCACCAACCAGGTGCCCCTGTATGTTTTAATTTTAAACCATTTGTTGTCAAATCATATTTTTCCCATCTCTATATGTATGCACCTTTTTCTTTCCTCCTTAGCAGCAAGAGGTGTTATTGCTCTTTTAAATTTTTGTCAGTCTGATGGCTGTAAAGTGATTTCTCAGTAGTACTTTAATTTCTATTTCCCTAGATATAGTGAGTTTATTTTTGTATATTTATTGGCAGTGTACTATGAATTATATTTTTTGGTCATTTTTCTGTTGGGATGTCTTTTTCTTGTCAGTTTATAACAGCATTTTCCTAAGTTTATTGTCTATAATTTATTTCTATCTTTTTATCATACAAAAAGTTTTAAACTTTTTTTGTCGGGGCATCAGGGTGGCTCAGTTTTTTAAGCATCTGCCTTCAGCTCAGGTCATGATCTTGGGGTCCTGCGATCGAGCCCCATGTCAGACTACCTGCTCAGTGGAGTACCTGTTTCTCCCTCTGCCTCCGCCTGCCATTCCCCCTGCTGTGCTCTCTCTCTCCTCTCTCTCTGTCAAATAAATAAATAAAACCTTAAAAAAAATTTTTATCTGCCAGACACATGTATCTTTTTATTTACAGCTTCTGAATTTTCTTCCTGGAATAACAAGGTTTTTCCAACTTCTAGACATTATACACTGTTTTTTAGAATGTCTTCAATGACTTACATTTTTTCATCTAAGTCTTTAATCTATTTGAATTGTAATTTTACAATTTTACAATTTATACAATTATACAATTTTACATTTTATATGATATAAAACAAGGACTCAATTTAAATTTTTATGTAAAGTTCAATTCATCCAGTTTCTCCAGATAATTTCCTGTTGGGTTTTATTTGGAATTGAAATAAGTTTACATGTAACTTTGAAAGAATTGGCACTTTTGGGATGCCTGGGTGGCTCAGTCGGTTAAGTGGCTGCCTTTGGCTCAGATCATGATCCCAGGGTCCCGCATCCTTGCTCAGGGAAGACTACTTCTCCCTCTGCCGGCTGCTCCCCCTGCTTGTGCTCTCTGTCTCTCTCTCTTTCTCTCTCTCTCTCTCTGTGACAAATAAATACAATCTTAAAAAAAAAAGAATTGGCACTTTTATGATAGTAAATTTTCTCATCCAAGAATATGACATGTCTTTCCATTTCTTCATATCTCAGTTTATGTTCTTCAATAAGATCTTACAATTTTCTTTGTATAGGTTCTGTGCCTTCCTTTTAAAATTTATGCTCGGGTGTTTTACAATTCTTGTCACTCTTATAAGTGAAATGTTTTCCTTTTTCCATTTAAGAATTTATTGCTAATGTAGTAAAAAAGCCAAATTGTCTTTTAATTCTAGTAAGCATTTTACTAGGGTTCTTAGGGTTTTTTGAGATATACAGTCATTTTAATAAAAATAGCAATTTCAACTCTTTTTTCCTACTGTTCATATCAGTTATTTTTTGCTAAAACCAAGAGAATATGAAATAATAATAGTGATTGCTGATGAAACTGTCTAATTTCCGATTTTAGATGAAATAGTTTTAGAGTTTTACTGTTTAGAATAATATTTTTTTCTTGGGTTACAGTCTTAATTCTTTTTATTCCTAGTTTACTCAGAGTTTTTAAGATTTACTGCTGGCTTTTATCAAATACCTTTTCAGCATATATGACATCATGTGGGTTTTGTCTGTTGATTTGTTAATATATAATAGGTTGACAGATTTCCTGATACTGACCCATCTTTGAATTTTTGGAATAAATCTTGGTCATTGTATTCATTTGCTAGCGCTGCCATAACAAAAGTCCCACAAACCAGGTAACTTAAAACAGTTGAAACTTCTTGTCATACAGTACTGGAGATAGAAGCCCAAAATCAAAGTGTCAACAGAGCCACGCTCCCTCTGAAACCTGTAGAGGATGGTTCTTCCTCACCTCCTGATAGCTTCTGGTGATTTGCCAGCAATGTTTGGCAATCCTTGGCTTATAGATACACCATCCCATCCTCTGTCCTCACAAGGCATCCTCCTTGAATCTCTCTTCACACGGCCTTTCTCTGTTTCTCCATAATTGTCTTCACTCCATGTGTGTCCATCTCTGTGTCCACATTTCCCCTTTTTGTAGAATACCTGTCATATTGGATTAGGGCCCACCCTAGTGACCTCACTTGCACTTGATTGCCTACATAAAGATCCTTTTTCCAAATAAGGCCACATCCTGAGGTACTAAGGGTTAGGACATCAGCATATCTTTTTTTTTTTTTTTTGGGGGGGGGACAAAATTCAACCCCAAACAGTCCCACCTTAACAATTTTGACATATTCCTAGATTCTATGTGACAATATTTTCAATACTTTCTAAATAATTTATTTTTTTTAAGATTTTTTTTTTTTATTTAACAGAGAGAGATCACAAGTAGGCAGAGAGCCAGACAGAGAGAGGAGGAAGCCGACTCCCCGCTGAGCAGAGAGCCCAATGCGGGGCTCGATCCCAGGACCCTGAGATCATGACCTGAGCTGAAGGCAGAGGCTTTAACCCACTGAGCCACCCAGGCGCCCCTCTAAATAATTTCTAAATAAAACACTTTCTCCCCTTCTATAGGTTGCCTCTTCACTCTCTTGATTGTTTGCGGGGTTGTTGTTTTTTTTTAAGATTTTATTTATTTATTTGACAGAGAGAGAGAGCACAAGCAGGGGGATTGGCAGGCAGAAGGAGAAGCAGGCTACCTGCTGAGCAAGGAGCCAGATGTGGGGCTCAATCCCAGGGTCCTGGGATCATTACCCAAGCTGAAGGCAGATACTTAATGATTGAGCCACCCAGGCACCCCTGATTGTTTCCTTTGTTGTGCAAGAAGCTTTTTAGTTTGATGTAGTCCCGCTTGTCTCTTTTTGCTTTTGCTGCCTGTGCTTTTGGTGCCTTATAAAACAAATCATTGCCAAAACAAATATCAAGTATCTATTGCCACTCTGTTTTCTTCCAGTTTTAGTTTCAGATCTGATATTTACGTCTTTAATCCATTTCAAGTTAATTTTTTTTTGTGAGTGGTATGAGATAGAGGTCCAGTGTCATTCTTTCACCTGTGAATACCCAGTTTTACCAACATTCATTGAAGAGACTATCCTTTACCTCTGTGTGTTCTTGGTGCTTTTTACTAAAGATTAATTGACCATACCATGTGGGTTTATTTCTGGGCCTTCTATTCTGTTCTCTATCTATTGCATGCTACAATCACCACAGAATGTTCCCATTCATTCATTCTGTAAATATTTATTGAATGCCTACTCTGTATCTGGCAATATGGGAGTGTTGTGAATAAGTCAGCTAAGATCCTTGAATTCATGAAACTTAACATTAGTAGGAGTCCATGTATTACCAGATATAGACAGTTACCTAGATAATTACACCAGAGAGGATAGGAAAGCTCAGAATTCAGGGACCCTGATAGGGGTTACCTAACCCTGTTTGGGGAGCAATAAAGGGCATCTGGGGAGCAATCAGCCAGATGGATTGGTGGGAAAGAGCCATGGTGAAAGAATAGAGTGTACAAAGACCAGAGATGACAAAGAATCAGGGAAACTGGGAGAACTGTGTAATAACAAAGACCTGCTACTCATTCTTTGGGTGTTTATCACATACATGCCTTATACTCTGCTGAACGCTTTATCTATGTCAGTGTCTATATCCTTATAACAAGTATATGGTGGTTGGGTATGACGATCTCATTTCACAGAAATGAGTTGGTTTGAGTAACTCCAAATGAATTATACTGTCATGATATCCTGTGGTTCTCTCTGTTTCTTCTGTTTTGTTCACTGGCTCCTCACACTGCTGTTCCTGGATCTACTCATTCCCCAAATGTTGCTGTTGGCTCTTGCTTTTCTGGCGATACGCTTTCCCTTAAAGGATAGATCCATCAACCACTCCAAGTTATCTCCTCTGCACTATCCACTGGCTTCCAAACTCTCCATTCCTCATACTGGATGTGCTTTTCTAACATAACCTTTCCTTGTGTCATTCTGCCTTTCAAGAACATGTGCTCAGTTTCCAATACAAAGTCAGAACTCTTCATATTCTGTGGTTTCCTTCATCTGCCTCTCCCACTTTGTTTCCCTTAAGCAACCTACACAAATACTCTGGTAGAGCTACACCTGTCTAAGCCTCATCTGCTTGTGTGATGGTCCTTTCTCATGCTCTTTCTTGCTTCCAGGCCTTCACAAAGCTTTCCTCCTAGCTAAGAATTCCCTTTCCCTACTTCACATAGCCATGCCCTATTAATATTTCAGGTAACTCAGAATAAATTTTACATGTTATACAAAATCTTCTTTGATTTTCCTCTGCTCTGTTAAGTGTCCATTCTTGAAACCATCATAACATCCTTTACTTGACATCTGTCATAGCACAATGTTAAGATTGCCTATTTCTTTGTCAGCTACCCATCTCCTTATGAGTAGGCTCATTGAGGGCGCTTATGATCCTAGCTCACCGTTGTACCCAAGCACTTAGTACGGTGCCTGAATGCAGGAGGCAGCGAAAAAATATTTTGTTAGATGAGTGAATGAACAAATCAATGAATGAATGAGTGAGGGATTGAATGAATGAATCCACTGTATGCCCTCCACCTGAATGTTTTCCTTTACTTTACCAAAGTAAAGACATAGTTTTACTTTACTAAATCCTACCAGTTCCTTCAGACCTAGATTAAATTATATCTCCTCCATGAAATCATCCTCAATTACTCTAGACTCTAGTTACTTCTTCTTTCGTGGACTTTCTTTAGCAGTTATAACAACTTAGCATCAAGTTTTGAATTGTCTTCTTTTATTTTTTTATTTAATGTATGTATGTCTTGTCTCATCAGTCACAGACTCCTTGAGGGAAGAAGTGGATTATATTTTATACTTCTTCATATAGGGTTTGGTATAGGGTAGGGCTTGATGAATACTTTTGGATTTATGGGTCTCACCTATAGTGTAAGAGGCATGAATAAGTTTTCATGGTAATTATTGCTCATATCACTAAAGAGATTGCCAGAGACTTGTTTTATCTCACCTCCTGCATGATCTTAGTCCAATAGTTGTTGCCATTCATTGATTCAGAAAACATTTGAGTTCGTACATGGTGTAATATAATTTAATACATAATTATACTTTATATGTATGAGTCACTATTTTTTCATGCATGTTAGTTTCATCTACACAGTTTTATTGTATTTTCCATGAAGGCAAGGTCACTTTTACACACTTGATCACCTCTGTAGCACTTAGCACATATATATATATACACACAGTATATATTTGTTTAAAGATTGGTTAATTGGATATCATAAAATGGAATGCCACTGATGAATTGCCCTCAATGTGATGATGCCTTATTAAAATGGTATTTAATAACATATACTTTATGTAGGATTATAATTCATATAGAAAGTTGACTTTATAATTGCTCTCTCCTTTTGTATATGAAGATTTGAAATTGACTTTGATAATTGAAATAGTCAAGCCACTCCCCAAAGAGAAAGATCTCGAGTATCTATTTAATTAAAAAAAAGAGCAGATATAATTTTTTGTTCTTTAAGAGTTTGCAATCTATTATGTCACTTACCTAGCAATCATTAGTGAAAGATTTCACATTAAATAAAACTCCTGTTAAGTGTTAAAATCCCATAATGAGATAGTAATTCTTTCTGAAATAATTGCAACAGATAAATAAGCAGGGAATTAAAGAATGGGCACTGAAATTTTACCTCGGGCAGTAAGAAACAAAATATTTACATCATTATTTTTAGGTTTTCTAAAATATATGGTATTTGGATAATAGTCAAACAATAATTATTTGTTTTTCCTTTCTAGACAAGTGAAATTACTGATATTAAGGTAGGTCATTTCAAAATCACTAGAACTTTGCAATTATCTGCTTAACTAACTGTGAAGCACCCTGCTTATTCACATTTAGGGAAAGAAAGTTTAAAAAAGGCTCTCCCCCCGCAGTAGGGGTGAGAGTCAGTCCTGCCCTCAGTTATTACCCGTTGCATGCTTGGGGCTACGGCAGCTCCCTTTCTCCTCCGCAGAATCCACCGATGGGGACTAACCACCAGGTATGTAAGTTCTCCTCAGGTCTCAGGAGATACTTAAAATAGCAACAGAAGTAGCTCTGAAAAAGATGTTTTCCTTGCATTTGTGCAAGAACGATTACATAGAGAAAAGGGTGATGGATTGACCCTTATTTTCCTCCTGGGTAGCTAATGAAAAATCAAGTTTATCATGATAGTTTTTTGTGATTCCATATGTCCTTAGACCCATAAGTATATTTAGTAAATTTTCCTTCATTTAAGAAAGGTATCATAAAATCAGATTTAATCAGAACTCAGAATTTATGGTAATTTTTAACTGATTTGCCCTCCGCTATCCATAGTTTGCCAAATAAAATTATAGCCTAAAAAATTAGTACCCTCACAAGTATCTAATCCATCCATTTACATATTAAAAAGTAGTATACTAACCATAAAACATGATTAAAGCCAGTCCTTCCGTAGAAATATTTTGTTAGCCTATTATTGTTGAATATACATGAATTTAAAAAGAGAAAGTGTACATATGAAATACTATTATTCAGACACTTCAGTAACTCAACTGGCCTCATGCTAACATGTCAAAGCACATATGCACTAAGAGGTTTTGCCATTTCAAGAATGAAGCAATGGGTTAAAACTACAAACCTCTAAAATTGGGGGGGAAAGTTGGAATAACAGGCCTATAAAATAAACCATCTGAAACACAGAGGTAGAATTTAATCAGTGCCGTTTTCACATGATAAGCATCAACTGGAGGATTATTTCCTGAAATTACTAGAAAAGAATTTAAAAGAAACATGAAATGAGAGAACCCCAAAATGTTGTTGTTAAGGAAAATAGAATATGCTTTTAAATATAAATCATGTAAGTACATCACCTGTGTAATTTTTCAGGTCATGCTCACAACACTTATTTAATTATGGTGCATTTAGAAAATTATGGAGTCTTTAAAAAAATTATTACTATCATTCTTAATTACTTTAAACCAACACTGGGCCAAAAGGAATCACAGATAAAATCTAATTTTATAGAAAAAGCTTAAGTAAAATTATAACTGAACAGCAGACCATCAAGAATTATATATTTTGATGTATAGATTTTTTTAAGAGTAAAATTTTTAATCTTTTCCATGACCTTTCTTGACCAGATCTGCTCAAATGAGTATTTTCCTTATGAAGGTCAAAATTTTATAAGACCATCTCCTTTGTATGTATTGCAAATCTGGTCTCATTTTAGAATAAACAATTCTTTCTCTCGTAAAGCATAGTACAAATTACTCTTTTATCTATACTGGTGTATCTCAAATGAGCAAATGTGGAGAGGCATACTTAAAGGCAATGGCCTTCCAAGCAGAGAAATACCATCAAAGATTCTTCTTTTCCAAAACATTTTTAATACCTAATATGTATATATTTCTACACTTACTTGTCAATCTTGATACTAATATGATAGTATATGAATCATTTAAAATGTGTGGTTCCGTCCAAAAAATTGTAATGACTTTATGGGGTGCCTAGCCCATGACATGTTTTCCATGTCAAAGCTTTACATTTAGAAACTTCAAAATAAAGTTCTAAGCCATTTTCATCTATAGTCTTATGGACTTTTAACCATAGAAGTTTGGAGCTTCAAAAATGATACTTTATCCATGTTACACTTTTTGTGCTTAAATATTACCCCCTGACAACATTAGAAGTATTGTTGAATCAGCAACTACACAACTCACAGTTACCTAAATCATAGGACTAGAAAAGACGATGTAGACTCATTTAAAGCATTTCCATGAGTTTTCTTGGGAAGATATAACCTGTTTTTTAAAACTTTGTGAGAAGAAGAGTTTAGATGCTCCCTAAGAAACTTCTTACAGCATTTAATTAAAAAAACATCGGAAATCTTTGTTCTTGCTCTAAACCGCTCACTTTGTGATTTAAACATGTGTCTCATTCTCTTCTTAAGACCCATTAAAAATTGGGGGACGCATACTAGATAGTAAAACTTTATCATGAAGCTGCACTCCTCAAAACTGTGGTACTAGGACCATCTCAGTTGTTAGACCTTTGGTTTAAAATGGTCCAGAAGCAGGCTCTAATCTATATGGATTTTGTATATAATTTGTTGCATCACCCAACAGTGGGGAAGCAATATGTGATTTTTCTCTAATGACATGTGTTATTGTCATCAGAGAAAAAGTCTTTCAAAATTGAAATGTATGTTAATTCTGATTCTATTATTAACACCAGAAGGCATACCCCATGGACATGGAAACTCTTAAATCCAGCCAATTTCTTCTAGATATAGAGAATGGTAATGCATACGTGAATGTGGACACTGGTGTATGCATTGCTTTTCTGGCAATGTGTCCAGTGGCAGCTGTCACTGAGTACCTGTGGCATGAGGAGGTGAGAGGGGAAAGGGCCTTGGGAAGTACACAGGAGTAGAGCTGTATCTTTGGATTCCAATGGAAGATCCCTTCCAACAGATGTGTCTAAACGCACAGAAAATATGCATCACTTATAAGGAACAGTTTTTTCAGTGATTTTGTTTTATTCTCTAGAGTATGGACTTCACTAACAGAGAACATTCAAGGCATACATCTATTAACAAGCTGGAACATGAGAATGAAAGGCTCCGAAATGATCTTGCAAAACTTCGTGCCAATGGCAAATCAGCATGGGCTAACCAAAATACCTATGAGGAAATGGGACGGTACACCTATCAAAACCAAATAAAAATGGAAAAACATGAAGATAGGTATGTTAACTTCCTTATATAAGGACATGAATGTATGCACATTTAATAGAAATGTATTTTGAAACAATTCAAAATAGAATTTTATCAACTTGCTCTTCGGTTGTTTAAAAGTTTATTTTACAATGATAATACATAGTATAGATCTGTTATTTTATGTGAAATTCTGTGCTGTCGATAGCTTCCAAAATCTAACAGGGAAATGGGTAATGTTATAGTGAATTTTCTCACTTCAGAACCTTCTTAGACACTGATGTGGCAACAAAATATACAAACAAATATCTTATTTTTAATGTCAAAAGAAAAACTAGATTTTCATGTGTTACATATATTGTTCAAACAAAGTAGAAATATAGGACAATGTCAATTCTGACTTAAACTTCAAAATATACACTTTATACCAACATTCCAACAGTAGCAACAAACGAATGGTCACTTCCTAGGGAAAGGAATGGAAATGGGTAGGAGGTTTCCTCCGAGTGAAGAGAAGCATGTGGAGAATTAATATCTGCTATCCACATGATCCCTTTTAAAGTATCTTAGTTCAAAATTTAAGTAAATATGTCAACTATAAAATCAGTCTAATTTATTCAACTTTAATAAAATATTTATGGAATCAAATCTGTCTCTAGAGAATTTTCTCTTTCTCCAGACTTAGAAAATTCTCAGCAAAATAAACAAGCATCTTTTCTAGCGGGACAGCTCCAAGTTATTAATATGCTAGTGTACATTGCGAGGGTCAAGAAGGGGTGTGGTGTGCAACACTCCCCAGACTAATTTAGTATCAGATTTATTAACATTCTGTGGTGCCACGAAATGGTGAATTGATAGGACCCAACTTCAATACAAATTTGGCTCAAGAACTCATAGTACTTAGGAGGAAGACCTTACATACTGTCTTCATATAACGTAATATTTACAACCTTGGTAAATTTACGGAATCTTTGTGATTCTCAATTTCCCACTGATAAATAGGGATAATAATTACAAGTTTCTTTGTGAGAATTGGGGAAGAACATAGTTCCATGTAAAACACATAAATGTTACCCATTCTTACTGATATTATTATTACTAACAAAATTGTTAGCCTTTACCATAATATGAATACTTCTTCAACAACTCTCAGTGCCTAAAAAGTCGGTGTTGATGGCCAAATGGCTGAATCTCACATTTCCTCAGAGATAGTCCTGTGGAGGAGGGGTGATGCCAAGTTCATCTTTGTAACTAAGCATGCCCAGTTCTACAGGTGGATAAATCTGTAAATCCATGGGACATACCAAAAAATATGTCTGTTCAGCGCTCTTGTGGATGCCGTGTATATGTCTCCTGCTGGTGTCACCTCAGCCCTGTCCGTGTTAGAGAATATGTCCTAATCCGATGCAAGAAAGAGCCACCGTTCAAAAGTGCTAAATTAGTAACCCTTTTTCAAGTAGTTCAGGAAGGAAATGAGGACAGACTGGCTGCTACCCCCCAAAAAAAACCATGATGGTAGGATGCCACTGGGATGGGCGGGTGGCGGCATGGGAGGGGGTGCGGATGGATGGAACAGGTCACTGAGGCATAGCCATGGCCCAGTTGTCCGGTGAATGTGCCCATGCGTGCTGGCCAGTAGAACCAAAAATGTGTCTAAAAGGGGTCTCATTTTGATTGTGGCAGAGAAATATTTTTTCTACTATAGAATAAACCCTTCTCAAAGTGCTTCCCTACTATACAGATTTATTTCTCCGTGGGTGAAATCACGAACCCGTGTATACGATTTTTTCCTTGTCAAGAGAAAAGCAGGCCCCTAAAGACATAATAAAGGGTCTTCCTGTGGATCTTAGCCAGGACCGGCCTGTATCAAGCCCCTCTTAGGGGTGGAACCTTGTTTCCTATTCTTGCTTGTTGGGAATAACTCTGAAAGCCTTAGATGATGGTACCAGGAGTTGTTATTTAAAAGGCAGTTACTCTGCCTTTTATTATTTTTTAAAAAGTAATTTTATTGTTTTGATTGCCCCCTTTTTTCTTTTTGGACGGCACAGAATGTGTTAAAAGCGCCTAACAAAAACAAGACTGTAGGGGACGCGGAAAGCAGCACGAGGTAAAGTGCACAGCAGGAGATTATCTTAATAAGCTGTTTGGACCTACTATTCCTGCTGCAGAGCCTTGTGTCCTGCCAGTCTCATCTGTTGAAAGTTTCATTAAATTTGTTTTAATGCCTTGTCTGATTTCAGTGTTCTCTAGTGACCTGATTTTTAAAAGAAACAGCATTTCAAATGTTCTGAATAAATTATTACCACGTAGAACCCGCTATGGGGAAAGCGTTGTTGAGTTGCAAGGACAGCGGGCTCAGCGGTGGAGAGCTGTAAAGTACATGTCTATTAATTTTAGCAAGTGAAAAATGAAATGTTCCTTCTTTCCCTCACAGCACTGCTCAGTGAAGCCAAGTAGTAAAAGCTATATGTATGCGTGAGGCATAAAAATCACTGGAAAATACTGAGTCATATTTACATAGCAATGGCTAATGCGGTGAGGTCTCATTAAACTATTTTCGAAAGGAGAAAGCTTTTAGGTAAAAGTATATGAAGAGAGTGTTCCACAAAATTTTTTCTAAAGATTCTATTGATTTATTTGTCAGAGAGAGGGAGAGAGCACAAGGAGGGAAAGTGGCTGGCAGAGGGAGAAGCAGACTTCCTGCTGAGCAGGGAGCAGGATGTGAGACTTGATCCAGGGACCCTGAGATCATGACCTGAGTCCAAGGCAGACCCTTAACCAACTGAACCACCCAGACGTCCCCCTCAAAATTTTTAAGTCTCATGTTTAACCGCTTCCTCCTTTTAGCTGAGGAAGATTCGTATAATACATTTTTATTTTCTATGTTTTAATTTTATTTAAATTTGGTTAATTAACATATAGTGTATTATTAGTTTCCGAAGCAGAGTTCAGGGATTCATCAGTTGCATGCAACACCCAGTCCTCACCACATCACGTGCCTTCCCCAGTGCCATTACCCAGTTACCCCCACCCCACCCCCACCCCTCCGGCAACCCTGTTTATTTCCTATGGTTAAGAGTCTCTTAATGGCAAAACAAACTGAGGGTTACTGGGGGGTGGGAGGGTAGGGATAGGGTAGATGGGTTATGGACATTGGGGAGGGTTTGTACTATATTGAGTGCTGTGAAAGGTGTAAGCCTGATGATTCACAGACCTGTACCCCTGGGGCAAATAATAAAAATTTTAAAAAATAAAATTTATTGATATAATAAAGAAAAGAGTCTCTTATGGTTTGTCTCCCTCTTTGATTTCATCTTATTTTATTTTTCCCTCCCTTCCCCTGTGATCCTCCGTTTTGTTTCTTAAATTCCACATATGAGTGAAATCATATGGTAATTGTCTTTCTCTGATTGACTTTTTAAATAATTTTTTATCCACTCAGAAGTATGGGTTTTTGTCATTTTTCATTCCTGTTAAAATAAGAAGTTCTTCATGCTCATCCACTTAAACTGCAAAGCATTTTAGGCTATTCCAACAGATTTGCTTTCTGATAAGAAAGTTATTTAGCACTTAAAAAAATTATGAGTAAGATGTAATTGAATTTGGTGAGGATGTATTGAATATTTTTTAAGTTTTTAAAAGTTAGAGTTTTGAAGTTTAAGGATAATTTACAAGCTAATTTGGAATAGTGGTATCCAGAGCAATTAACACATGGCTAATTTTAATGACAATTCAATTTCGTAATAAATGGGCTTTCATCTCTATATACGATACATACTTAAAAGTCAGTGTATGGTTTTAAAGGTTACATCACATACTGAAGAGAGTTTAGTGATCATAAATATTAATCATTAAAATTGCTTCAAATCTAGTTAAGAAATAAAAAGATTCTAATACTAAGTAAACCACAAAGTCAGTGGGTTTGTCATAACCATTCTCACAGAATCCCTCGTCAAGGCATGAATAGTCATCTAGAAGACAAAAAAGTAAGTCGGGAAAATTTCATACCAAGGTGTTACTGAATAAGGAGCAAAACATAGCAGGCTGAACAGTTGTGGGCCGGGAAATAATGAGTAATTTGTAGAACGGGGAGCATCACGTGCAGTGTTAGAAGGTGAGGTTGGGAGCAGGCAAATTAGCACCTGTAAAGGGATCCTGTTCCATGCTAAGGATATTATCCTGTAGCCCAGGGAAAAGTAACGGAGGGCCAGAAACGGATGTCCAGTCAGACAACTCTGAAAAATGCGGACAAATGACTCCAGGGCCTCAAGGGGGCAGAATTCTGCTCCCACCAACAACGGGGAGTCCTGCCCTCCTGGCCGAAGAAGGCAGAGGTCTTGGACTAGGGCCTGTAGAAAAGCTAACTGAAAAGACCAGCTTGTGAGAGGGAAATAAAAGCCTTCGGAAATAACTTTTAAGATAGTTTTTAAATTGATAGACTGAGCATTTTTTGCAAGATGGTTTTATGAAGTATTGGAATAGCTGCATTCTAGAAGAAGAACTTTTCAGATATAAAGACAATTTATTTTTTTTTAAGATTTTATTTATTTATTTCACAGAGGGAGAGAGATCACAAGGAGGCAGAGAGGCAGGCAGAGAGAGAAGGGGAAGCAGGCTCCCTGCTGAGCAGAGAGCCCGATGCGGGCCTCGATCCCAGGACCGTGAGATCATGACCTGAGCCAAAGGCAGCGGCTTTAACCCCCTGAGCCACCCAGGCGCCCTATAAAGACAATTTAAAGCAAAAGGATTTTACTCCATAATGTAGCCTTTCCTTTCAACCTCTACATTTTATGGATCTTATGGTAAAAAGTAGGTTCACATATAAGTTTTAGGAATTAACACTGTAAAACTGTATCAGTACAGCCAGAGCAAAATGGATAATTTGAGATAGTTCTGTAGAAAATTTAGGGCAAATAATACTTTCCTGGAAATCTTTGTATAATTGAGATTACAAAGAGATATATATTTCTTGAGTCCCTTCTATAATTATCTTATTTTTTCCCCCACTGTGCTTTGAAGTATAGATGGTAGTCTCACACAATTAAAAGGTTCAGCTGAAGACTCTATGCAGACGTACTCTACAATTGTTATAATTCTATCTGAATTGTGGGCTGTTTCATCTTAACGTGCACATCATAAACCATGTTATTTCAGTTTAATTTGCTGTTCTGTTTCCATGGTAATTATGGTTTGGAAGAATGGATTTTAAAAAAGGATATATTTCAAGATAAGTAAAAATGGAAAACATGTTGTGTTTGTTTTTATGTCCTAATTTACAGATGTCTTACTTAACTTTTATTGTTATTTGTATGCACCACTTCGAAAATGTTTACATAATAGGAAACAAGCCTGTACAGATAGAAAGTCTTTGGATAAGAACAGAGAACAGTAATGTGAATTTTTTGGAACTGCATGAAATTAAAATATGAAGGCTTTGAAAATGGTAAATCAATACCTGTGGAGAATTTGAATAATCAGTAAAAATGAATAAATAATTTTAAGTTGAAGGGATTCTTATGTTTTCATGGGCTTTGATAATTTTGATTAAATTTCAACCCCAATTTCATGAATTAATGTTCAGAAAGACATTTATTTGGTCCCAAATAGCTCATACTATTAGGACATTTTTTTGTAGAATTTTATGGGAAATTGGTTTGGTTTTTTGTTTTGTTTTTTATTTGTTTAGTCAGCATACCAAAATTTAAAATCTCACTGGTATTTTATTCAGTCTCATCTTCTACCTTCTATTTTAGCACAAGCAACCAATTTTTTACTGTACCTTTCACCCCAGTCATGGAGTTCAATTCTCCCAACAACTCATTTTTTACCAATGAAAAAATTAAAGTCACAGAAAGATATAATTTCCTGTTCAAGGTCAAGGTCATACAACTACTAAGTGTGGAAGAGTTTAGGAGATGATATAAATTGAAAAAATGTTACAGATTCTTCTTTTTTAAAAAATGTTATTTATTTGAGAGAGAGTAAGAGAGGAAATGCATGAACAGGAGGGAGGGGCAGAGGGAGAAGCAGGCTTCCCGCTGAGCATGGAGCCAGACATGGGGCTTGATCCCAGGACTCTGGGATCATGACCTGAGCTGAAGGCAGACGCTTAACTGACTGAGTCACCCAGGCGCCCCAATATGTTACAAATTATTAAGCCCGATAGGAATTAGAGTTATTGTACAAGGACTTGTTCTAGCATTAAAAAAAAAAGCAGCAGCATAATTCTGTTAAGAAAGCCAGCAAGGTTAAGTGAAATAGAGAATACAAAAAGAGGATTATTTAGAATTGTCAAGGGCAGCAGTGTGAACTGTTTTGAGGTTCTTCCCAAACTGGTATCATGTTATTTAATTAAATGGCAAAGAGACCCAAAAGCAAAACACAGAAAGGGATACAGTCCAGGCAATAAGAATAGGAGAATATTTTTAACAATTACCAAGTTTCCTGTTCACTATTAATCATTAGGAATGACTCATCAGGAAGATGATTTTCAAAGACATACAGAGATAAGAAGCCCAAAGGTTTTGTCGTGCTCACCCCCGACCCCCGCCACCACCATTAGGCATCAGAGAAATTTAGATCCTTAGCTGTGTGAACAAGCGGTGTCCTTGGTGGTGGTAAACGAGCACCGTCCTTCTCTTTCAGACTCAGCCAAGATCATGAGCCAGACAGAAGCGTGACGCCTCCACTGCCACCTTTGCCATTTCAAACCAAAGAAAGGACAAGTCCCCTGGTTAGTGATGACGAGGTGTTCCCACTGGTGAGTTGCTGGTTGTTGGCTAATTTTTTCCTTTAGGGAGTGATTACTTTTACACTGACACCTATTACTGATGTACACATAGTTGTTAAAAAAATTATTTAAAAAAGAATGATCCTCCTTGAATCGGACTCCAAGGTGGGTCTGCGAGTCATTTGGCCATGCCTTTCCGTAGAAGTAAAAGAGATCCATAATGCTGCATGAAGTATTTCAGTCTCCGGCTATTCCCCTCGAGCGCAGGCCAGAATTACTGGTGATGCTTTTTAAAAATTCAAGTGCTTAGGACTCATCCCTAGACACTCCATGTGCCCTCAGTGATCTGCCCGTTTTAAAGAGCTACAAGTGATATTTTATGCCTGTTTAAAAAAATCTTTTTTATTGACTCTGACATATACAGAAATATGCACAAATCAGAATTGGACAGTTTGCTGACTTATCACAAAGGGAATATCTGTGTAACTAGCACACAGGCAATAAACAGAACATTGATGACACTCCGGAAGCCCCTCTCACATCCCCTTCTAGTCACTCCTTCCACTTGCTCCCAAGGTAACCACTACCCTGGCTTTTAACATCATGAATTAGTTGTGGCCAGTTGTAAATTTTATGCAAATTGTATCATACTATATGTGTTCTTTATGTCTGGCTTCTTTTGCTCAATATTATTTCTGAGGTTCATCACCCACGTTGTTTTCTATAGCCATAGTTGATCCATTTTTGCTTCTCTATAATATTGCATTGTATATAGATGCTACGTGGCCGGAGACTACAATTTATCCGTTTTGCTGTTGGCAAGCATTTGAGTTATTTCCTGCTTAGGAAGATTACAAATCATACTGCTAAACACATTCCCATATGTGTCTTTTGGCGTACCTGTGTACACATTTCCATTGGGTGTATTCCCAAGAGTGGAATTGGTAGGTCATGGGATATGCAGAAGGTCAGCTTTAGGAGGGGATGCCAAACTGTTTTCCTAACTGTTAGAGCCAGTTAACACCCCAATAAGTACTATATGAGTCTTCTTCTTATATATTCTTTCCAACACTTGGTATTATTGGTCTTTTTAATTTTTGCTTTCCTGGTCAGTGTGTAGTAAGTTCCTATTGTGGTTTTAGTTATGTATCTGGTGAATAATGAAGCTGAGCCCCTCTTCATGTATTTATTGGCCATTTTGATATTCTCCTTTATAAAGTGTCTGTTCAATTTCCTTGCCTAACTTCTTATTGGACTGTCGTTATTCTCATCAATTTGTAGGAGTTCTTTCTATATTCTGGATATAAGCCCTTTGTTGGTTAGATAAATTTCAAGTATCTTCTCCTACTCTTACTTGCCTCTTCTCTTAAGAGTATCTCTTGGTAACCAGAAGTTCCTAATTTTAATACATTCAAACTTATGAATCTTTTCCTCTATGGTCAACATTTTTGGTATCCTATTTAAAACTTGGCCTGTCCCAAAGTTATAAAAATATTATCCTATGTTATCTCTAGAACGTTTAGCTCTTTACCTTTCATATTTACATTTACACCTGAAGTCAATTTTTACATATGGTACAAGCTAGTATTCTCAAACCGTTTTCCCATGAAAATATTCAGTTGAATTTGCACATGTACTCCATTCCTATAGATTCTATTGAATTTTCTATATTCAGAATCAAAATAATGACAGCTTGTTTTCTACTTTCATATCTTTATACCGTTTTTTTTCTTGCTTTATTATACTAAGGCCTCCAGTAAATGTTGAGTAGAAGTGGTATAGGCAGTATTCTTCTCTCATTCTCACTTGCAAAGGTAAAGTTTCAATATCCCATCAATATGTATGATGTTTACTATAGGTATTTTGTAGATTTCTTTGAAAAGATTAAGGAAGTTCCCTTTTATTCCTACATTGCTAACTTTGTTCATGAATTAATATGGAATTTCAATAAATGCTTTTATTGCTTCTTTTGAAATGACCAAAAGAAAAGAAAATAAATGACCATATAATTTTTTCTCTTTTGCTTGGTTAATGTGATGTTTTTTTCTTGTTAACCCAACTTTGAATTCTTGGAATAAACTCCACTTGATGATTGCATTTGGTCTGTTCATATTGGCTTAGAATTTTTGCTTTGTGTTCACTAGGGAAATTAACCTGTAATGTTCCTTTGGCGTCCTTGTCACGCTTTGGTATCAGATTATGCTGACCTCATTAAACAGGTGGGAAGGAGTCTTAATTTCATATTCTTCTGTTTCTTCATTTTCCTTGACTCTCTGCATTGGTTTCTATACATAAAAGAGCCACCCTCCCTGTCTTAGAAAGTGGTCTTCGGTAGGTAAATTTCAGTCTTATATTTCTCAGTTCTTGAATTTTCATTTGATACTTTTTTATATTTTCTAGTTCTGTGGTGAAATAGTCTGCCTGATGATTTAATTTCTTGAACATAATAATCATAGGGTTTCTTAAAGTAGATATTTACTTCAGAAAGTAAGTAGTATTACTCTTGGCAATTGCTTTCACTTGTATTCAAAGTGTGTTACGTAATTTTTCAGCACCTCTCCATGATATATTGGATACAAATTATAAACAATGACAACAACAGAAAATGTTTAAACTGGGTGGGTATCCCATGAGTACTTTTCTGGAATCTATCACCTTCTTTTGGTAGAGACTGGAAGTAGGATTTAAGCTCTTGTGGAAGGACAAGACAAAAACCATTAACTCTTGAAGCGTTTGAGACCTCTAAAGCCTTGAAATGCTCTTTTGTGTTCATCGCTACGTAAAATGCCAGACTTATTTGAACAGAATAAAATCTCATACCAACAAAGTAACCAAAATAAATTTACTGATTTAAGCTACAGGAACTGCTAAGGGGATTTAGCAAATTCTGTATCAATAAAATTTGGATCTTTAAGGACTCCAAAGTAAGCATTACTCCAGGGAAAACAAACATGATGAATTGCTAAATGCCATGTGGTTCTAATGTCGGATGATGTTAGCATTTTAGGATCGTTAGTCTCTGCTCAGATATCACCTCATCCAAGGGGCCTGGGCAACCAAAGAGCCATAACACCTCCCTCTTTATTCCCTGACCCCTCATCCTGGTTTTTGTTTTGTTCATAGCACTTCACCATAAGACATTTTACATCTGCTTGTGTGTTTGCCTCCCTCCTCTAGAATTTAAGCTCCATGAAAGTAGGGACTTCTTCTGTCTTTGTTTACCATTGTAACCCCTGCAGCTAAAATAGTGTATAGGACCAGTAGCCACATACAAAGCATATGAGATTATCTGTTGTATTAACTTAATAAGCACTGGGCTTCCTTCTGTCTCTCAAATTCTGTGGTACTCCTTTGAGGGAGTTCCTAGCCCCAGAGTCGCCAGAAAGAAAATGCTGTATTGTTTTTGGTCTGGGCATGGGGAACTGAATCTGTGATGTTCTCTGAAAGACATGGCCAGTCCACTCTTCTGGGTCCAGTGGTTTCCCCCCACTTCTGCATTTTACATCAGTACTGTTCCTTCCAAGACCACCAGCAACCTTCCAGTTGTTAATTAAATATGCCTTTAAGAACTCATCTTCCTTCATCATTTTTTCATGAAACTCTCATGTCCTCTGGCTTCTATGACCCTATTCTCCACTGACTTTCCTGCTGTCTTTCGATTCCTATTTCCCAGTCTGCTTCCAAGCTTCTCTCTCCTATTCCTGTACCTTAAATATTAATGTGCATCATTCAGTCATAAAATACACATGTATTATAAGCAGCCAGTATATGGCAGGTTCTTTTCTAAACACATCTTTGATGAGACAGACAAGTCTACAGTCTGGCGAAAGAGAGGAACCCCCCCAAATGGATGAACGGATTAACAAATAGTGTTACAGACACACAGTGGAATACTATTCAGCCATAAAAAGGAGTGAAGTAGTGATATATGCTACAGTGTGGTGGACAAACTCCCCAAACACTATGCTAAGTGAGAGCAATTAGCCAGAAAAGGTCATATCTTTTATGATTCCACCTCTGTGAAGTGCCAAGAACAGGTGAATATAGAAACAGGATGCAGATTAGTGGTTACCAGGGGCACCACAGGGAGCGGGGGAATGGGGATCAGTGGCCTCATGGGTTGAGTTTTCTTTCAGGATGAGGAAACTATTTTGGAACCAGAAAGAGATGGTGGTTGCCTAACATTGTGAAGGTACTAAATGCCACTGAATGGTTCATTTTAAAATGGTTTTATTTGATGTGCATTTTACCTCAAAGAAAAAGGGTGAGGACAATTAATGACTGAAAACAAAGGAATATATAAAAAATATCAAACAGTGATAAATTGTATGACAAAAAGAAAAGCCAGTGATGTGATAGGAAGTGATGGGAGTGTGAAAGGTTACTTTTGGTTGAGAGGTCTGGAAAATGAGGAAGGGGCACTGAGGAGACCTAAATTAACAAAAACAACAAAAAATGATCCAAAGATCTGGAGAAAGAGGGCTTCAGGCAGAGGGAGCCTCTGGTACAAATCTGTAAGGCAGGAGCAAGTTTGGTAAATTCGAGAATCAGTCAAGGGAGGGGTGGAAGGATCTGGAGCCTAGGAAGAGAGAGGGGATGGAATGACATGGAGACAGAGAGGTAGTCAGAGGAAGACCAGATCTGTAAAGACTATAGGCCAAGGGAAGGAATTTGAGTTTTGTTTTTAGAATATCTTTTAAGAAGACGCTTTTGATTGCCAAACAAATAATAAATTATAGAGGGGCAAAGGTAGGAGTGGGGAGAACTATTTTCAGGCTATTTCAGTAGTCAAGGCAAGAGATGATGATGCTGGGCGCCTGGGTGGCTCAGTGGGTTAAAGCCGCTGCCTTCGGCTCAGGTCATGATCCCAGGGTCCTGGGATCGAGGCCCACATTGGGCTCTTTGCTCAGCGGGGAGCCTGCTTCCTCCTCTCTCCTCTCTCTCTGCCTGCCTCTCTGCCTACTTATAATCTCTCTCTGTGTGTCAAATGAATAAATAAAATCTTTAAAAAAAAAAGATGATGATGCTGGCTTGGTTATGGTGAAGAGAGAGAAACATGTGGGATCTGGGAAACGTGGTGGAGAACAGACCAGACTGACAGTGGGCTGGCTCTGGGGAGTGAGGGAAAGAGAGGACCCAAAGATGACTCCTAGGATGGCAGCCTGAGCATTGGGTGGATGCTAGCACCACTTTCCGACATGAAAGACGAGGGGAAGGAGCAGGGTGAGAGGAGAAAACCCTGATTTCTAGATTGGGCACTTACATTCAAAATGTTTATTAGACATGCAATGGGGATATCAGATAGGTGTTAGGATACGTGACTCTGGTGTTCGAGGAAGAGATCAGAGCTGGAAACAAAATATGGGAGTACTCAGCATGTGGCTGGTATTTAAATCTATGGGCCTGGATGAGAATACTTTGAAGGGTGTAAATGGGGAAGCTGTCCTAAGACAAAGCATAACATTTAGTGGTCCAATAGGAATCTTCAAGGAGAGGAGGAAAGATTGATGGCGAAGGACGTGGGACCCATGAGCAACAAGGTTCATTTGCAGAAATAGCCATCGACAAGATACGAAGGAATAGAATCTACAGTAGACGTAGAAGTAAGAGTCTCTGAAACAGAGTATGGCCAAAAATATGGCTACAGGTGTGAAAGGGTGTGGAGAGATGAGGGAGCCCCCTCCTGAGAAAGAGTCAAGGCCACCAGGTAATGAGTGAGAAAGTGAATATCCCAGGGAAGGAAGTGCAATAGAACAGTCAGGCAGTGTTAACTAACCATCTGACATTTGAGGTCATGGACTTTAAGTGGAAGCAGTCCCTGCAGTGACACAATTCCTCCCCACCCACCTGCCCCTCAGGTGCAGGCATGGCTCAGGCAGTTTATTTAGGCCTGGGTTTTACCGAGTCCCTAGAACAGAGGATACGGGCAGGGGGGTGGGGTTTGGGGTGGGGGGCCAAGTTTCTGAATGGTTCTAACGATGGATCTGGAATATAAGCAGTATTAGAAGGGAATGAGTGATGTGAGAAAGTGGAAATACTAGACTAAGCTGGAAGGATAATAGATGGGTTGCTGAAAATCTTCACTAATAAATAATGCGATTATCATTGCTGACAAGGTCGAGAACGTGAACATGGGAGTGGAGCCCTGAAGTGAAGTTCTCTCCAAGATCCTATTTTTGAACTGCTTTTTTAATTTGCATGTCTTGGATGATTTCAATCAGACTCACAGCTTTAATTATCTATAACTTTGCAATATCTCTGATCCAGGCCTGTCTTTTGAGATCTGGACTGATGATCTATCCCATCTTCTACATGGCAATCTGTTTGAGTCCCATGTCACCTCTAATTCAGCATTATTTAAAATCAAATGCACTCTCTCCATTCATATATTAATTCAAAAATTTTGTTTAAAATATACTCTGTGCCCAAATCTGCATTAGAACATGGGAAATCGAAAATAGGTAAGACCTTACCCTAATGGGCCCCTTTTACTGTTTATTTTTCCTCAGTAAATGGCATTGATGTCATCCAGTAATCATTCAAGCCAGAAGTTAGGAAGTCATCTGTCTGAGATCAGGTTTCCTAGAATCTGAGATGGAGATTCTTATGAAAGTGATTTATTGCAGGTAGTATTCTCGGCAGAAGGAGAGTCAGGGAAGCAGTCTAGGGGAGGGGAGAAAAGCTAAACAAGGATGAGGTCTCAGCTGGAGATTAGCATGGCCTGGTCTCACCAGGAGCTTGGAGTGTGAATTTCACGACAGAGTAGGTTGCCCTAGAGACAGGAAGTCAGGTGTTTTGTGTCCCGAGTCAATGGGTCCTTCCCTCTGGGAGGAGAGGGAATGGGCTGAGGGGGCTACTGCAGCTTCTCAGATGAGGCAGGAGGCTCCAGCCCAGCTGAGAGCAGGTTTCCAGAGAACCAACACCCGCAGCAGCGGGAGGGTGGATGTACCAGCCCAGTGCAGGGACTCCTCACAGGGCACCAACAGCTTCCGCTACCGTCCGCCTCCTGAACCACTCAGATCCATGTTCTCTTCCTGTTGTTCATTCCATTCAGGCCTAGCTTCTCCAAGCTTCTGGCTGGCGGTAATTTCTGGGAAAGCTTATAAGAGGAGGATTAGTGTGACAAAATACGGGCCTTGATGCTGCAACTGCTCTCGAGGACTTGATGGCTAGTCATCATCTCTTCACCCATTCTAGATTCCCATGCCCTTGCCAGGGTATGGTTTGCCATTTACAGTTAAAACTGGGCACGAGGGTATTAAAAGAAACCTTAGTGGCTCATTTGAATATCAGACATATTCCTCACTGCCTCCATTATGTAGCAGTAGTCTTTTTTTTAAAGATTTTATTTACTTATTTGATGGAGAGAGAGAGAGCACATGCGCACAAGCAGGGGAAGCAGCAGAGGGAGAGGGAAAAGCAGACTCCCCGCCAAGCAGGGAACCCAACGTGGGGCTCGATCCCAGGACCCCGCGATCATGACCTGAGCAGAAGGCAGACACTTAACGGACTGAGCCACCCAGGTGCTCCATGGAGCAGTAGTTTCTGTGATGATTAGGGCCAGGTACTTCTGCGGGGGTAGTACCTCTTTTCTGAGCCTTCGATCTGTCGGCATGAGGAGCCCAAGGTGGCTAGGTGGCGGCCAATGCTTTAAGTTTAGTGAGACTCTTACAGGTCTCTTGGTGAAAGCATTTCCCTCTTTGAGACCCACCACCTTTACATCAACAGAGCCTCAAAGACAGAAGGTACAAATTCTCTAAGTGGGTGAACAGAAATGATAGAGAGTGGAGCTATTCTTCCATCCTCCCTTTTGGTTCTAATTGGTGTAGTCTGCCTGCTGGAAACACAGTAGCATGTAATAGCCATTGGTTGACAATCTACACCATAACCTGGAGAACGGTACCCTATCCTCACAGAGTATAATTTCCAGCTGATGCCCCAGCCCTGTCTTCAAGAAGTCTATCAGGCTGGCATCCTCTAGATGGTGCTGTATGCAGGAAGTCCAATGAATGCCAAGGTCATGCTTCACTGCCATACTCCTCTGCTGTAAATTAGGTTCCTTTACTATTAATCAGGATCCCACGTCAGTAAATCGGTCTCTCTGTGAGCTCTCAGGTAGTGGTCAAGGCCAAGGCCCTTCGTGCAGGAAAGGCAAACCCATAGAATACATGTCAGTACTGGTAAGGATAAAACATTGCCCTTTCCAAGGTGTAAGGGACCTGGTGTAAACTGATTGCCACCAAGAGATCTCCTTGAGGGATGTTGCCATGTCAGGAACTCCTCAGCTTTGGTCTCTGTTGCAAGCAGATGAGACACTCAACAGCAACAGCTAGCTAACTTAACCTTGGCGAAAGGGAGACCACGCCGTTGGACTCATCTGTAATTCCCACCGGAGTGGCCAAGGACAGAGCTCGATCCAGTCATCCTACCCACTTCCTAGATGGTCTGCCTCAACCAGGGCTCAGCAGCATTACAGGAACTGTTTTGAGAATAGTGTGGAGTTTTCTGGGCTTGTAACAGAATCGTGAGGACCTTCAATGCAACTTGGCTAGTAAACTCACCAGAGGCTACTTACTACACAACGCAGTTTTTTTCTATCAGAGATTCTTCCAGTGTGGGATCTGCTAAATCATTTGGTATAAATTAGGACTTCACGGGTCACAAAAAGTTAAATGAGCACTCCCATATTACCACGGAGTGTGTGACTGGTGCTCAGGACTGAGGCTTTGTCAGCTCTACTGGACATACGAGCTACATTCCAGCATTGGGGCCTCCCCATGAGGAAGCCTCATGTACCCCGACATGCATCATGCTGTCAGCCCTCCCCACCTGGCCAAATCCAGACAGCAGTTAGCTCCCTTTTCCAGCCAATCCTTAATTGTTTTTACCTATTAAGCTTTCCTTGCCCAATTCTACTATAATCTGCACTTCAGGTTTTTGGAGTTGCCTATTTTCAGGTGAGTACCTTTGGTCTCACAAATTAGTTAAGTATATTTCAGGCAAGTTCCATGGTAATTTTATTGTCCCTGCTTTTGCAGCTGAACACGGTAATATTCATTTCTAGAGCTTTTGAATATAACAGGGCTGAGATGTTTTTGTTCCTTCAGGATTTCACAAGCAGTCCCTGTATTACAACAGCAGAGAGAGTTTAGCCTGGATTATTTCATTAAGAGTTGCACCGTCTGACCAGGCCAGCGATGAAGGGTGTCTGGAAACAGGAAGCTTTAGAAGGCTTTGCGCTCCTCACCTAACATTTCTTTCTCTCTTTAGTCTCCCCCAGATACAGTCTTCCCAGCCTCTTTGGCTGCACAACATTTCCTTCTGGAGGAAGAGAAACGAGCAAAAGAATTTGAGAAACTTCTAAATACGCATATTGATGAACTGCAAAGACATACAGAATTTACTCTTAATAAATACACCAAGCTAAAACAAAATAGACATATATGAGCTTTTAAACCCTTATTTGCTTCCGCCACCCCAAGAAAAAAAAGCTCTGGCGAAATATTTACAAAGGTGAATAATGAAACTGAGAAATTTTGTTCTGTTTTCTTAAGTAAATCATTTCTGTTAGGCAGCTAGAAAATAGTATTTTGTTTGATAAAGCTGTTTGTATTTCTGCATTTATGTGGTAAATTGTTTGGCTACAGAGTTATGATAAAATAAACGTGACTACTCCAGAAGAGATTTGTTTCCCTGTCTAAGGAATATTGTGAAATTAAATATGGGGTTTTTTCCCCCACTTGAATCATGTATACTGAAAACCCATTTCCTCTGTAACAACACAAAATGAGGGAAAGGGAATGCCGCCTTCCAAATGTCAACGCATCAAGCACAGCTCACTTGTTACAGGTTTGAAAACTTGAGGATTTTTAAAAATGAAAAGACATTATTTTGAGTTATGTCAACATCCTAAAATTTCTTTTAGAAAAAAAAAGTACAGCTTTATTGGTTTAACATTCATCCTTGTACTGTCTCTGTTTTAACACACTGAGACATGAAACGTGCTGTTTACACACTTAACATATATGTGCCAGCCGGAGATTAACGCTGTCTTGTTAGTGCTCGTTACTTCATGGACATGAACAAGATCAAGAAGATATAAAACATTACTGTTGTGACATTCTTCTCTGTAATACCTGTTTTTAATAAAGGAATACGAAATTCTTTGGACTGAAAACATAAATGCCAAATCTGTATACAACAGGAATAGCATGGTAGTGGACAATAAAATTCAAGTTACAAGGATATAAGCATGACAATCCATTCTTTCTTCAAAAATGATATTTTCATAAAGATTATGAAAAATCCCTCTATAGTTACTCAAGGTAAGTCCTACAGCTTTTACGGTTTTCTTTTTCTCTTTGAAAAGACTCAATCTCAACATACTGAAAGATGAAGTCAAGATGTCTTTAGATAACAAGCGTCATTGTCATGTGAAAAATGCAGAGCCCTGTCCCCTTTAGGTGATGGGACCATGTAGATTTGTACAGCTCTTGATATTTGCAGAGAGCCTTCACATAGCAATATTCATGCCAACTCAAAACAAGCCCGTGAAGTCAGCAAGGCTAGAATCCTTGTTCCTGTGAATCCAGCTGTTAAGAAACTTCTAGAATCAGGGTGATCAAAGGAGTCAGAGATGCCTGGCTTCTAATTATTGGCTCCAGCTTTTACTACCTCCCAGTTATCGCCTTTTGTAAGCAAGCAGATGGTGAGAAAGGCTTATCTGCAGAAGCCCTATTTCTTGACAAACCACCTGAGGGGTACAAAGTCTTCGGTGTACCCAAAAAAGTCTAGATGAGGAAAATAACAAAAGTTATGGTGCTTTAAAACTACTTAGTAATTTCTAGCCTGGACACAAAATATTTTCCAGTGTTATCTTTAGAAGATGGGAAGAAAAAGTATGTGTTAGGAAAAGGGCATTCCAGAAACAATTCTAAAAGCTTAGTATCCGTAATGCAAATGCAAACAACAAGAAAGCTTAAATACATGTATCTTTATAATCCCCTCAATCCGAATGCCGCTTCATTCTTCTCAGGCTGGAGACATGATTAAAAACTGTGTGCAGAAATAAAAATCTAGCTACAGTGTTCTTAGAACTTCACAGAGTCAAGAGAGCATGAACTTGGAGCACGTGCAGGACTAACAGGGAATTTGCTGCTCTGGATTATTATTTCAAGTCCCTAAGCAAACTTCTGTTAAATCACTAGTTCAGCCTTGCACTTAATACCAGCTTTCTTAAAACAGTAGTTTTCAGTATTTTTTTGCTTAACAGCGGGATTCATTGTTCAAAAGGAATCAAATGCTAAAGCCCAACATAGATATAATCAAGATAAAAAGCAAGCCAGCGCTCTGTTTGCAAGCTGAGAGGAGGGAAGGAGCGAGGCCCCCCTACTGCTCACACTCGCTTGCTCCTCCTCGGCCACTCCCCCACCCTCCAGAGACCAAAGGATACTGGTCAAGCCTCCTCCCTTCTCCAAAAGCCATTTTAGCCCATGATTTAGCTACAGCATGATGGGAGGAGGAGAAGGAAAGAAACAGAAGAAAGACCCAGGAGGCCATCTAACCCTGGAATTTGGCTCAAGGAAGAAGTGTGACCTGAGTTAACTTTTGCCTCAAAATGGCTTCGATATACACTTTCATTTTTCAGTTACTCAGGAGCACATTAAGTGGGCTGGGAATTCAGCAAATTTGGGGCAGGGAGGGTGGGCTGCTGGAAAATCAGAGGTAACCCCCAAATGTCAGTTAAGACAATAGGGAGCTCTGGATTATCTGTCGACAGAGCTGCTCTCGTACCAGCGCCCCGAGATGCTGCCCCAGCCAGGCTCTGACTGTCTTCTCCATCCTGGGAGAGAAACCAGAGCCAAGCATCTTAGAGGCTGCCTCATTAGAGAGGCCTGCCCTGGCGGTGAGTTTGTCCAGATCCCTGCTGTGCCTCAACCACGGTTAACCTGACCTGAGCAATCTAGAATCAATTGAGTTTAAGTGGTGATGTAGGCTATCTCTCCCCCATTCTGCTATCTCCACTAATGTCAATTTTCTCTTTATCTATGTGCCTCCTGTCTCTCCAATGGGCCCAAAAGATCCTTAAAGAGAGGAGTTTTCTTAGGCTCCCCTGCCTCCCCCGTGCTCCTAGCACAGGTCCCCATCATGGGAGGTGTTTGGTAAGTAGTGATGGGAGGATTGAATCCAGACATGGGGGATACCTTCAGCAAAAGCAATGAGTAGAGCAAATTCGAGAACAATGACAAAACACAAGATGTATGAAATTGTCAGCCTGCAGAAGAGTGCACAGACTATAGGTTTGGCTGAACCCTGGTGGATGTGAGGGGGACCTTCACTCTTCCTTGACCTCACATAGGACCATCTGAGTACACATTCCTTTTATGTTTCAACTGAAGTCTAACAGGACTCTGATATAGAACATTAGCCATAGTGCTTAATGGTCAGAGCAAATGAAACCCTAAGAATCCTAGGACTTGAACAATATGGTAGAAAGTGTAAGAAGGATTTGGGCCCAAGGACTTAAAGCCCAGTTAGCAAATGAAACTCTGCCCAACACTTCCAACCCTGTAGCCTAGAGTGTCACCAGGGCTGAACTCTAAAGGATAAAATATTTAAATTGATAGAAGTTTCTCCCTCCTACAATGAGGCTGCCCCGTGGTCCAAGGGTGACAATGAATGGACGATGGGCCTACTGAGTCCTGGGTGAGGACAAATCCTAGGGGAAGGTTTTTGTGACCTCCAGGTAACTCTCAGGGCAGAAGTGAGGCCAAAATATCAGCATGAGTCACAGAAGTCAACCTGGCAGTGTTCAGAAGCTGCCACTCATCACCATCCTCCAACAATGGGTCAAGAGGGCTCAGTCCTATAACAAGGATAAACATGAGTCAGAGTCAGGCAGGCAATTACTGTCATGGCGGCCAACAACCTCATCACACAGCAGAACTGCCAGGTAATCCAGAATCGAGAGGTTTCAAACAGGGGAGGCTTCAGCAGAGCCAGTCGTAGAGTGAAGGAGGTGCCCAGAGCCATTAGCTGGCCCCATGACCGGACTAGAAATTCTTAGGTCTTAAATGTTTTCAATGGTTAGGACAGCTTAGATCTGTTGGAGGGAAATGACTCCCCATGCCTTGGACCTGTGACCTCCACAAAGGTTCCATTTCCTTATCTGTGATCAGTCATAATACTACTGTGTCCAAAAATTGTTGAGAGTTGAAAGACATAATATATAGAAAATGGTTTAGAATCTGGAACACAGAAAATGCTAGCTGTTAGCCCTTATTGCCATCCTTGCCCTCTGAGGCAACAGGTCTGAGCTCAAGACAAAATACATCCTCAAAGAACAATGCCATCATTTATTCAAGGCCATGTGCTAGGCACTATAATATAAATTAAACTTATTTCATCAATAGCAGTTTTATTAAGTAATTTACATGCCATAAAGTTCACTTGCTTCCAAGGGTATAATTCAATGATATTTCACTAAATTTACAAAGTTGGGCAATGACTACCACAACCCAAAAAGATTTGAGAACATTTCCGTCACCCCAAAAAGATCCCTGTGCCCATCTGCGGTCACCCCCTCTCCTCGCGCCCAACCCCAGGCAGCCGCCGACCTGCTGCCTCTGACATTTACCTGAACGTTGCCTATACATGGATTCATGTAATATGTGGCTGTTTGCATCTGGCTTCTCTCATTTAGTATTTTCTGGTGGTTCACATTTTAGCATGCATCAGTATTTTGTTCTCTTTTTTTTTTGCTGCCTGTTGCTCAGTTGTATGAATAAACCATATTTTGTTTCTCCATTTCACCTGTTGATGGACATTTGTTGTTTCCATTTGGGGGCTATTCTAAATAAAGCTGGTATGAACATTTACCTACAAGTCTGTGTGTGGACATGTTTTCTTTTCTGTTGAGTCGATTCCTGGGAGGAGAATTTCTGAGTCACATGGTATATTCATTTTTAACTTTTAAGAGAAACTGTCAAACTGTTTTCCTAAGTAGCTGTACTGTTTTATATTTCCACTAGCGATGTAGAAGCATTCCAAGTCTCCATATCCCTTCCCATACTTGTTGTTGTCTCTTTGATTATAATCATTTCAGTGTGTGTGAAGTGCATTCTAGTTTTGATTTACAGTTCCCTAATGACTAATCACATTGAGCATCTTTTTGTGGGCTTATTAACCATATTTTTTCATGAAATGTCTATTCAAATCTTTTGTCCATCTTATAATTATTTCTCTTCTTATTGAATTATAAGAATTCTTCATATAGTTCAGATTTAAGTCCTTTATCAGATATCTGATTTGCATAGATTTTCTCCAAGTCTGTGGCTTATCTTTTCATTTTCTTAATGGTGTGTTTTGAAGCACATACGATTTTTATTTTGAGGTAGTACAATTCATTTCTTTTTTCTTATGGATTGTGCTTTTGGCACTGTATCAGAGAAATATTTACCCAACCCAAGATCACAAATATTTTCTCCTATATTTCCTTCTGAAAGTTTTATAATTTTAAGTTGTACATCAGGTTTGTGATCTATTTTGAGTTAATTTTTTTGTATTGTATGGTGTAAGAGTCTAGATTCATCTTTTCAAATGTGGATATGCCATTTTCCCAGAAGCATTTGTTGCAAAAATTATTCTTTCCCCCATCAAATTGTCTTGGTACTTTTGTTGAAAACTCAGTTGACTATAAATATAAACATAAGGATATATATATATACACACACACAGAATATATACATTCTGGACTCTTAATTCTGTTCCATTGATCGATATGTCTATCCTTAGGCCCATACTATATAGTCTTAATTATTGTGGCTTTGTAGTAAGTTTTGATATTGAAAAGTGTAAATCTTCCAACTTACAAGATTTTTTTTTAAGATTTTATTTATTTATTTGAGGGGGGAGAGAAAGAGAGAGAGCATGAGCAGGGGGAGGGGCAGAGGGAGAGGGAGAAGTAGGCTCTCTATTGATCAGGGAGCCCAGCGAGGGACTCAATCCCAGGACAATGAGATCATGACCTGAGACGAAGGCAGCCGCTAAACCGGCCAAGCCACCCAGGTGCCCCTACAAGATTGTTTTGGTTGTTTTGGGCCCTTTGTATTTCCACATAAGTTTTAGGACAAGTTTGTCAGCTTCCTGATGTTGCAAAAATAGGGGTTTTGCTGGGATTTTGGTAGGGGCTAAAATGACAATTCTCTCCAAATTGATCCTTACTGAATCTCAACTTGATGAGAATTACTGTCTTCATAAGAGAATTGCTGCCTTAGGGGTCCCAGGATGATGCTCATAGGGAAACCCTCTTGGGAAGGCACCTAACGATAGACATTGCACTTAACAATTTAAACAAAATCTCTTCCTCGTTTGCCTGCCAAGCAGGGGGAAAACAAAATGCCCTAGGACCTAAGTGGTTAGAGGAAACCATACTTATTTTGACCCTGACAGTTGATAATTGATCACCAAGATCTCTGCTAGACCCTGATGTGTGACTTCCTACACACTGTTCTTTCACGTAGAAATGATATGGAAGAACCCATCAGAGATGAAATTTATTTGGCTCTCTGTGCCTCACACAAAATAATTAAGTTTTTCATTTATTTCATCAATATGTCTTTTGTGATGGGGGTACCTGGGTAGCTCAGTTGGTTAAGCAGACAACTCTTGATTTTAGCTCAGGTCATGATCTCCGGGTCTCGAGATCAAGTTCCGTGTTGGGTTCCGTGCTTAGCGGGGAGTCCGCTTGAGGATTCTCTCCCTCCCTCTGCCCCTCCACCTGACTTGTACTCTTTATCGCTCTCAAATAAATAAATAAGTCTTTTAAAAAATATGTCTTTCATGGTGAACTACCTAAAAGATATGGTAAACTGCCTAAAAAATTATTATAGAAGATGAAGCCAAAGGGCCAATACTAAGACTATGCTGTGTTGTATTTGAGGTCTGCACAATACATCTATCTTCATCAGAGAATTTCATACTTTGAAGAGATAAAATATAAAAGAATGGAGGTAATATTCCCCCCATTTGGTATTTCTTTTGGGTTTTTGTTTGTTGGTTTCTGAAAAGAAGAACATTACAGCTTCGAAATTCATCATTTTCATCAGCTTGGGAAAAATCTTCCAAAAGTCAATACTGTTTGAGTACAGACTATTTCCAATCCAAACATATCTCTTGGCTGAGATAAATTATTTGGTGGGTCATTCCCATATGATTTTGATGGATAAAATTGTGAGTAATCAAGCTAAAATAGCTCTTTGGCTTCAAATACAAAGTTTGCTACATCAAAGTTTAATTTATAACCAAAGGTTTTTATATTAGCAAGAGTTGAACCCCAAAATTTTGGGAATATATACAAATGTGTGTGTATATAAGTATATGCATGTAGTGTATACACACACATACATATACACACACATGAAGCTCTGAAAATAACAAAAATGAGATGGGAGAACACTTTTGGAAGCAAATATGTTTATGACACAGGTTATGGTGATGGTTTCATGGACATATACTTATCTTCAAATTCATCAAATTATAGATATTAAATATGTACTTTGTATGTCAGTCATATCTCAACACAGTGGTTTAAAAAACAAATGAGTCAAGAACATCTCAGAGCTTGGGAAATATACACAAAGTTATGTCACTATTTTTCATATTAAAAATATAAGTACTTCAGAAAATATAGGATTTAATGGCCCAACATAATTGCTTCATTTTGGAAAATATGCATTTATTTCATTGAAGATATTATGCTACCTGAATAAGACACCCCAAATTTTGAGTCTGTTGTGTAAGCCACCTAGTTTATGGTACTTTGCTCTATGACCCCTAGCAAACTATACACTCATATATCCCAAACTTGGAGCTGAGAAAGCTGACAATCTTGAAATGGCAAGGGACATAAACAAAAAAGCTCCACCAAACCCTGTTCTCTCTAAATAAAAGAAAAAGGGCAGCCTAGCAGGGCAGAAAACCTTTACACAATAATCACTCTGGGGTACCAGGGTAGCTCAGTTGGTTAAGTGCCTGCCTTCGGCTCAGGTCATGATCCCAGGATCCTGGGATCAAGGCCCCGCATCAGGCTCCCTGTTTGCAGGGAGTCTGCTTCTCCCTCTCCCACCACTGCTCCCCCTGCTTGTAATCTCAATCTCTCTCTAGTGAATAAATAAAATCTTTAAAAAAAATAACAATCACTCTAGTTCAGCCAAACACCCCAGAAAAAGATTGTGGCCCCACTCCCACCCCACAAGCAAATGTAGACAGAGAGCCTAGATTTCCACCCTTGTCCCAAAACCCTACCAGAGTGTCAGAGAAGGTTGAGTAGGGTGGCAGAAGTCTCATCCCCACCAACAGGTGATGAGGCATTCCCCTCAGCAATTTCAGTGGAAACTACATGGGGAGCCCCCATGAAGCAGTAACAAGGCAACCGTAGCCCTCTCCAGTAGGATATCAGTTGAGGACATGGAGAGTCAGGATACTCACCATGGCTCAGTGGTAACGAGGCCACCCTCCCCCAACAGTGTCATTGGAGCCCATGTAGGAGGCAGTAATGAGGCTCCCTTGCCCCTTCCAACCATAGTAGCATCGGCAAAAGACTATTGGGGAGCCAGAACTCTTACCCCACTCATCAGTGATGAGGAAGCCCTCTCCCCAGGTATTAACAGAGGCTGAGTCAACACCTGGACTTTCACTGGCAGAAAAGAGGCTATACCCCATTTCCCTGCTCAAAAGTTGTGAGAACAGGCCTACCAAAACATAGCATTTAAATAAAATCCAGAGTCTCGCAATATAGTGCCCCAATATACAAGTTTCAACCAAAACTCACTTATATCAAGAATCAGAAGGACCTCAACTTGAGAAAAGACAATCAACAGAGGACAACAGGAAGATGACACAGGTGTTAGACTTATCTGGCAGAGATTTAAAGTAGCCACCATAAAATGACTCAGTAAGCAATTAGAAACACGCTTGGGAAAAAATGAATATATAGCAAATTTCAGCAAAGAAATGGAAGATATGAAGTGAAATGGAGGTCTTAGAACTGAGAAATACAGTATCAAAAACTTAATGGATGGGCTCTAAAGTAGGATGGAGGAGACAGAGGAAACAATCAACGAACAATAGGAATCACCCAATTTGAACAACAGAAAGAAAATAGAATGAAAAAAAAAAACAGAAAAAAAATCTAAGAAATGTGTAAAACTATAACAAAGGACCTAATGATTGTATCAGTGAAGTCTTGAAAGAAGAAGAAAGGGGAGAGCTAAAAAAAAGTACTCATAGAAATAATGCCTGAAAACTGCCCCCCAAAGCTGAACAAATGCCAAACAGGATAAACCCAAGGAAATCTACACTATGACAATTGTATAGTCAACCTTCTAAAAACTAAAACAAAGAAAAAATATTGGAAGCAGGAAGAAAGAAACAACACCATATCTATGAAGAGGAAACAATTTTTTTTATTAAAGATTTTATTGATTTATCTGACAGAGAGAGATCACAAGTAGGCAGAGAGGCAGGCAGAGAGAGAGAGGAGGAAGCAGGCTCCCCGCTGAGCAGGGAGCCTGATGTGGGGCTACATCCCAGGACCCTGAGATCATGACCTGAGCTGAAGGCAGAGGCTTTAACCCACTGAGCCACCCAGGCACCCGAGGAAACAATTTTAATTAAAGCAGATTCCTAATCAGAAAACATCAGACCAGAAGTAAATGACATAATATTTTCAAGTGCTGAAAGAAAGAACCATTAACCGAGAATATTATACCCAGTGAAAATATCCTTCAGGAATGAAGAGGAAGTCAAGACATTTTTAGATGAAGGAAAACTAAGAGAATTGGTCACCATTAGATCTACCCTACAAGAATTAAGGAAGTTCTATAAATGAACTAAATAAATGGATGGATGGATGGATGAAAGAATGACACCAACAAGCAGAATACACATTCTTCTGAAGTGCCCTCAAATGTGTGCCAAGGTAACACCGTGAGTCATCAAACAAATCTCAACAAATTTAAAAGAAATGAAATAATAGTATATTCTGCCACCACAACAGAATCAAACTAGATATTAATAACAGAAAAAAAACTAGAAAATCAAAAATAGGAAAATAAAAATCAATAACAGGAAAATCTCCAAACAGTTGAACACTAAACATCATTCTAAATAATCAATAGGTCAAAGGGAAGTCTCAAAGGAAATTTAAAAATATACTGAACTGAATGAAAATGAAACATAACATAAAATTTGTGAGAAACAGCTAAAGCAATGACAAGGGAATTTTATGGACTAAATCAACACATTAGAAAAGAGAAAAAGTCTCAAATCAATCATCTAAACTCCTCTCTCAAGCATCTAGAACAAAAAGAACAAAATAAATCCAAAGGAAGCAGAAGGAAGGAAATCAAAATGATAAGAGCATAAATCAATAAAACTGAAAGCAGAAAAACAATAGAGAAAATCAGGGAAACAAAAAGCTGATTCTTTAAAAAAATAAAATAAAACTGACAGATCTCTAGCAAGACTGACAAAAGAAAAGGAAAAAAAGGAAGAAGACACAAATTACCAATATCAGTAATGAACCAGTACATTACTGAAACTCTGCAGAAATCAAAGGGATAAGGGAATGCTGTGAACAACACTATTATGAATGCTGTGAACACAAATATTTATGTGACAACTTAGTTGAAGTGGACAAAGTCCTTGAAAAATACAAATTGCCACAATCTGCAAATATCAAGTAGATCACTTGAATAACCCTAAAACTATTGAGGAAACTGAACTCATAATTTTGAAACTATCAAAAAAGAAAACTACAGGCCCACGTGTTTTCACTAGAAAATTCTAATAAAAGTTTGAATGAGAATTAACACAAATTCTGCACAATCTTTACCAGAAAATAGAAGACTTCCCAATTTATTTCATAAGCTAACACTACCATGATCCCCAAACTAGACAAAGACAGTACCAAAAAAGTGCAGACCTGTATCCCTCAAGAATATAGATGTAAAAATCCTTAACAAAAGATCAGCAATTAGAATTCAGTAATATATAAAAGGAGTCGTACACCATGATTAAGATTTATTCTAGGGATTCAAGGTTGTTTCAACAGTCAAATACAAATCAATGTAATCTGCCTAAAGATATATGAAGGCTAAAGAAGAAAAATCATATGCTCATATCGACTAATGAAGAAATAACACTGACAAAATTAAACAATTTCACAATTTTAAAAAGTCAGAAAAATAGTAATAGAAGGAAACTTTCTCAACTTGATAAATAATATTTACCAAAAAACCTATGGATAATATTTTACTTAAGAGTGAAAGAATGCGGGCGCCTGGGTGGCTCAGTGGGTTAAAGCCGCTGCCTTCAGCTCAGGTCATGATCCCAGGGTCCTGGGATCGAGGCCCACATCGGGCTCTCTGCTCAGCAGGGAGCCTGCTTCCTCCTCTCTCCTCTCTTTCTGCCTGCCTCTCTGCCTACTTGTAATCTCTCTCTGTGTCAAATGAATAAATAAAATCTTTAAAAAAAAAAAAAAAAAAGAGTGAAAGAATGCTGAGAACCACAACAAGTATGTCCATTCCCACCACTTTTACAAACGCAGTGCTGGAAGTTCTCAACAGTGTGATGCGGGAAGAAAAGGAAAAAAGGCACCCAGATCAGAAACGAAGAGATAAAATACTTGCAGATGACCTGATTGTCTGTAGAACATCCCAGGAAATCCACAAAAGAGTCATAGAAGTAAGAGGTGAGGTCAGCAAGCCTGCAAAACACAATAAAAACATACTGAAACCAACTGTATTTCTATATACCAGCAATGAACACTGGACATTGAATGTTAAAAATATAGTATCATTTACAACCATTCAAATAAATGAAAGTAGGTGTAAATCTAACAAACACAAGCAGAACTTGTATACTGGAATGAGAAAGAGTGAAAGAATATTTGAGAGTTATAATGACAACTTGGAAGACTCATAGGAAAAATTTCAGTTTTCCCCAAATCAATATAGAGGTTGATACAATTCCTATCAAAACTTCAGCAAGATTTTTTTGGTAGACATAGACAGTATTATTCTAAAATTTATACGGAAAGGCAAAGGAACTAGAATATTTAAAGCAATTTTGAAGAAGAATAAAGAAGATCCAGTCTACCCAATTTGAAGACTAAATATATAGGGAAAGTAAGCAAGACATAAGACATGTTAAGTCGCATTACTTTATAAAAAAATCAACTCCTTTTTTTTTTAGTAATTAACAAATTGTAAAGTTATACAAAAACAGATGATGGGCTTAAATGTAAAACTATAAAATTTTTAGGACAAAAACATAGGAGAAAATCTATGGGGACCTATGAGAGTTTTTACCCATGATGGGAAAGCACAATCCATAAAAGGGAAAATTGATAAATCAGAAGTCATCAAAATTAAAAATATTTGCTCTGCTAAAGGCCCTGTTAAGGAAAAAAAAAATGCTGGAGACCTGCGTGGCTCAGTGGGTTAAGCAACGCACTCTTGATTTGGACTCAGGTCATGATCTCAGGGTCATGAGATCGAGCCTTGCTTGGGGGCTCCGTGCTCAGAGGGAAGTCTGCTCCTCTTCCTCTCCCTCTGCCCCTCCCTCTGCTCACACTCTCACTCTCTAAATAAAATAAATAAATCTTTAAAGAAAAGGCGGGGGTTAGCTACTGGGGGAAAACATTTGCAAACCACCTATCTGAGAAAGAACTAGAATCTGGAATGTATGAAAAGTTCTCCAAACTCAACAGCAAAAAATTTAATTAGAATATGGGTAAAAGACATGAAGACACATTTCACTGAAGAGAATATACAGACTGCAAATAGGCACACAAAAAGATGTTCAACATTGCTGGCCATTAGGGAAATGAAAATTAAAAACCACAATAAGACATCATTACACATCTATCAGAATGGGTAAAAATTAAAAAATAGTGACAAGATGAAATGCTGGCAAGAACACAGAGAAATTGGATCACACTGCTGGTAGGAATGTAAAGTGGTACCGCTACTTTGGAAAACAGTTTGGCAGCTACCATATGATGTAGCAATTGCACTCGTTGGCATCCATCCCAGAGAAGTGAAGACTTATGTTCACACACACACACACACACACACACACACACACACACACACACACACACACACACAGACCTAGCCATGAATGTTCTTAGCAGCTTTATTCGTAATAGCCCCAAACTGGAAACAACACAGATGTCCTTCCGCCGGTGAGTGGTTACAAAAATAAGTACAAAACAAAGTTCAGGGAGAGAAATGGCTGCAGCCGCAGGATCGGAGAGATGCGTGTGGTTGGCTGAGAAGGTGGAGAAAGGGGACCGTGGAGCCCAGGAACTCAGGCAGCTTCTAGAAGCTGGAAGAGATTTTTCAAAGCAAAAATAGAGTCGGAATCTTGGCAGCACTGGACAAAGAGAAGAGAAAATTACTAACGGGTCTTGGCAGAACAGGGCGGGGAGAAAAGATAATTGCTAATGCAGAGCCGGTCTTCAGCGAATCATCTGGAGCTGGAGGGGGCGTGGCACTCCCGAGAGCCGCTCTTAACAGGGACGTCCTGCAGGGCGCCGGGCGCCGGGCGCAGAAAGGGCGGCTCTGCGGCTGCACACCTCACGTGTCTGGGGACCCCGCGACGCCAGCCTGCGGTGGGGAGTCGTAAGACTCCCGTTTTCCCTCGCCTTGACCGAGAGTGGAGAGAAAGTATTTTACTAAAAAGTGACTTTGTGATGTCAAATGTCAAAGCTCCTACCATTCGGTGTGGTACAAACCGTGACTTTCAGAATTTTGGTGAACTTTTACATTTTGTGCTTTAAAAGAAGGGTATGTGTAAGTGAAAGCAAAACGGGAGGTAATGGGATGATGAGAGCTTTGGGAGCTGGGTTCTCTGAGGAACGGGTGATGCTACCTGTGACTGTAACTGTGTTGTAGCTGCTGCTGTTTAAGGTTCTATTTATTTGAGAGAGAGAGAGAGAGAGAGAGAGAGAGAGAGAGAGAGAGTGCACAAGCAGGGGGACTGGCAGAGGGAGAGGGAGAAGCAGACTTCCCACTGAGCAGGGAGCTGGGTGCAGGATTCGATCCCAGGACCGCAGGAGCATGACCTGAACTGAAGGCAGACACGTAACCAACTGAGCCACCCAGGCGCCCCCTGTAACTTCTTCTGTTAACACAGTTTGATTTTTAACTCTAAATGAGACTCTGAATTGGATGGTCACATGAATTCACCCTAAACCCCCAACTAATTGTACTCAGTATATCATGTCCACAAGAGACTTTCAAGAACCATTTATAGTACTCAGCTTTAAAAAATGAGGGTGGTTGGGGCACCTGGGTGGCTCAGTTATTAAGCGTCTGCCTTCAGCTCAGGTCATGATCCCAGGGTCCTGGGATGGAGCCCCACATCAGGCTCCCTGCTCGGCAGGAAGCCTGCTTCTCCCTATCCCACTTCCCCTGCTTGTGTTCCCTCTCTCTCTGTCAAATAAATAAATAAATAATCTAAAAAAAAAAAAAACGAGGGTGGTTTTCCAAATGTGAATAGGCTTAAATAAGTTACATTCATATTTGCTATTTATAGAATTGATATCAGTGTAGCTTTTTGAGTTTATAGCCAACATGTCATCCTGAAATATTTTTTTAAAGATTTTATTCATTTATTTGACACACAGCACGAGCAGGGGGAGCAGCAGGCAGAGGGAGAGGGAGAAGCAGGCTCCCCACTGAGCAAGGAGCCCGATGCGGGACTCAATCCCAGGACCCTGGGATCATGACCTGAGCAGAAGGCAGACGCTTAACCAGCTGAGCCACCCAGGTGCCCCCTGAAATATTAACTCATAACTATTCCTCCTATTCTCAATTGTAAACGAAAATCCAAGGCTAAATTACCAACCAATCTTAAACATCTTCCATAAACCTATGCCACTATAAATCATGGGACTAAACGCTAATAAAAACAATTCTAAAGAAAACAGGGTACATGCAAACCATGGAATAGCAGTCAGCAATAAAAAAAAAAAAAACAAGCTATTCGAACAAAACCTAGAGGACCCTCCAGGGAATTATGCTGAGTGGAAAAATCCAATCCCAACTGGTTATATTTTGTTATATAGCAAAACTTTCTTGAAATGACAAAACCAGATTAGAGGTTGCCCTGGGACAAGGAGGGAGCAGGGGTAGATGGGTGGTGGGTGTGGCTATAAACGGAGCCCGTGATCATCCTGGTGATGACCTGTATCTTGACTGTGCCAATGGCAGTATGCTGGGTGTCCTAGGATACAGCCCCACAGACTTGAAGAAGTTAATGTTGGGGGAAACTAGGTAAAGTGTACACAGGATCTCTCTGTATTACTTCTTACAACTGCATTTGAATCTACAATTATCTCACAATAGAAAGTCTAATTTAAAAAAAAAGGTAGCTATTCTTGGCTCTCCATCTGTTCAAAAACAGATGGCAGGCTGGATTTGACCCACAGGCTGGAGTAGTTTATTGAGTTTAATGCAAACACCAAGAAACACTAAACGTTCATTTAATGGTATTTTAGATGCTAACACTTTATATAGAGATCTAAGTAAAATCAGAGGTCTTAGAATGTGTTTTCAGTTGTTGGTTCTTATACTTGCTGCAGTGGTTTTCTGGAGGGAGATATCCATTTGCACTCCTAACTTGAAAGGGGTACAAACAGTAGGTCTGTAACCCCCTCTGGATTTGGTCTTCAAAAGCCTCTGTTCTTGCTTTTCTATCAGCATCCTGAGCTTGGGTCTGCTAAGCCAGTTATCATGCGTCCGTTTACTTTCCCATCTTCCCAGGTATCACTCCTTTTAATTCTGCTCACTTTCTCTTTATCCTGGAAATTCCGTTGTCCTTCATCGTTTTGCCATCCGGAGAGAACATGTGCTCAGCTCACCGTCATTAACCAGAGGTCTTTACTCAAATAATCATAGCCTGAGCCAACCCATCAGGGACTCATGTGGTTGTAAGGGTTTAGCATGACATCTGGCCTTGACATCGTTCTTACCCAGTGAAGAACTGGGATGTGGGCATATGCCTCACCTGTGGTTCCATTATGCACAGGGACTCAAATCATCCTGCTGGATGTAGCTGAGATTACTTCTTACCATTACTGCAGGTGGTTAGACTAGAAGGCAGAGGGCTGAACTTGAAGGAGGAAGTACAGTAAGATATCCTCTTCAAAATCTTTTTTCTCCTGCTTTTTGTTTTGTTTTGTTAATACCAACATTTGGGGCTCATCTTCTCCGGCTGCAGGCTGGAGTCCTAATCTTAGATACTTAATCCGAATCTATGAGGGTGCTGCAGGAAGACATAGGGGATTGAACCAGTAACCTCTATAGACCTTTCTAGAAATGTGCACATTTCGTTTTATGGAAAGTTCCTCTGAGTTCCAGCTACCAAATGTACATGTCAGCAATAAGCTAAATGCCAGCGTGGGGAGATGCTCCGTTGAGGGAGAGCTTCAGATGGGGCAGACTGACCACTGGTGAGGGGCAAGAACAGCTAAGCACAGAGTTCGTGGGGGCCGTTTGGGAGTGCCTCGGCCTCGGTTGTGGGCCTATCAGGATGATATGCATCCTGCCTCAAGCCACGACACCCATGAAAATAAGGGAGAAGTTGGGATCCAACATAACATGAGTAGTACACTTCCTCAAGGTCACGGCTCACCTTGGATATTTGCATGAGGGGATTAGGAACTGCAAAGGACTACTTGTGTTATCTATTCTGCTTGACATTTTGCAGGATTGACACATTACTGAGGTATGCATTTACATATGAAGGATTTAGAGCATTTTTTAAAGTTTTGCCAATTTGACAGGTAAGATGGTATTCTATTATTATTTAAACAGAAATACCTTTATTTATAAAGTTGCACTTTTCCCCCCATGGACTTGCTGACCATTTGTATTTTTCTTTTGTGAATCAAATGTTTTTTCACTTACTTGAAAATATTTACTGATTACCTCTATTAGTTCCCGAGAAAATAGGGTTAAGAAGACAAGTTCCTTTCCCATTTCATTGAGCTCATGATTTAGAGGAAGTAGACTAACATTAAATAAGTAACATAATTTTTGTAAATGTTTCTGAAACTTAAAAAAAAAGCCAAGAATTTGATATATAAGAGTCAAAGTTATTTTATTATGTGTGAGTCTTCTTAGCCTTTATCTTTTATTCACTTGTTCTGTCACGGCCTGAAAATGGTGAACAAGAGTCTCCACTTACTAGTATGTTTCTGTCACCCCTTGTACTTCCCATAATTTCTGTTAAGAAAAACTTGATCATTTTTCTGCCATCACTTTACACTTTTTATTTCCATCGATGCTTTAAAATCATTTCCAATATGTGACTTATTTCCTTTGCTCATGTAGATGTTCTGATCATTTTAAAGGTTTTTGTCTTACTTTTTAAGTGGTTACCTTTATTAATCTCCTTTTCATTAGTGTCTATCTAATAACACTGTATAAAAACGATGACAGGGCACCTGGGTGGCTCAGTTGAGCCAAGAGTCAGGTATCTGACTCTTGATTTTGACTAAGGTCATGATCTCAGGGTCGTGAGATCCAGCCCCGCATCGGGCTCCATGCTGTGTTGGGCCTGCTCGAGACTCTCTCTCCCCCTCTTCTGCTCCCTCTCCTTCACCTGCTCACGCTTCTCTCTCAAAAAATAAAAAAATAAAAACAATGACAAAATAATAGTATGCTTTTACTTCTTCATTCTCTCCCTTCCACTATAGCTGATTATATTACTTCTACTTATTTGTTCAGTACTTACCCTTATACTTTACGTTATAAACTTCAAATAATTTTTAGCCCTAATAATGAGAGCAGGAAATCGGCCACTTCTTTCCTTCTCCTCCTACCTCCAACTTCTGTTACAGTGCCTTTGTATCTGTAACTTCCACACTTGATCCTTCACCTTAGAGCAAATTCTTCTGCTCTTAGTTCCTTCATTTATCTCCTGTTTGGACTTTATTCTCTTGTAGCTCCTTCACAAAATGCTCATGAGAGATATATTCCTTAATTTTCCCATGTTTTTGTGCATTGCATTCACACAGAAGTGGTAGTATGATTGATTCATTCCCTTACTGGAATGGATACTCGTCAGGAATATGGGTCTGTTTCATTCATTGGTGTATTTCAATGCCCGGAACAGTACCCAGTGCCTAGTTGCACTATAAATATTTGTTAAATGAATGTACAAAGGAAAAACACAAAAGTGGTTTTGGGTAGGGCTTTTTCCTCCTGAGAATTTTGTCAGCATCTTCTAGTGCTAAATGTAAAAAAGGAGACATCTGAGGCCTGATTTCCACCTTCGTAATAATTTATTTTTGATCCTCAGCAATCTGACCTTGAGATGCCTAGGTGTGGTTTGTGTGTGTGTGTGTGTGTGTGTGTGTGTGTGTGTGTGTGTGTTTATCTTGCTTAGAATTATTGAAATTCTTCAATCTGTGGATTTATATTTTTCATCAAATTTGAAAAATTTTAAGCCAATTTTTATTAATGTTCCATGTGTGCTTTTAAAAATATTCATTCTCTGTTGAGTGAAAAGATCTGTATTTATCTTCTAGATCAAGTTGATTAATTTTATCATTCAAATCTTCTATCTTTGCTCTTTGCTGCTGATGTATCTCTTCCTGAAAAGTGTCTCTTAAAATCTCCAGCTAAAACTGTTGATCTATTTCTAGTGTGTCCATGGTCACTTGCTTTACCTATTTTGAAGCTATATTATTAGCAACATACATATCTATGATCATAGCATCCTCATTTATTATTATGTTACTAGTATATGTCATCCTTTGCCCCTTCCGGCACACTCATTTTATAATTGTTTTGTTAATGTTAAAATTATTGCCATGGCTAGTCTGAGAGGACTGTGTGAGGCAGGTTAATTTCAACATTTCTAGAAAATCTGGGTGGATGAATGGATGGGAAGAATTTCAGCGGAGCCCATATTGCAGTTAGAGGCAGCAGTACTTCGAGGTGCAGTAGCTTGCAAAAGGAGTCCACAACGGGCTTTATGCATTTACTCCAGTCCACATGAGTTGATGACTTGTGAGTTAGGCCTAATAGCAAAGGCGTAACATGCTTTCTCAAAGAACGGAGGTGATCAGCATGTGGGCAGCTGTGCTTTGTTTTAGTCGGAAAAGGAATATTCCCAGGTGGAGACAGTGTCTTTTCTAGGAAGGTTCAAAGATAGATTGCCTTCATATAACAACGGGGATGTCCACAACGAGAGAAGGAGAGAATTCCTTACCCATGGTAATACGGAGCATCCCACTCTGGTCTACTTTCCTCAAGTTATTACTCAACAGCTTAAGGGATTAAAAGCTTTTTGAAAAGACTGGCTCCTTTCCAGAGAACTGGCAGGCAGGGAGATAACACAGATGACCCAATCCAAATACACTCAAGTCAGAGACGTTTTCCTTGTAGAATAATGAGAAAATACTCAGAAGAGGACAGACTGGCTACTAACCTGCACAAAGCCCCTTGAGAAAAATTAGGCCTGATGGAGTGGGTGAAGCAAATCCTAGTACATAAGTGCTCTTCCTTGATCTTAGAAGCCTGGGGGAAAGTGGGACAAGAATCCAGAGGATGGGCAAACTGTCACCCAATTCAAGTACAGATATCCTAAAAGGATCAAAAGGAAACTACTTATATATTTCTTTGATCTTAAGATTCTAAACTTCATTGTTCATGCTTACCCAAGTCTGTGGCAAATACTGTAGAGAACACAGAATTAGAGATGGCTCCCGGCAGGGGGGGGGGGGGTTACATTCAAAGTAAGGCAGAAATCTTCAGGTGGACAGGCCATGTGGGACATTTTCAATACAGGGTTATAAAGGAATACACACACACACACACACACACACACACACACACACACAAATACATCCACGCACATAAAATATGACAGTAGACTTCCAAAAAGAAATCCAAGAGCCACAGTTTCAAGAGATTTCCTTTTCTTTCTACCTCCAGCAGGTAAATAATGATGTGAGATCCTTTGGGGGCGGGGAGGGAAGGACGATCATCCCTTCAATCTTCCTAACAACCCTGAGGCAGGTGTCCCCAGCTCCAACGTACCAGTGAGTCTGACCGCACACTTCGTACTTGCTCAGGAAGGATGCATGGAGGGAAGGCGGGCGTGGGCTGCTCTGTTTTGAACTGTCAGGCGAAGAATGAAAGCTGGTCGCTTCAGACCCAAGAGAAACACAAATATCTCTTGGCATCATGACTTTTTAAAACACATCGAGTGACACCTTTTAAACCAATGACAATGGTTTCTATTCCTGTTTCTAACCTGATTCCTCTTGGGGAATTTGCTCTTCAAGAAACGTTAGGCTGGGTAATGAGGGCTCTGAGAGCCAAGAGCCCACATCCTGTTGCACAACCCCAGCATGACTTTCTGTGAAACTCCTAATAAATCATTCAGTTTTGCCTTGAAGCCTCTGAATAACTTGGAATAATGTGAAAGGTGGTGTCTCAAATCATTACCGGGGCACCCACATGGAAGTCCTATTTACCCTGGGAATCGTTAAATTCCAGCCACTGTAAATTGGCATCTCCTCCCGGCCAGGAGGTGGTTCACATCAAAGTTGTGTTAACTTTTAAAAGTCCACTTTCAGCCTGCTTTCACCAAGCCTGTCTGGTAATTGCCTTCTCTTGAAAATCCAGATCAAATCCACTAGGCCCCCTGACAGACAACAAAGAGGAAAACATTAAGTGAAAATAAGAGCCAGCGGCACCTAAGGAATCTGTTAGGTGGATGGTGGTGTGTTGGCCCGGTGCCGAGAGCCTTGGGAGGCAGGCCTTGATGTACGTTCTGTGAGGTTTGATGAGGAGGAAGCGAATGGCTACTTACTGAGCATCTACAACGTTCCAGGTGCGATGTTGTGTCCTTTTCCTATTTATCCTCCCAACATCCTCCACGTAGTAAAATGAACCTTACTTGATCGACGTGGTCAACTGCCGCTCAGGTTATGGGACCTGACTGAGGTCATCTGGCTAGAAAGTGGCTGTGTTACGAGTTCCCAGAGCTCATGCTCTTCTCACACCAGACCCTCAAATGTCCTAAGCCAAGAATGCCAAAATGTTGTGATAAGAGACCCACGAAACAGATGTTTCTCCTGGATTGCTATGGGGTTGAGGGTCCGAGCTCCGCGAGCAGCAGATGAGAGACTGAGCGGGCTGTTAGATACCCAGTGGACAAAGTTGGACTCATGGTCTAAAGATGGCATCCGAGGCTGTTCATGACAACTGTTACCAGTAAGGGCTGTTCACACACACCTGGGCAGGAAAGGTTTCTTTAGATGAGGAGAGTGGCAAGAAGGAAATCAGTATTTATTAAGAGGTAATAGATCTTAATGATGAAGAGCATGGACGCTGGAGCTGGACTGTCTGGGCCTTAATCTCAAGTGCTGTCTTGCTGCAAAACGACCCAGTGTGTGTGCCCGAGAGGGTGGCTGGGGGTGGGGGCGGCAGAGACGGATGGGCAGGGTGGCCATTTGCTGGCTTGGCGAAACTGGTCAATAGCTCCATGAGGTATGCGTATTATTCCATTTTTGTATATGTAGCAAACTGCCCATAACAAAAGCATAAAAACAAACAACCCTGGGCTTCTCCACTTAACTTGTTGTCAGACACTGACAAGTTTCCTGGCCTGCCTCAGTTTACTCATCTCTAAGACTAAGTATTGACAGTCCCTACCTCCTAGGGCTGTCTGAGAAATATGTGAGTTAATGGGTGTAAAATGCTGAGCTACCATTACTATTTAGAGTAACCACTACGTCCCGGGAGCCGGACCTGGCCTTACAAATTTACTATTTCCAACTGATTCCTCCTGTCCACCCCGTGGGGCAAGACGGCCTCCACTTCCACATGAGGAAGTGGACTCAGAGGGGTTCCGACAGCAAAACCTGCATAAAGACCCAGGTTTGCCCGATAAGCCTTGTTTTCTGCTAGATGGCCCACTTCCCGAGAAGTGACTTGACCAGTTACTCACAGACAGGGAAACAGACTCGGCGGACTGCCGCCGTTCTGAGCGTAGGCCGGGAACTAAACACAGAGCAGGCGATCACGTGACACACGGCCCGGGCGGGCTCTTTCCAGCGGAGTGGATGGGCTGTCACCCACTCTTGGGGCAGAAGCAGGCACAACTCTGCATCTCCAAGGCCCTGCAGCCACTGTGAGGAACACAGATGCCTCCTCTTTGCTCTGCACCTGGATGAGCAGGTCCCCGAGGCCGTGGCCTTCAGCCTGTCCCAGACCAAGCACTGGGGCTCAGAGAGAACCAAACGAGGGAGAGAAAAATAGAAACCTATGAAACACCATAGGCTAGCAGTCTCTGCATTTGATAACTATTTCAGTAAATCTCTTCCCAGGGCCATGGGCACCTGAGTGGGCCCCAGGCCATGCAGCATCTCCCTCTAAGCCGGCTGTCACAGAGGGGCCCACGGAGCTCTGTCAGCCCTGTTGCGGCCCAGGAACGTGGGGCATCAGCTGCGGTCCTTCCTTTCAGCAGCTGCTTTGTCTTCCTGAAGAACTCGCTCCAAGGGGCCCCAAGTCCCCAGTAACCGCCTGAGCCATCAGTGAGCAAGTCATGTAGCCACCGTGATTAGAAAAGCACTTCTCTCCCCACAAACCTCTCTGTAATCAGCAATGATGGGCGGACCGACACCCTCACAATAGTCATCATGAATCTGACTTCCAAAAAAGGGTCACTCCATCGGGAACCAGGGGCGAGCTCACAATGCCCTCAGAATACAATGCAGAACCTTTCTAGCAGGGCCAATTTGCATCAAAAACTCAGCTGGACTGCAAACAATTTGCATCCTTTCAGCAGGAACAGAACCGAGTCTGACCTTTCCCGCCAGGTCCACTTTCCCATTGCTGTTGCTAACCGGTATAAAAAGCACTTGTAGTCATATTCCAATTAGAACTCTTCCTTTGCTCAAACAGACCAATTAAGGCACCCTGTCTACCCCCTCTCAAGAGTCTCTCGATCTTCAACCGATCCAGACAAAAAGCAGAAGTGATTCAAGCAAGGAGCGAAGGGGAGGTGATAAAAGCTGGGGGCAGGGCGGGGGGAGAGAAGAGGGACACGGCCTCCCGGAGAGTGTGCCCCCCGGAGACACAGAGCACCTCCTGGCGCTTCCCTGAGAGCAAGGCCACCTCCTGGCAAAGCAAGATAAACATCCTGTTTAAGGCTATTATCTCCTTTATTCAAAAAATAAATATTTCACTTTTGAGTCGACATATTTCAAATCACATTAAGCACAGAGAAGAAATACAGTCCCTTTGGAAATCGTGAACACATGTAGGCAAAGAGTCATGTTCTGAACAATGGGGGTGGGGTGAGCACTGATTCCAACTGATTCATGACCCAGAAGATTCCTCCTCTCACCAGGTGGAGCTACATATCGATTTCAGGAGCGAAAAAGAAACACACACACACACACACACACACACTGCTTTGAAGTCTGAAAGGCACATGAAGTGGACCATAAGGTATATGGCACGTTCACTGATAAAACGTTCCCTATTCCCTCCCAGGGAAATTGGAGAAACTTTAATCAAGTCAAAGACCAGAGAAGACAGGGTGCTCCAGCTTAGAGCTCAGCGTCAGGAAAATCTCTGAATATGAAAGCCATTTCTCTTTCGCTTTCCCCCTCCCGGGCTTCGGCTCCCTGCCGGGGGAGTTCGGCCCCTGCGCTCACTCGGCGATGGTGGGCCGTGTGGCCACGTACACAAACACCACGATGAGGAGCACGACCACGGCCAGCGTGGGCAGCACCACCGTGCTGATCTGCTGCCGGGCCTCCTGCATGGCCTGCTTCCGCTCCTTCTTGTCCTTGGACGTCTCCTTCTTGGGCTTGCCTTTGAGCTGCCGCATCTTTCCCGGGCGGTACTGGGAGCGGGTGTCCGGAGCGGGTTTGGAAGGAAGGGCCACGCTCCTCTGGTCAAGGCGCCAAACCTCCTGGGGAGAGAATGATGATTAAAAATGAACGGGGGTAAGGGAAAAGAAACTCTAAAGGGAAAGGCAACGGCTAACCTGCAGCTCAGAAGACGTGGGGGGGTGGGGGGAGAGGAACAGGAGGGCCTGCGGGACAGAAGTCAGCCCCTCTACGTAGTGGGTGTGGGGGTGAGCTCGATGTGGTCCCAGGCCCCTCGGCAATCAGGGAGTAGGTCTCTGGCCTGCTCATATAGGGCCTCTGTGCACTTGTGACATGGAAGGCCCGGAAGGCACCAGTCTCCACTCAGAGGAGAGAGGGCACCTGCTTTCGTCACGGTTCTGTGGGCCACGGCCTCACCAGCCAAGCTTTAGTGGTGAGCTGCAGGCCACCTGCGGACTCGAGGCATGTGGCTCCATCCTGCCCAAGCCCCAGGCCTGATCCTAGGCCAGCTCAGCCTCCCTGCGGCTGGAGAGAGCCCAGAGCACAGGCTTCTCCGCCTCTGCATTGGTTCACCCATCCGTCACCCCTTCCCGAGCACCTCCTCTGTGCCAGGCGCTGCTCGAGGAGCTGGGGATGGGGTGGAGGACTCTGACCCACCCTCACGGCGCCCACGGTCCGGGGGTGCCCCCTGGGTTGCAGGCAGAGTGGAGATCCGGGTCAGACAGGCAACAGAGGCTGGCTGAGCCTGCGGTCTGGCCACCCACTCAGACTAGGATTCTGGTACATTCCATGCCCTGAGGAGGTGCTCAGGGGGTGAAGCCATGCTGTCAGGGGCCTGGGAATGAATTACAAACCTGTGGGCAATTTTAGAGCAACAGCTCCAGACAAGTTGGATTCTTAGCTTCAAGCAACAGCAATCCTTTGGCTGATGACAAGATGGCAAAGGTGTCTGGCACCTCTCAGGGTCCCCGGAAAGGCCAGAGGACCAGGCTCAGGAAATGAGCAGGACAAGGGAGCCGGTGCAGCCATAACCAGAGGCCAACTCACACCAGGTCACCACCTGGGCACTGCCCCTGGAGCAAGAGACGCTGAGGCCACCGCCACTGTCTCTGGAGACGTCCAGGGTGAACTGTCGGGCGTCTGGCTTCTCTGCGCCACCAGCTCCCGGGTGCATCAGACTCGCCAAGCCGAGACCCAACGTGCCCCAGCCCAGCCTCTGAGTCTCTACAGTAGGTGGAACCTTCTCTAAACTCGACAAAGAGGCCGAGGCTGGCCGCCAGACAAAGAAGACAACTGTCCATCGCACTATCCTGGGACTAGTGTGGAGTCAGAGGCTCTCAGAGGCAGAAGGGCAGTTCCTGCCTGTCCCCTCTGGCAAAGGGACTTCTGTGACATGATCTCGCATGTGCAGTTTTGTCTCGGGGCAGTGGGGGGTCTGTCGCCACGCTGACGAGGAAGACGGCGTTTACACCTAAGCGACCATGTCCAATGGCAGAATCTGGAAGGGGGATTCTGAGACAGAAGAGGTCTCGTGTGGGGACCTAACTGTTGCCAGAGGGATCCTGGTCTCCCACCCACCACTCCTCTCATCGCATATGGACCCTGGGATTTTTGTCTGTATTACCCACAGCGGGCAGAGTTTCTCATGGTGCAGGGTGACTAATTTTCGTGCACTAGGATGCCATGAGGTCAGCCGAAAGCAAATACGAAAGTTCAGGGCAGCCCAATTTTGGCAAGTGTACCATTTCCGTTAGGCTTTTAAAAAACACTCACTAGTACTCTCGGAACAGCTGGCAAGCGTAGGAATCCCTGGCCTTACCCGTCCTCCTTTTCGAGTCTTTCCCAGAACATCCAGGCGGACCTGGGGTCAAGCCCAGGACGTGCCACGGCCTGGGTGAACAGCTGCGGGCAAGTGCCGCCGCCTCACTGGGCCTCACTGGGCCTCACTGGGCCTCCCGGTCGCGGGCCGAACAATCCGAGCAGCTTCCGAGCGTGAGGACTGGAACGGGGCCACGGCCACGGTGCTCTGGCCGCCGCGGGGCCGCGGGACGGGCCGCGAGCCGGGCGGCGCGGCTTCCTCCCCACGCCACTCCGCCGCCTGCCACCCCGGGCCACCTCCCCGAGCTGCTGTGGCCCTGCCGCCCCCGGGAGGGGCTCGGAACGGCTGTGGGCCCTCGCAGGGCCTGGTGAGGACGAGACGACAGCCTGCCCAGAGCACGCGGAGTGGAGAAGGCGCTCGGTGCCTGTGAGCTGAGGCGACCGGGAGGGAACGGGCTCGGTGCCCCCACCGGAGAGGTGAGCACCGCAAGGAGCAAGAGGAAAACGGTCCTGCCACCGGTCACCCCGCGTCACGGGGGCAGCCTCCCCGCTCGGCTGCGACGGCGCGGTCCCTCCCTTCCTGGCCGGCCTCGCGGAAGCGAACCGTTCCAGAGGAGACAAACCATCAGCAGCCCCCTGACGGGCGGCCACTCCCCTGGGGGTCCGTGGCCTGCGGGGGCTCTGAGGACCGGCGGACCGCGGGGGCTGCTCTGGCCGCCGCCGGACCCCGCCGGTCGTGCTGGGAGCGGCCCCCGCGCCTCCCGCGCCTCCCGCGCCAGCACCCGAGGCTGCGGCCTCCGTGCTGAGCGGCCCTTCGCGTCTGGGAGATGCGTTCAGAAGATCCCGCAGGCTTAGAAAGAAGGCCTCAGGGTGCTGGCGGCAGTACGGGTCTGGTCAGGATCTGAAGGACAAACACGCGGGTCTGGAGTCTGGGCTCTCCGGTGGGCAGCCTCCCTGCTCTCGCGCCACGCTCTTCCTGCCGCCCAAGAACCTGGGAAAACACGTCTGAGATGACACCGGGGAGAGGGAAGGGGACCGGCCGGGACGAAAGGGGGTACGACAGCAGGAGGGGTGGAAGGAACAGGGGGGGGAGCGGCAGATGGATGGACCTGGGCAGGGCAGCAGAGGCCTGGGCGTCCGGGGACTCACCGGCCGCCGTAAGGAGCCATGTTTTTACCCCAAGAGCAGCACAAAGCCCTGAAGGGCTTCACACAGGGAGGTCCAGGCTTTTGAAAAGCTCCCTCTGGCGGGTCTGTGGGCAGCAGGGCAGGGGGGATAAAAGCGAGGCCCCTGGAATGGACCAGGGTGTGAGGGGACGGCTCCTCCCGGAGCGGGAGTGGCGACAGGGTGGAGGGTGGAGGTGGGCCCACTCTGGGGGCACGACTGACAGGCCCTACTTACAGCCTGGATGTGGCTTGAGAGGGAAAGGGGCTAAAACCACAGGTGAACCTGAAGTGTGGAGCTTGAGCAACTGGCTGGGGAGAGATCCTGACTCACAAGCTGAGGAAGAAGGGGCGGGGGGGG